>CM022540.1:0-504227 GCA_012273795.1 Dendrolimus punctatus
ACTGTCGAAATATTGGAATTAAACATATTGCTACAATTTAACGCACTATTTTTCCGGTAGATTATAATCTATCCAATTGAAATCGTCAAATTGTTAAATGCCATACGATAGAATTGGTCGGTCTTAGTGTAGGTCGTTCTGTGTCCATAGAGTTAGAAATTAAACACCAGTGTCAATTAAATAAACTAAATGCACTCCAAAAATGGTGACATCAAGTATGTTCATGTATGACATGACATACGCAGTGTATTCAGTTCACAGTATTTCGACAGTTTACAAACCGGCGAGATGGATTATATTCTAACGATATTTACAATTTTACGGTGACATATATAACTAGAGACGAAAATAATAATTAAATAGGAATGCTAATTCGTGAAACGAACACGTTCTGACTACCAATATATCGCACTTTTAATCCAATACTGACATTGCCAATTCGACTTTTTGAAGTCATCTATCCTGAAACATGGAAATATGTGCAACAGCGCTAATCCTGCTTTAAAAGCTACAATAACATCCACTAAGAAGGCATTGTAATAATATAATAAAACTGATAATCATACTTAAAAAAACAACGCTTGTTAGACGAAACAAAAGTTATTAAGCTAAGTTATTAAGTGTTCCCGAATTATTTGTATCCACCGAGCTGTTACGTCATATTTGCGTAGCAAGGTCATATAGTGAACAACAGTCAGTCTGAACAATCGGCGTGCGACACGGTGGCATCTTTGACGATCTTAAAATAATAAAGATTCGCCGCGTGGACTGCGATTTTAATTGATTATCTTTCAACAAAAATAAATACAAAAGTATTCTTTTACTAATGTTGGTTCAAAAAGGTTTTTGTGAGGATTTATGTATACTTCTATATTAATATTTAAACGAGGACAGATTTCTATTTTTGTATGTTTGTACCGTATAAACTCAAAAACTACTTTACCGATATCAAAAATTCTTTCACCATTAAAAGGCTACATTATTCCTGAGTAACATAGGGTACATTTCACTTAAATAATCGGGTTCTAATTTTTTTTCAAGACAGGACGTCTGCCGGGACCGCTAGTTATATAATAGAAACAATAGTATAATTATAATATGCTTACAAAATATCAAAATTTCTTAATATCTCGATTAAATTGAAGGAGTGCAAACAATGGAATAGTTTACCTAGACATATATTGACAGCCTGTGTGGCTGAACGGGTTAAGCTTTTGCCGACTTACTTCACTGTAACATAGAGATTCTGGGTTCAATTTCTGATATAGTAAATTTTCGTAATTTATTATGGTCTGGGTGTCTGCATGTCTGGGATCGGCCCCAGAGTAGTCCGTTATATATTACCCATAACACAAGCGTAACGTTTAATTTGGGGATATAGAATGTGTGTGTTTGTCTGCTGACTATTAAAAGAATACCAAATAAATATCGCAAATATTCTATTAAAATTCCTACTCGAATCTCAAATATAATCAAATTAGCATTCAAGGTTGACGATCTATATTGTAGCTGCCTCGTTGGAACCGCAGAATATTTCGAAGGGCATCGGCAAGTGAATTTCCATTGCAAATTGTCCAATCGGAAGAGAGCTATATCGGGAGCGAAAAATGCAGGAAGCGTCCCCGATCGGAACAGTCGCATTCGGAATACTGAATGACTATACATAAGATCGGAGATTTATATTTCAGTCCTCGCAATCCACAAAGGCGACTCTACTGGTGGTTGTACGTGTGCACCGCAGAGATTTGAGCTCGAGGCCGTCGTAGGTCCGGTCGATTTGCTGGGTAGTCTGGTCCAGGCCATGCTGCACAGCGACAATCATTGAGAAGGAGCGTCTATATTCTGCGAGGCAGTTATGTCTTAAAAGAAGGCCGATGAATGAGAGAGGGAGAGAGGTGCGCATCCGTCCCGCGGGTACCAACGTCAGTCGGATCCCGAAGACGCAAGATCTCCTCCAGTGATTCCGCTACATGCGTCCTCCTGCATCTGGGGAGCGGAGAAGCAAACCCTGTTGACGAAGTGAGTTTGTTTAACTCTTTTCCTATCATGAGCGTGGGGCACATAGGAGAAAGAGGGTTTTAGTGGAGTATTAGCTATATAGCATAGGTTGCCTCTTTAATAGGGGTACCTTGCTGAATCTCCACAACCCGGCAATTGACTCTGTTATCCGCGCCATCGTCAGTTGATAACTCCATTGCTTTAGTCTGATCCCAGTAAAGGACCCGGTTGTGTACGAAATGTATTTCCCATTTCCTCAAAAAAAAGTGGTTGTACGTTTACATCATGCGCATTGCCATAGTGTGCGTGTCTGACGGAGCGATAAGTTGCGAGCGTGCTGTCTAATGATAATCTCCTCTGGTCTCACGCACACAGATATACTTAAAGTAAATCCCGCTAGTGTTCATCAATTGCAAGGATTATGCGAATACTACATTAGTTCGTTCAAAATGAGTGCCAACTTATCCATTCGGTGATATTTTACGGCTTCGCGGCTGTGAAACATGATTAGAAGTTAACGTTCGTTTTGTTAATATATTAAATTTAAAATCTGTTGCAAATTCAGAATGTATTTTTTATGTTTTACAGCTTTTTATGTACTTAATGCATAGATATTATTATTTGTAGTATTTATGTTAGACGCACGAGTATGTAAGGTGAGTGTGGCGACATGTGTGATTTGAAAGAAAGAAACTTTATTTTCAAAAATAGCGACGCAATTATATTACTTAATTTACTTTTACTTTCTTTATGACAATAACGCTTCTAACCAGTATTTAAGTTTGTAAAAAATTGTGGTTTCTTTAATTTTGTGAAAAGCGGTCGAAATATACTCACGTCATTTTCATTCTTAGGTTTTCCTTGATCAGAGATCATTTTTTCTGATTGCTGAACACCTTACCTGAAACAAGAAAAATAACAATATATGAAATACCGTCTTGAATTTTTTACTTTATTATTTTATCGTACATAATTGTACAATCTACTTCAAGACATTATATTCGTTAAATGAATTTAAAAATCTAAGCTGACCAAATTTACTACATTTTCAAAAAAGTATTTTAATAATGTTGTGAATACTTTAAGAGAACTGCAATAAAATTTATTTTATGACCGTCATAATTTATGTGTTTAATTAATTTACAGAAGTGCCTGAGACGAGCGAGCGAAGAGAATGTGCTGAGGCTGCAAAAGACTATAATCATAACTGATTATACTCTGGTGACGTGGTTTTTTATATTAAGTTGGCCAATTATTACTTACTAGCTGCGACCGCGGTTATATCCACGTAGTGATGGAAAGACGTTATATTTTGGATGATTCACACTATATCTTTATAAATTATAGCCTATGTGTTATTCTGAAGTGAAAGCTATATTGCTGTAAAGAACCATCAAAATCCAGTCAGTAGTTTTCACGTGAAAGAGTAAGTAACAAACATACATTCATACCGGACAACCATACAACCCGTGGCAGGAATATTGCTGATTAAGAGTGGCGATGGTGGTATACATAATTATTGTACGATTACTTACATTTTAATAATAAATAAATAACTATGCTATATATAATAAATATGTTTTTTTTTTATTTTTTATTGCACGAGATTAGCAGACAGGCAGACGGCCCACTTGATGGACAGCGGTTACCATCGCCTATGGACATTTGCAACACCAAAGGTGCTACGAATGCGCTGCTGCTCTCTTTAGGGAGCCTAGAACCTGGACACTAATGCCGGAACACAACACAAGTTTGTTAGGGCGGCATACTCTAGACCAGGGGTGGTAGCCATCCAGTCGGGCAAATGCCCTACCACTGGCTGTGGGTTGTTTTGTCGCCTCTTACGACAGGCCGCCGGGCCGCAGGAAATTGTATTCTTTCTCCGTTCCTGCACGGATATGTATACAAATGTAAACATAAGTTACAAATACACACATAATTTGATTTTAGTACTTAACAAAAACAAGTATGATCTACTTGTACGAAAATCGATATTAGACATTTAGAATATTAATTTGCGTTTGTAAACTGTGACAGTACCAAATTTACATTACCACCCAAGCATCAATTAACCAAAAACAATAATAACAGATCTATTACAAATACATCAGATCAATTAATCAAATAACCACTACCCTTGAAATTTGAAGGACTTGCTCTTGACACGAGACGGGAAGCCACCTCGTCCTGGAGGCATGCCAGCCAATTGAGGTCATATTCGGTGCCAACTGTGCCAACGTCACAGTCTGCTAACCCCGACAAAGCTTTCACTTGTAATGGACTTTTCAGTTACTTATAACTACTAGTCCGCAACTTTGCAGAAACCATTTCAATATCATGACAGATGCTTCGTTTCTAAAGGCCATGAAGGTTAAATAAACAAACGGTTATCAAAATGGACCTTTATTATAGCAATCACGGAAGAACTTTATCATATAATTATAAAAAACCTATAAGTAAAAAAGATTAAAATATAAAAGCACCAGAAACAGAAAAATGCAGGTTGTAATCTAATATATAAAATTCTCGTGTCACAGTTTTCGTTGCCATACTCCTCCGAAACGGCTTGACCGATTTTGATGAATTTTTTTCTGCTTATCTTATTATGTATCTATGAGAATCGGCCAACATCTATTTTTCATCCCCCTTAATGTTAGGGGTAGTCCACCCCTAATTTTTATTTTTTATTTTTACCGGGCAGGACGTCGTCTGCCGGGACAGCTAGTAATAAAAATAAAATAATGAGTATAATGAAAACTATAGGTAGTTTAAGAAGAAATTAAGTAATATGTAATCACACTAAATATTTACAATTTATATAACCATAATACCGATACAATATTTATATATATTGTTACAACCTAGGCGCCGACAAAAACAAATTCACACCTGCATATTTCTAAAACACATTTTATTACCTGTCGACATTGAAACTATTGTAATTATTTTATGATCGTCTTCATTTGTTTACTTATTTATTGGCATAAACTTCTGGATAACGGCCTATTGTTGTATTGTATAAATAAGCTGATTCTAGGAAAATCAGTCCACGTTGCCGGTCATATTGCATTTTTGCAGTATAAAATGATGGTATGATCGAGGGAGCAGGGCAGTTGAGCTATAACTACGATACGGGCGTGACGTGTGTACAATCGGGAACCATAGTTACGGACTTTACGCGTTTTATTCAATTACGTCGAATATGACTTTCTGTATTACGTTTGGATTTGTAGTGTTCGGTTATATTTGTACTTGTGTTATACGTGTTTGTATAGGTCTAATAGTCTATAAGAATTCCAACGGCATTCTAATTCGAGTCTCGCTAGACCCGTAACAATATATATATATATATATATATATATATATATATATATATATATATATATATATATATATATATATATATATATATATATATATATATATATATATATATATATATGTCGGAGGGAATATATAAATCAGAATATTTGTTGATTGGATTTATAACGCACAATATTATTTGTTTACATTTTAATTGCTTTTAAAATTGTTAATTTAATTTGGTTTGATGTCTTAAATGTTTCTATACCTAAAAAATCGTTCTAATCTAATAAAATTTATGAATATTGTAATTTAATAAACGACCAATCAGAGCAGAGCATATGGCGGAGGGGGGTCAAGGACGCCCGCTACACTTGAGTAGTATCTACTTCGGTAGACGGAGGAATTTTGTGACACATTGGGTTGATGGCAGCAGGTCGAGTTGGACCTTAGAGTATTTTTAAAGAAAGTGTTTTAAGTTAGAAGTATGAGCGGGTGCCCTGAACCCGCTGCTCGGTCTAAATTATGTCATAATGTTGATCGAATCTAAATTAAAAGTATATAAACCGATGGCCATGTGTTTTATGCTCGCATTTTATCCTGATGACGCCCACTAAACCTGCAATAACTAAAGGAGATGTCATGAGAACGAGGCCGTTCTGCGACATATATATATATATATATATATATATATATATATATATATATATATATATATATATATATATATATTCACGTGACCGGCCGACCGGCCCCTTGGTTACTGCATTATAAAAAACTGCATATCAAGTCAGTGAAATACACTAGCTCGATTCCGACTTGAACTATTAATTTACGGTCACCGACATTATCCATATATACTCGTATAGAAATTGATGGAGAATAAAATAAATGGCAGCATGGGCCTAACTGCTAATCTATACGGTCGCCTGAATAATGAACGCAGGAGATTAACGACCGAAGCGAACTAACGTGGAATGGCCGCCACGAGGGCAACTGTTCAAGGCACCGAACGCTAATGCGTGGCACATTTGTCATCAAAAAGCGGTAGATTATAAAACCAAATTGTGTAATAAGTACTTTTTGTAATGAAACTTCTTCATCGACTTAGTTAAAAAAAGCGTCACTTTTCTTGCAACGTTTTATCGTCACGGCTTTGTGAGTATACCAAGTCAATTCAATACTATTGTTACATACCGACAAAAAGTGAATGCACACCTACCATAAACCTGGTTTATTACCTTTCCCGCATTTGGACTTCTTTTGTTTATTTTTCCTGTGTTATACGTGTTTGTATAGTTCTAAAAAACTATAGTAATTCCAATGGCATTTTAATTCGAGTCTTGTAGCTCACGACTGCCACTTCAACATGCTAATTTTGCGAGCTATGACGGTTACCTTCGTTCTCTTACGCTCATTTCTGTTTTTATCCATAAGAGAAACACCTAACATAGCTCGCTCCATAGCCCGTTGAGCGTCTTTGAATTTGTGAACCTGTCGCTGTCAATGTCCACGTCTCGGCACCGTATGTCATTATGACGCACTGCCGAAGACTTTCGTCTTCAACCATTGCGGAATGGTCGACGAGAAGACTTGAAGACGCCTGCCGAATGCCGCCCAGCCTAACTAAATCCTCCTATTGGCTTCCTCCTTGAAGTTGTGTATACAGACCTGTGTCCAAGGTAGACATACTCCTGCACAACTTCCAGAGCAACACCATCAACGTTTACCGGTCTCGGCATGACGTGTTCATTGAATATGACTTTCGTCTTGACCAAATTCATGCCGAGACCGACCCGTCGGGAGGATTCGTTAAGGCTATTCAGCATGTCGGCAAGCTCTTCCAACGTCTCTGCAAAGATGACAATATCGTCAGCGAAACGTAGGTGGGAGATGCGCTCGCCGTTGTTGTTGATGCCCCGTTCACAACTTTATTGCTCGAACACTTTATTGCTCACCAAATATACAATTACAGAAATACGATTACAATATTGTCAAGGTAGAAACAATAGGCGGCCATATCGCTTAAAGCAATCTCTCCCAGGCAACCTAACTTTAGCAATAGTTTAACCTAATCTGGCGATGTAGGTGGTGCGGATTATTACGTAGAGCTTAATACATACTGAAACTACATATTATGAATCATTATGTAAATGTGAAAACTTGAACAAGTAAATAAGACTTATTTGATTTAGCATCGTCTGCTCTATTAATTCCCTAAAAGCCCTTAGACATTCAGTGATGAAATTTTTATGTGCTCTGGATATTATCAAAGTAGTAGAAAAATAAAAAATATGTAACAACTCAAGTCATCCGAAACGCCAAATTTCCATAAATTACTATTCCTTTTAACATGTGCTTTTGGGGATAGAATATTGTTGAGGCTTGATGCTGCAGAGGCAGCACCGAACCTTGCTGTGTTTAAAGTTAAGCATATTTACTAGCGGGTCTCGCAGACGTTTCGCCCTGAAAAAATGAAAATCTAGATACCGACCCCAGCGTCACCGGGTCTAATTGTGAATCTAAACTAATCCGGGACCCACTTAAACACACGCAAAAAATGTCATAAAAACCGGGCCAACAGTTAGGAGGAGCACCGTTACATACACGAACAGAACAAATTATATATATGTTGTTACAACTCAGGTTCTGACAAAAACAAAATCCACCTGCATATCTGAAACAAAACACATTGTATTACCTGTCGGCATTTGAACTATTTGTATTTCCCTTATAATCGGCTTCTTTTGTTTACTTATAGGAACAGCCCATTGTTTTATTGTAGTCATTTAGAGCCGCTGCGGCCGACTCATTAGCCAGGTGTTTCGGATTATGTCGACTACGATACGGGCACATAGCGTTTGTGCAGTATAAAACGATGGCCTGATTTAAGGAGGGGGCAGTCGAGCGAGAATTACGATCAAAGCGAGACGTGTGTACTATCTACTACAATCGGGAATCTAATTGTAACGGACTTGGCTCGTTTTATTGTATTATGAACTTCTGCATTACGTTTGGACTTGTTGTGTTCGGTTATATTCGTACTTGTATTATACATGTTTGTATAGTTCTAATAAACTCTATAATCATTCCAATGGAATTTTAATTCGAGGCTAGCAACTCGTAACACTGTACATATGTCTAAAAAATTAAATTTTATAAGTCATTCTCAAAAGAATAACTAAACAGATATACAATGCAAAAGTGGATGGATGCAGAAGTCGCGGAAGGCCACGACACACCTTCCATGATCAAATTGATCGTGTACTAGCAGAAGGTGATGTCAGGAGCCTTAAGAACAGACGAGCGTGCATGACAAGAGCTATGAACGTCCAAGAATCAAGTGAGGTGTGTAAGAATAAGCCTAAATGGCGCTCTGTTGTTCGTGCCTACTCCGCAAGAGGCCTGGCGTGAAGTTATGTATATATGTATTCTCAAAAATGTGTATCTTAGCTTCTATATACCTTAAAAAATAGATATTTGCTCTAAACATACATCCGACTTAGCTGAAAGTTTCTTACTGAACCACTGTATTAAAGTTTCAGCTGTTTTTCAAATCTACCATTTACAACCAACGTCAATTACAGTCCACTTTAACCAGGTATAAGTTCTGAGCATTTTTATACGCTAGGGTACAAATTCAATTATTAAAAACCTCGCAAATACTCATGTATATATAATTCAATATTTAATTAAATATTCAATTTATTTTGTAATTAATTTATATGTTAATTAAGCCGGTACTCTTAATTTTAAAAACATAAAAGTAAGTAATGCAAATAGAAGGATAAAGAGATAATTACCAGAACAAAATTTGAAAGGCTCAAAGTCAATTAGGACAATGACAATATGAATTACAAAACAAACTCCGAATTTGTCCTAAACCAACAGAAGTTAAACGACACGAGAACAAGAATTAACGTATAGTATAAAGGTTCTTTTTGACCAACCCCTAAGTCCTGTTAATATTATAGACCTGTATGTTTGTGAGAATGTCTTTGTTACTCTTTCACGCAATAACTACTGGACGGATTCTGATGACACTTTACAGTAATATAGTCTACACATTACAATATATTTCTCTCATACTATGTAGAAGTGTTAAGGATGTCCACTTCTTATGGAGTGAAGCAGAAATAAAGATGGTGATACTAGACCAGGGTAGGTCATTTTTGAAACAAAAAAATATAGTAAAGTGAAACCCATTGAAAAAGGAAGAGAATATAACAGACATGAAAGGAAAAATAATTTACGGGTGATCTGAGGTCGGCAAGTGGCGAGTTTTGAGAGTGAAGAACGGTTTATCTCGACATTCAGCAAAGCTACAAGTCCTATGGTAAAAAGTTAAATGGTTGTAGATAATAACAAGATCTACATCATTTGTGTTTACACTGTTTTCACATAACCTCAATATTTATTTAAAAGATTCAAATAACCATGTTTTTGGTATTTTAGTTTTATATTGATCAAAAAAGAAATTACAAAAAAGTATTTTCATGTACTAGTGAATTTATTATATGTTTCCACCACTAACAGTATTTAACATTTATACCTACAACTACCAGAGTATCGTCCACACCATCAGCGTAAATTAAATATCACGACGAACTGCGTACATCCGTTACAAATATAACAAGAAAAACAAGAAAATCTGTTATAATTTCTACTTTAGTTCCATCAAATTGGTACACATCGCGGCCATGTACAAACTATTACGTTTACAGACACGGAAGCCGATAAGAAGATAGTCCGTGATAATCTGATAATAAACGATAATGCCCAGATAGCTACGAGAGAGAAAACTATAATTAAACTTGACATATCCACATGAAATGCGTGTTTCATATATACAACACTAAGGGCGGCTTGATTGAGGTTACTTACTTACTACTTACTGCTGCGGCTCACCGACCCAAAGTGAGTCTTGGCCTCCGAAACGAGAATACTCCACTCCTTCCTATTCAGCGCTGTCTCTTGCCAGTCATCGGCATGAAGCTCGCGCAGATCAGCCTCCACTACGTCCCTCCAGCGATACCTGGGCCTACGAACTGGTCGCCGTCCCGCTGATTTGCCCAGATAGGCTCTTTTCATAGCGCGATCCTCCCCCATTCTGAGTAGATGGCCAAGCCAGCGCAAGCGATGTGCCTTGCTCTCGCCTATTATATTGGGCTCATCCACCAGTTCTTGGATTTCGACATTTTTTGATTGAGGTTGCTTAAATTTATTTAAAATAAAACAAAACTTTTAACACCCTTAAATACAATTAGCGTCTTGCACAAAGCAAAATATGTTCAATGAACTGTCATTACGTTTTGTGTAAAATGTATTTAGGCACTTTAATATTACAACGAGTCGCAGGACTCGAATTAAATGCCGTTGGAACTATACAAACACGCCTAACACAGGTACAAATATAATTGAACATAACTAGTAAGAACGTAATGCACGATTCAATAACACGCGCAAAGTCCGTCACTATATAGATTATCGAATATGCACACGTTTTGCCACGCTTGTGGTTATCGCTTGACTTCCAATCTTAAAAATAAAATAAACAAGTTGGAGATAATCTTAATAATAACTTTAACATTACTGATTGAAACTTGAAATTTTTGTTTCCGTCATCGCGGCTACTGAAAAGTGGCCGAAACGTCGAAACAAGAATCAAACAAAATGCCGCTCTTAAAACCGTTAAAACGTATTTTTGATCTTATGTCGGTTTGACAGATAGAAAAAATCTAAATGTTACCATCTTCGATGTTTGCTGGTCCCAATTAGCTCCCTCAATTTTTTGTTTTATTACTAGATACCCGCAATAGATTCATCATATTGGAAACATAGAATAAACAATCGCTTGAAAACAGATTAGCTCAAAACGAGCCGCAAACGTAACGCAAACATGTTCGTTGTTTGCACAAACGCGAACACGTTTTGTGCGATATAAGCTTTTATTCAACACGAATGTTTGTTGATGCTTAATATTCTAATTTTATGTTACACGCCTCCCATTTTGGGATTATAGATTAACAATGTATATTTGGGACATTGAAAATACGTAAACAGAATAACCGCCCACCTGGTGTAAAGTGTTTAAAGCTGTTTAGGGCATTTAACTATTGTTGTGTAAGGTTCTAAGTATATTTGTTAATACCGATAGCCTTTGAGGTTAGTGTTTAAAGCCTTCGCCTGGTTAGTTTACTGCAACATGTACACCATAGAAGTTCAGCAGACAGGCAGACGGCACACTTGATAGACAGCGGTTACCATCGCCTATGTTCATTTGCAGCACCATAGGTACTACAAATGTGCTGCTGCTCTCTTAAGGGAGACTGGAACCTGACCACTAATGCCGGAACACAATTCAAGGTTGTTACGGTGACATAGTTTAGACCAGGGGTGGTAGCCATCCAGTCGGGCAAATACTCTACCACCTAGCTGTGGGTTGTTATGACGCCTCTTACGACGGACCTGCGGCCGGGCGATCTGAACGTTTATCGTTAAAGTGTGACTATCTTGTGGAAAATGACCTTAGAAAGCTTCTGTACAAATAACATAAAATATATAAGATAATATTGTTACGAGTTGCAGGACTCGAATTAAAATGTCGTTAGAATTGCTATAGAATTTATTAGAATTATACAAACACGTATAACACAGGTACAAATATAACTGAACACAGCCAGTCCAAACGTAAAGCACGATTCAATAACACGCGCAAAGTTCGTCACTAAATAATTTACCGAATGTACACACGTCTTACCTCGCTTGTGGTTATTGATCGACTCCCGATCTCTCTCTCTATTGGGGCATTGCTTTATACTGCACAAATACAATGTCTCACACCTAGCTAATGACTACCATAAAAGATTACAATACACAATGGACTGTTTTTATAATAACAAATTTTACACAAAGTAAACAAAAGACGTCCAAATGCCGAAAAGGTAATAAAATGTCTACAGGTACGCAGGTGTCTTTTGGGGGCATTCAGGTCGCAACAATATAACTCATAAAAATAAATAAACACTGTTAATGAGTAATGGGTTGATGAAAGCATATAGTACATATGGAAATATAATTATTAGACTAGAAATAGTTCTTCTACGTGTGTTTCAGTCAGTAATAGTGGCTACAGTTTGATTAAAATAACATAACCCTCTGCAAATTAACCATAAAGTGACTTGCAGGCTCAAACCGTGGTAAATTCATAATGTTTCAGGTACATTTAACAGAACCTAAGTTTCGCTTTCAAACTCCATTGTTCCCCATTCAATGATATTAAAACATCATTATTCAAGCTTGCTTTGTGATGGCGGACTAAAGGTTTGCCAACGTCTGATACTTCGAATATTCGAGTTGAATTAAGCAGACTGTGAGAACTATGATGAAGTAACTTTCGCTTGTGTATATTTAATTAAAACCTAGGAAACTAGGTCATTCGTCAAATACGTGACGAATTCTGCATCTGGTTTTTTTTCTCTAATTACTCGAATCGAGTCTCTAGTAATTAGAGACTGAAAATAATGACATGATGGAAAGTGGTAACCGTCTCCTATGGACGCTTGCAACACCAGGGGTGTCGCCCACGCGTTGCCGAACACCAAAAAAAATTATGACACCCTGCTTAAAGAACCCCATGTTGTACCGCAAAGGGAAAACCGCAGCGAGAAGTTCCCTCCAGATCACGCTTGTTTACGTTTGCACACATTGTTGTACGCGGAATAAATGTTCTAGAAAACCGTTGCGTAGTTGAGCGAGGGAGCTCAAAGGGTGAGGCTCGTCGCAGGCGTTGGCACCAGATCAAACAGTTCCTCGAAACACTTCTCGTTATACAGGCGGTAAAATACACAGAGGGGCGCAGTCTCTTTGAAGGCTAAGCGGTTCTAAACCGCCTGTTAGTATGGGATCGTCGACGATACGAACGGCGGAACGCTAAATGGAGTCGAGGGGGTCAGTCTGGTAAGCTTTGATGTGAGCAGTATTCTATATGTGGTCTGATTTACGCTTTGTACAGTCCAAGTCATTGCCGCGGAGTGACATACTGCTTGCACTGGTTTAGCACACCCAAGCTTTTTAGAGGCAAATTTAACCCTGCTTCTCAGATGACCCCGAAACTGCACGTCAATCTCTATGTCGGCGCTAAGGATCCGAATACTATTGGAAATAGAAAGATGTCTTCCTTGAAACTGTAGCGCAGGGACAATATGTAACGCCAGAAATCCAGCCAATGTGCTGTCGATCTCGAAGTGGTGGCCTGAAACCTTGCCGCTAATGCCGAACCACAACTGAAGGTTATTATGGCGGCATGTCCTAGACCAGAGGTGGTAGCCACTAGTCGGGCAAAAGCCTTATCACCTACTTGTGGGTTTTTTTGTCACCTCTTACGCCAAGCCGGAATTAGAATTTCTTCTTCTTCTAAAACCTTCACAGAAAATTTGTGTTTTAAGTCCACAAAATTTCATCCACAAATCGTAACATTAATAAATACCTTTTAGTGTATTGCCTAACCCTTAGGGCAAAATAATTAAACATACACCCAATTTTGCTGTTAATAATAATTACAAAACTTGTTGCCACTTACTATCAAATAAGAACTCACGAAGCTCAGAATTTAAGACAAAACCACTTATAAGAGTTTTAGGGAACGCCCTTGCATTTGGAAAAAAATGACGTAAAAACGAATAAAACTAATGTTTTATTCGTAAGACTCCAAATTGAAATGTAGTGTTTTTACGAAGTTATTCTTACAAAAGGTTTATTTATTATTCATCCTGTATCTCGCTTTGCTTACATATATTTTATTCCCTTTGAGAATTATTGTCGTACCTAATCTAATCATTATTCTGACCGTGGTTTGGTTGGAATAAGATTTAAGGACCACACACCCTTATAATTCCATAAGGATATGCACGTGTTGTGGTAGCGTAATAGCCATCGTATGCGTCCCAAATTCAAAGGGGTTTGATTCCTGCCCGGAAAGCATGCACCACTTAGGCAGTTTTCTGAACAAATGTGAATATTCTTAATGATACCGCCATGTAACCTTTCCGGCCTATACTATCTTTTCTTCACAATATTTAAAATCTTCCTTCAATTCTGACGGCGCCATCCCTTTTCGCACGCACGTTAGTCATTCATTGCATGTCATCAATAAAGTAAATTAAAATACGCTCCACATATTGTAAATATGTATAAATAAATTTACATACGATAAATATAACATATAATTAATATAGCTCCGCGCCGCACCGCTTAGTTACTAAATACTGTACATACATACATACATAAATAACTTCACGCCAGGTCCCTTGCGGGGTAGGCACGAACAACAGAGCGCCATTTAGGCTTATTCTTACACACCTCACTTGCTTCTTTGACATTCATAGTTCTTGTCATGCACGCTCGTCTGTTCTTAAGGCTCCTGACATCACCTTCTGCTAGTACACGATCAATTTGATCAGGGAAGGTGTGTCGTGGCCTTTTGCGACTTCTGCGTCCATCCACTTTTGCATTGTATATCTGTTTAGTCATTCTTTCATCATACATTCGTTCTACATGCCCGAACCACCGGAGCATTCCTTTCCTCACCTTCACCCCGACACTCTCTTTCAGACCAACTCTCTTTCTTACTTCGGTATTACAAACGCGGTCCGCGAGTGTCACTCTGCAGATTTTGCGCAGTGCTCGCATCTCGACCGCGTTTAGTGTACTTTACTTACTTTACTCTAAATACTGTAAATACCTTTAATAAATTCATATATAATGTACTATAACCCACACCGTAAGTACAGAATACTATAAATATATTGTTTATACTGAAGTGAAGTGGACTGAGGAGCAGAGGAGCAGCTGCATTTCATGCCCATCAACCAGGTACGTGCGTGCTCATTCTCAAATTCTCATCAAAATTACCCAACACTTCTTTTCCTGTAAAATTGCCACAGTTCGCTTATCGCTAAACCCAGCGTCGCCGCAACAGTTACAATTGCCACGTGCTAACAACAGTGAAGGAAAACATCCTGATGCAACCTGCACATCGAGATAACCGATGTGTCAAGCCTGTCAATCCACCTTAGAAAAGCGTGGCACATATGTAAATTTCTTCCTTAAAACTAGGAGGCCTGACCCCAGCAGTGAGACGTTTATGGGCTCTTATCAACATCATAAAGTCATTCTTCAATCAACCAATAACACTTTATTGCACACCAATACTAAAAAAACACTAAACTATGTCTCATTGTGCACAAAGGGCGGTCTTATTGCTAAAAAGCGATCTCTTCCAGACAACCCCAGGAAAGAATTGAGATTATAATACCTATGATGGTAATATCATAATACATAGTACACGTACTTAGATCATAGTGACAAACATATAAATGCAGTATATACAGATGTTTTATATATTAAATAGTACAGCGTGTTTTATTTCAAATGACAATAATACATAATTTTAGCGGTCGTACTCCATACAAATTTTTTGGTACTATTGAATCAACCGTACTGTCAAAATTTAAAAAAGCAATTTCCGAACAAATTAATTAAGATAAAAAGGTAATAAAAACAGAACATCTTGTAAATATTGGTTCACGAGCGAGAGCGTAAGAATGAACAACTTCCGCGTTTAATGATGAAGAGACGAGCTGACAACATGATACATTGGTCACTAGCCTACCGATTTAGACACAATAACTGATACATGTTGTAATATTCTGAAATGAAAAATGAGGTCCTGTGGCTAAACCCAAGAAGTTACCTTGATTCGTTTTTGTATTTGGGCAAAGTACGTCATGAAGATAACGTGGTCTGATTTATTGTCGTAAGGTCTGAAACACGCTGTATACAAAAATATATAAATGTTTATAGATAAATATATATATGCACACATTTAAATATCATTATATTTAGTTTAATCTATTTATAATTTAGTTTTTTTTTTTAATTAGGAGTTTAGTGTAAATTTTCTTTTTTTATATAATGTAGGTTAATTGCCATAAATTAATCAAAATAAAATTTCAAAAAATTAAAGGTCAGTCTATAAAGTTTAAAAATATCATCATATTCCAAGGATAGGTAATAATATCATCTGATCATTGCTTTTCGGTAGCGATTTTGCTTGCCTGATAGCAACTGGCAGCGCATTCCAAAGCTGTATATAGCCTTGACGGTAAATGAATTGTTCTAGATCAGTGTTTTTCAACCTGTGGGTCGCGACCCCTAGTGCGGGTCCCAGTCTCGGGGGGTCGCCGGCAAAAGAGTAAAGGCAATGTAAGTTTATACCTCATACTTAGGTACTTTCTAAACTCGGCAGCTTTTCGCAGAATATAGGCCGTAATAATGAATACAGGTAATAAATAGGGAAAGACATAAACGTAGTCATTTATTTAAATTACAAAATTTTTGTCTGCCTATAGCCCAAGTCGTGGTAGCGTAATGGTTAGCGCACGCGCCCCTAAGTCGAAGGGCGCGGGTTCGATCCTGACCGGAACGCATGCACCTCTTAGTCAGTTTTCTGATCTAATGTGCATATTGCTACAATTACCACGTGCTAAAAACGGTGAAGGAAAACATCGTGATGCAACCTGCACATCGAGATAACCGATGTGTCACACCTGCCAAGCCGCCTTGGACAACCGTGGCGGGTATACTGTCCGTTCCCCCTATAATGGGAGGCCCGAGCCCAGCAGTGGGACATTTATGGGCTGACATTATATATATATAGCCCAAGGGGGTCGCCAAAGTTTTTCAACCTGTAAAGGGGTCGCGTATTCAAAAGGATTGAAAAGCACTGTTCTATGGGAGCACGAAATAAAGTCAAAGCGTTCTTTAAGATATTGAGGAGTATTCGGGACAAATAAGATACCATACAGAAGATAAAGAATATGAGTATTCCGGGGAACATGAATTGGCATTCTTGTAATCTATGACGGACAAATGAACCTGACTTCAATGTATGCAATATACCGCCTACGTTACTCTTAAGACAATTACAAAGGAGCTGATAATGGCCATACCTCACCCCGAAACGTGATAACATAAACTGCTTTCTGAAGACTCGAGTCCCCCAATTGTTATCTGGGCCGAGATAGGGGCGTTTCAAATTATCTCTCGGCCTTTGCTTCGTTATAATTTTGTAAATTTAAACATGCTGCTACGGATTTGCGTATTCTTAGAAGCTTTAATCCGTAGGCGACCAGGTGTTTTATTACGTTCGCTGTTTAAATTGTCCGCATTGTTTATGGTTATCTTAATTATTTACTGTTATTTGTTTGCGCCAGTGTTCTAATTATTGAATTATAATCGCTACTCTCTTTGTTCATAGCCGCCCTTCGAGTAAGATATAAAGCATTTTATTGTTCAATTTCTTTACAAGTTTAATACTTACTATGCAAGTTTACTGAGGGGTTCATGAACTAACACCTATTAGATTGTCGTTGAGCAGTACTATCTTTGTATATAAAAATGTTTGTCTGTATTTTCTTTATAGAATCGTAAACTATACATCCGATTTTGATAACATTTTGTGTGTGTTTGAGTGGATCCCGGGATGGTTTAAGGCCACAGTTAGAACCAGTAGGTGGCGCTGAGATCGGGTTCTAGAATCCTCTTAATCACCGGAAGCGATTTTGGTGATTTTGTTTTTGTGTGTTTGAGTAGCTTCCCGGATGGTTTAGATTCACAGTTAGAACCGTTAGGTGACGCTGATATCGGGTTTTAGAATCCTCCTGATCACCTAGACCGATTTTGGTGATTTGTATTTGTATCATGGAACAGTATTTTAGGAATTCAGAAAATAGGTGGTATGAAGTACGCCGGGTCAGCCAGCTAGTTTCGAATAAAATATGTTTTGTTTGGTCATGAATTCTAATTTCAAATTAATTTTATCTTAAAAACGTGGATTTCTTTTTTTTAATTAGTCATTTGTTTATTGACTAGCCTTATATTATTGCATCAAAATCTTTTTCGTCAACATAGAAACGTCAAGCGCATAACTGTTAATTGTTAAAGTACCAAATCGTTAAATAGCATAACTGTTACCTTTAACATTATTTAATAACGTAGGCAGCGTATTAGAAAAAAAAGACTCTGGGGAAGAACTATAAGTAGAAAAAATAACAATTATTATTAGTTTCCGCTACAGGTAATACAACGTACATATTAAACGTCATTGAGGTTACCATAGCTAATCACACTATTGTAATATTATTGGCAATAAAATTTTATTGCACTACTGTAATTATTTTTTTCCACTTACTAAATATTTTTTAATCAGTCACATATTTTTTATCCTTCCTTATTAGGTATATGCGTATAAAGTTCTAATTAAAATTGCTCTGCTTAATCCCAGAGAAAATGTGATTTGCAATGATTCATGTATTTAGTATTTACCTACCGACTATTTTTTTATTGCCGGACACACGCAACAGACAAACCGCCCTGACGTAGAATGGTTACCGTCGCCTGTGAACGTTTGCAACACCAGGGGCGCTACTAACGTATTTTAAGTCTATAGTATGGAACAGAAGGGATGGAAGAGAGAAGATGGAACTAGGAATAAAAAAGGGAGAGGGAATCATTAGGAACAGTATAGGAGAGGAATGGAATAGAGGGATGTGATTAGGAGACGGGGTATTGAGGAAAACTTTTTATCCGTACAGGGACGTAGAAAAAATAAAATATCCGGCAGCCTGTCATTAGAGGCGATAAAACAACCCACCAGCCACCCAACCCGGTAGGTAGTAAGGTATTTTCCCGTCTGAATGGCTACCATCTCTGGTGTAGAGTATGCCACCTTAACAACCTTGAATTGTGTTCCGGCATTAGTCGCCAGGATCCAGTGTCCTTTTAGATAGAAGCAGCACATTGGTGTTACCACCACCACCAGGTGGGCCGTCTGTCTGACTGCCTGTCTGTCGAACTCATGCAATAAAAAAGAAGCGGGCCAATCTTCACAATTACTCAATTTTTGTATGATTTACCTACATCCTTAATAGCTCTACTTCCCTATATCTTCTACTTCAGCTGTCGCTTTCTTGGCCAGCAAAGAGCTTTTAAGGAGCAGCCATATGAAGTCACTCATAAAAGTAGTAAAAAGAATCACTGATCCCTAAATATATAAATTAAACTAAAATGACCTCAATTACCACAGTATAAGTGGCAATAACTGCATAAATGCTGACAATAGGCCGTTCCAAGCTTGACTTAACGGCCCAATAAAAATGAGAGGCAATTCGTCACTGAATGCCAAATACCTAAACGTATTTTTTTTTTAATTATTCCACTTATTCACGAGGTTTCGCTCGCTTAAATGTACCTCTCAGACATACAAACAGGGTTGAAGGAAAAATTATAGTTATCGTGCGGTCGGAGCAAACCCGTCACGAAGTAAGGTTTTAGTGCATTTACGGGAAAAACTCAGTTATTAAGTTGTCTGCACTAAAGGGTAGTGTTTCTAAAACTTATGTACAGTCATTTATGCCGACAGAGAATAAAATAGGCAAAAGGAAATCCTCGTAAACAGCAATATCTGTGCCCGCGAGTTAATAAAGGATGTTGAAGATAGCAAGTCAAATAGAAAAACGACACAAGGGTACCTCAACTATGTGATTGAAGATAACGTCAGTACCTATATAAAAGAAGACGTAAAAAGCTTTGACCAGAATTTATATTTGTAATAATCTATAGTTTCTATAGAAATAAATAACATTGAAGTGTCTGTTTATAATGTAAAAATAACAGCTTTTTACTATATGCATATTAAAGTATTTTACTACATGTAAAGTATATACGGTAGGTACTTATATCAAAAAATTAATATTTAATTTTTTTGTCTGTCTGTTTGCTCCGGCTTATATCTGAAACGACTGGTTGGATGTTATGAGGAGTCAAAAAAAGAAAAGGAGAGAAAAAAAAGTAAACTTTACGCGTACGCCGCCATCGTCGATACACCAGAATGCAAATTAAACCGTTATCTAAATATTAATACGCAATGCTAAAAACAAAAACAAAAACGAAATTCAATTATTCATAGTCACATAAATATTGAAAAATGAAAATTTTGCGCAGTCCGTCAGGCAGTCCCGGAAATTTAAATTTCAGTTGGCTTTGGCAACTTTCGGTTGCAGCAGAATACAAAATAACAACAATCCTGGCTTTCGGTTTCCTCCTTCTGCGAATCTGTCATGTCGCAGAAGGAGGCTGAAGGAGCGAGGCAGGAGGACCCCGTCCGCAGGAGGCGAACCAGACGTCGAAGCCGCCGCTACGCGCATCTCTTCCTCCCTTAGTTACTGCTGTACGAAGTGGAGAACTCTGCTCCCCGGGGTAGCCCAGTTACAGAGCGTAGGGGCATCACGATGCAGTTACTCAGTACGAGATCCTTAGACGCCCCGTAAAAGCGATATAAATGGAGCGCAGGTTTTGGTTTAGTGGGTAGTCCGGCGGCCGATTCTTGCGACAACTTCACTTTAAAAGTGGAGAACCGTTCGCTGAGAATCCCACACACCCTCGATGCAGGCCTTATACCTGTTTAATAATATATTAAATTAAACTCCATTTCTTTTCTTTACGTATATTTTGTGATTTCACAGCTTTTTATGTATTTAGATTTATAGAGATAACTTTGTGTTATAATGGCGTATGTAAGGCGAGTGAAATGTGTGAATTTTAATAATATAACTTTATGATATAATAAGGTTTCATGAAATGAAAAAGTTGCGTTAATCGCAAACACCTGCATTCTGGCCCTTCCCCCGAAGGGCCCGAGGTTAGTGTCCAAAAACATAGCCCTGAGTTATAAAAAAAGAATACAAAATACAATAAACCTAAATTCAAATGTATTACATTTTTCAATATGTTTTCAGAAAGTATATGAACTAAGGGAAGATTTCTGGCCCTTCGCTTATTAAGCAGATTATTAACTGCTATCATAATGTTAGGAGAAGCGTTTACTGTTAATAAATAAGCAAACAAATGTTAAGATACATTTTTACCACATCATCTACTATGATGTCGTAACTAACAACTGGGAAATCAAATTGTACTCTCGTATGTCTGAGTAAGCTGTAATATTATCTTTCTAAGGTTATGGGGTGTGGCAAAACATTACAACGTCACGATTTAATTATTCATCTATCGTAATTAGTACAGAGTTAGTACGTATTAATTATATTTAATATCATATCAACACTTAGTAATCGGACCCTTGTCAATCAGAGGTTATCAGATGCTTGTACTGTATGCACTTAGGACAGTTTAGTTAACAAATAATTTACATATCAAAATATTTATTTTTGCTTTTGAGTTTCAAGTAAACTTTGTTTTTTTTTTAAATGAGAGCTTGAATTGCTGGTACAATTGAAAGATCATCAGGGTCAAAATGGCTACTATCCAAGAGATTTAAAAACTCTGTTATAGATGAAAGTCCTAATTAGCTGTATTTCATCGGCATCAGTACAGGATCTTGTGACTACATTCTTTGGTGATATATTTTTTTTTGGTCAAACCGCCTTTTTGAAGTAAACTTCTATATAGACGTGGGGGTGGCTATTAGAATTTTTTCTGTCACGAAAAAGCGTTACGACCGTGGTGAAAGGCGGCGTAATTTTAGAATAGACGTGGTGAAAGGCGGCAGAATGTTAGAGTAGATTATCGACTTTTTTATTGAATTGAAAACAGTTTTTTGTTTGATAAAATAAAAAATGCATTCATTAAAATATACCTAACCTAACCAAATCATAATTTGGAGTAAACCTGCGAAAAATCAAAATGTGTGCTAGAAATGAAACTTCAACGGACAAGTCTAAAAACGAATCGCAACAAAATCTGAGCTTGAAGTTTTACGGGTAGAGAGTTAATGTACTTGTCCAATTTTGTTTTCTTAAAAAAGAAACTTTTTTTGTTGCAGAACACTTAAATAGCTTTAGAAATAATTCATTAAGCGCCTGTAAAAATTGTACTACTGGCCCACGTATACAAGTCAGTTTACCTTCCAAAGAATGTAGGTGCTTGGCACTCTTCAACAAAGGTTGCTTTATATTTCTTTGGGATCCACTCTTCAGATCATGACTTGGTGCCAATGGAACCACCTTGGAAATGAAAAATCCACAATTTACGGAGTAGTCGCGTAACAGAGATTAAAAAACATATCAGTACAGGAACGGAAAAGAATAAAATTTCCTGCGGCCGGGCGGCCTGTCGTAAGAAGCGACAAAAACCGGTTACGGCGGTAACCGTTTCCCATCAGGTGGGCCGTCTGCCTGTCTTCTGAAACTCATGCAATTAAAAAAAACATACAGTCGAATCGAAACCGTTTTGGAAATCGGTCAATAACACCTATCCATTAAATACAAACTTCACATACACGACGAGTTTGCTTTCCATAGGTGTAAAGGATGCTGGATCTCACGTGAGTGGTGACTAAGATTCGCGAAATAAAACAATTTTGTAGTTTAAAAAATAGCACTGCGTTGCGGATATAACGGAGGTATGTATGTCGCGTCGCGGGCAAGTGCTACCGGTCAACTGGCGGGTTGGGGGGTGCGCTGCGTTATATACTCAAGCTGCGGTGCTACGTTTATTAAATGTAAGTATTCTATATATATATAATTATAATATCTATTTTTACGCCACTAATTTTTATTTGTAATAATTTTAACATGCGTTGCAGGTCACGCTTGGCACGTATCGATTACATTCTCCGCCCAGTGTCACTTCAGGGACACTCTTCTAGCATCGGGAGCGGTGCCAAGCGAGTTACGGGTCTAGTAAGTATTCCGGATTTTGTACATATTTCTACTGTTCTTACTCGCCCATCTGTCCCTGGGAATACTTTCTGAACCCTGCCTTTCTGCCAGGTGTTTCGGGGAACACTGGGATCCAGGATTATAACCACGTCACCTGGTTGCAAATTTTTTCCTTCCTGGTACCATTTTTGCCGGGGGAGAAGCGTAGGTAGGAACTCTTTGACCCAGCGCTGCCAAAACATGTCTGCTAGCCGCTGTGCGATTCTCCACATTTTCCTGATATACAGATCTCCATCGTTGAAGTCTCCCGGGACAGGTAAGTTGGATGAGGAGCCGATTAAAAAATGGTTAGGCGTTAGAGCTTCCATGTCTTTAATATCCACAGACACGTGCGTTAACGGTCTGCTGTTAATAATATTCTCAACTTCGGCTAGTAAGGTGAGTAAGACTTCTTCTCTTGGTGCTCTTTCTTTAAGGATCACCCTCAAAGCCGTCTTTACACTTTTAATTAAGCGTTCCCAGGCTCCGCCCTTGTGCGGGCTGATCGGGGAAATAAAAGACCAAGACATTCCTTGATTACTTATTTCTTGGTTTACTCGAGCTTGGTCGATTTCAAGGAAAGATTTTCTCAATTCAGCTTCCGCTCCGCGTAGGTTAGTACCATTGTCTGAATACATGTATAGTGGCCAACCGCGTCTGGCAGCCATACGCCTGATGGCCATTATAAAAGAATCAGCGGTTAATGATGGTACAAGTTCGAGGTGGACGGCTCTCACTGTCATACATGTAAATAATACGCCATATCTTCGCTCCCGTCGACGGCCGACTGTTATCTCCATCGGTCCAAATAGGTCTACTCCACAATGGGTAAAGGCTCGCTGATGATGAGCTAGTCTTGCTGCGGGTAAGTCTGCCATGCGGGGAATAGAGGGAGACGCTCTTTTGATGCGGCAGTATGAACATCTCGACGATATTGTGCGTACGGTGGGTCTAAGGTTTATTAGCCAGTATTTTTGTCGGAGTTCGTTAACCACTGTTTCATTGCATCCATGTGCCATTTTTTCATGGTGATGTTTCGTGATTAATCTCGCTACAGGATGGTGTCCATCGAGTATTACTGGCCGTTTAGAGTCATATGTAACCTTACTCGCTTCTCCGATTCGTCCGTCCACTCTGATAATCTCGTCTTCATCTATATACGGCGTGAGCGTCCGAAGTCGGCTACTAGGTGAAATAGGTTTATTAATACGTAGTTGATGTATCTCCGGTGCGAATGACTGTCTTTGAGCAAAGCGTATTATTAATTTTTCAGCTCGCAGCAGTAACTCCGCGTCAATTGTAGTTTTACAGGTCTTCTTACATTTCTCAATAAACAACAACACGGCGGCAGTACATCTTAATAAACGAAGCCATGACGAGAATTTAGCAGGATCCGGTATAGGTAAGTCATTATCGTCGCAAACAGTTACATGGTTTATTGTCTCTAAAATTTCTTCACTAATATCTATGTTTTCCTTTTCATATGAGGAGATTGGCCATTCAGATTCTTCGTCATATAGGAAGGTAGGTCCTCGGAACCATTCACATTCTTGGTGTAATTTATAGGCTATATTTTTTGTAGCTATATCCGCGATATTGCGCTCTGAAGGGATGTATCGCCATTCGCTTATATTGCTTAATTCGTCTATCTCGCCAAGCCTGTTTGCGATAAACATCTTATAATTGCGATTTTCATTTTTTATCCAGTATAATACAGTAGTCGAGTCAGTCCAGAAATATCTTTTTATTGGCTGACACCTATGTTCCTCTTGAATGATATGGGCAAGTCGGCATGCGAGTACAGCGGCTTGGAGTTCCAGTCGTGGAATCGACACAGTCTTAATAGGTGCGACGCGGGCTTTGCTGGCGATAAACGACACACGAACATCGCTATGGTCGGCACTATCGTGGGCGCGCCAGTAAGCGACAGCAGCATAGGCGGTCGGCGAGGCGTCGCAGAAAATGTGCAGTTGTAACGTCTCGCTGATTTGTATTGAGTTTAAAGGTGTACGTGGGCTGTCAGGTATATTGCTCTCTCTGTTAGACTTGGATGATGGTGAATGGAAGTACCATCTTGGTACGCGAATTTCCTTTAATTCGTGCAATTGAGCAATCCAATTTCGAAAATTTTCAAATTGTTTAGTTGGCAGTTGTTCGTCCCATTTTATTTGACATTTCCAGGTATGCTGTACGATTATTTTTCCTTTAATGGTAAACGGTATAATTAGACCGTAAATATCGAAAATCGACATAATAAGTCGAAGCAGCTCGCGTTTGGTAGGCCTCTGCCGACCTTCTAGAATTGCTTTCGGGACTTGGTCTAGGGATAGGTTAAACCCGAATGTGTCTGAGCCGGGGAACCACAGCAGACCGAGTGTGCGTTCACTCCGGTCGTCTTCATCAGTTTTGAACTTTACGGCGGTGTCGCTCAAGACGTCCCTTGGCATGTCTTGACAGACTTGCGGTTCATTTGATGTCCAGTTTCTGATTTCGAAATCCCCTTGTTTATGTATATAGGAGACCTCTTTCATGGTCCTCACAGCAGTGTCGCTGTCGTCGAAGCAGTCGATATAATCGTCCATATAATGATTTTTTTATTATAGCTGCAACGGCGTCCGGCATTTCGTTGTTAAAGCGCAATGCGTTTTTATTTTTTATATGTTGTGCGATGAAAGGCGAACAATTCGCCCCAAATATCAAAGATGTCATAGCGTATTTTTTAACGGGTTCCTCTGGATTATCTCGCCATAAAAATCTAAGGGCGTGTTGGTCTTCAGGTCTTATTTTGACTCTAAGGAAGAATTCCTTTATGTCGCCTGTAAGTCCAATCGCACGTTCTCGGAAGCGCAACATAATGCCGAGTAACGACTCGAGTAAGTCGGGGCCTTGGAGTAGATAATCATTGAGAGATCGTTCGGCGGACAATGCAGCCGCGTCGAATACAAGACGGAGTTTTTTCTTGTTTAAATTATGTACTCCGAAATGTGGCAAATACCATATTTTGTTCGCATGTTCATCGTCTTCTACTTCGCGGGCATAGTGATTGACGAACAAGTGATGTATTTTCTCCTGATATTTTGCAGCGTATTCTTTATCTAGAGAAGATTTCCTCTCAGACGCTTTTAGGCGTTTATAGGCGTTAGCGTATGAATCAACCATCTGTGCATTTTCGTCCTTCCAAGGCAGGCCAACTTCCCATTTTCCATTTCTCAGTCGTGCGGAATTTTCAACAATATTTACAGCACGTAATTCATTTTTATTCTGTCTTGGATTATTATTTATTCCAATACTTTCGAACATAAAAGATTTGCGGACAAGTTCGTGAAGTTGTATGTCATTCTCGAGGGCTGTGTGTATCGCGTTATCATTACAACGCGGACAGCGCTCCGGTGCTCGCGCGCACCAATCACTTGTTGCCTCGCATGCGCCTGTGGGCGTTGCCGCTATCAGTGACAATAGCGATGCATCACTGCGGGCAGCGCCAGTGCAAGCGTGGCGAGGGCGGCGGTGAGTCGCGCTCGCGGGAGTCTCGTGCTGTTGTACCACTGATACTAACAGCTCCGATGATAACGTCGACGTCGAACACATTCCGTGAATACACCATCCTAGCGGTGTAAGCGTAGCACACGGCTCATTTCTCTTCCGAATGATAGTTTTAATAGGGGCGATTAACTGGTAATTGTCTTGTCCGATTAAAACTTTTGGTTTCACATTAACACAACACAGACTAGATTTATCTATATGATTTAAATGTTCATAGTTTTTTATATTTATTTTTGACAGTTTTTGAATAGGCAAATCGAGTTCATTTATTTTCCTAACATTAAGTTCGTAAAGTTGATTGTTTTGGTTTGTTATTTTACACTTTATCACCTCGCTTTCACACGATAGTTCAGAGTTCCAAGCACCGCGTACACATAGGGTTTTTTTACGTCCTTTTAGGCCAACGTGGTCCGCGACATCCGCCGATATTAATGACACTGATGCGCCGTCGTCTAGGAGTGCGTGTGTGAGTAACTTTCCACCAGGCCCTTGTAGGATTATAGGCACAACTTTTAGGAACACATGCGGTGTATTTATATTTGTGTTCGCAACGGTTTCGTTACTTTCGGAGGGAGCACTTGATTCGTTTATATTTACGAGCACATTATTGTCATTGTTAAGATGTATTTCGCTATTATTACGCGTTATTTGAACGCTATTTCTGGGTTTCCAATGTAAGAGGCGGTGGTGTGGTAGTTCGCACGATTCTACGTCACAGGGGCTGGCAGAGCAGGTGTCACGATCGTGAGATGCCACCAAGCATTTGTGACACAGTTTGTGTGTCCTAACGTAACGCCACCGATCCCTAGTTAAAGCGCGTTTGAAGCGGGCACACTCAGGTAGTCTGTGATTACTCAAAAGACAAAACTTGCACTTGAGGGTGTCCTCATTGTTCTCAGTGCTATCATTAACTAGTACCGAATGTGGCTTACGTTCTTCGGGTTTTCTTTTGCTATCGGCTTGACTATAAATATGACTTAAGCCTGCAGCTGATATTTTGTTTGCTTCACTGTATAGAAACTCCGCTATCAACTCTAATTTTGCCCTTTCACTACAATTGTGCATGCTATAGTAGTCAGCCCATTTGTTAAGCAATGCGTTAGGGCACTTACAGAGTACTAATGTTACTAATTCGGGGCTACGTAGGTAATCTATTTGTTGGACTGCCTGCGCAGCAGCCACGAAGTCTTTAATTTTAATTGCAAAAGATACTATATCGTGATGGTAATTTTGTGATAGTGATGGTAACTTCTTTAATTTTTGCGTTATTTTATTTATTATTATTTCAGGCCTACCAAATCTAAGTTCTAGAGTTTCTATTATAATATTAGGAGCCGTGTTAGTAATAAGAAGAAAGGATACTGCCTCCTTGGCTTCACCGTGCAAGCACTTGCGTAACCTCCAAGTATTTTCAGTGCCACTGAATCCACAGAAGGTCGATGATTCCTCGTAAGCTTGTTTAAAAGCTAGCCACTCCAGAGGGTCACCATGGAACTGAGGAAGGTCCTTGGCAGCTGCAAATCTCGATAACATTAATTTATTTTGAAGATTTGTTTCTTGAATTGCACTAACGAGGTTATGCAGGTCGGGGCTGCTACTAAACATGGCAGCGGGTGGAGCGGGAACGCCATTATTATGGCTTTTTTCTAGCCACTGCTCGACTTTTTCTGCAGAACCCATTATTGCACTTTGTTTGTGTCTTGAACTACATTGGCTTTTGCCGGATTGGCTTCCTAGTGCTGCTAGATCTGCAGCTAACTTTTTATCCAACAACTCTTTTTCTATTGCGGCTTTAGCTTTTGCAGCTTCATATTCCAGCTGCTTTTTACGGGCTTCAATTGATATGTTGGAGCCAGAATTCTTTGCAGTACTAAGCTTTTCGCTGTGTATGCTCCTTTTTAAGCTACCGCCTTCCGTAAAAGGACGATTCGGTAACTGCACTTTACCAGATGCTTCAGCTTAATAATTTCAGAATGTACTTGATGCACTGGTTCGTTTTTAAACAGCTCCTTTTGTCGTTTAAATGCACCTCGAGTACGAACGGTTTTTTCCGCTAGACGGTCGTCGTTGCGAGGCGGTGGCGTCGAAAACATCGTTTCTAATTCACTACACAGTGTCACAGTTCACGGTTGATTCGGCTAAAGGACCAAACTGTAAAGGATGCTGGATCTCACGTGAGTGGTGACTAAGATTCGCGAAATAAAACAATTTTGTAGTTTAAAAAATAGCACTGCGTTGCGGATATAACGGAGGTATGTATGTCGCGTCGCGGGCAAGTGCTACCGGTCAACTGGCGGGTTGGGGGGTGCGCTGCGTTATATACTCAAGCTGCGGTGCTACGTTTATTAAATGTAAGTATTCTATATATATATAATTATAATATCTATTTTTACGCCACTAATTTATATTTGTAATAATTTTAACATGCGTTGCAGGTCACGCTTGGCACGTATCGATTACAATAGGGGTAGACAAATAGTTTGCAGTCTACCCTCCCCCGCTTACCTAAACGACCAGTAACGATCCGGGCGAGAATGTTTACTTAGGAAAATTCTAAGAGTTTAAAATGCAGCCTTTAAAAGATTCTTTTAAGTGTCGACAAACACTTTGCAGCCCTGAGACCTGACCTTGAAGCGAAAGGTCTGCGCTCTTTAACGCTTTAATGGACTATTATAATGAAATACTATGAATAAACTAGCTGTACACAAACTGACCAAAACACAATAGCAGCGGACACTCAGATCAACTAAGGTATTTGTTATCGTATTACAAAACGTCCACACGTCCACAGCCTTATAGATTTTATACCAGTTTACCAACTTATGACGTAAATGGGTTAGTACAAGTAAATGGATTCAAATAGCGTATTCATCATCAGTTAAACAGTAATTATTACTATGAACAATATACATACTAGTGGTCGCCCGTGGTCGAAATTCGACCATGATAATGAATTTAAATTATCAGTTTGAACATTACTAAAGTTGTCAAAGACTACATACACACTTCTATAATCACAGATTTCGCCAAGGATACACTGTTAATTTGACTTTAACAATAAACAAAAGACTATGTATGCGTGTGTGTGTGTGTGTCAAATAGATGGTACTGTATGTAATGTTTTTTATTGATTTAATGTTTTTTTTCATAATTTTAAATAAATATTAGCACTCCTTGTCCATATAAACTATAAGAGTGCGAAATTTCATTCTCCTCCGTCCGCGCGAAAATTTTACGAAAATTGTAAAAAGGGAAGTTTTTGCTTCACGTATTAATCTATAAATATAATAAAATTGTAATGGTCAAATTTCTGTACAATGAAAAAAAATGCTAAAAACCGAGTCAGGGGGATGTAAGAAGTGAAATAGAACTAATTTGGATTTTTTCAAATTCTTTGTTTTTCTGTTTGTCTGTCTGTTTGTACCGCCTAATCTCCGAAAGGACTGGACCGATTTACATGAAATTTTGTATGGTGATAGCTTATATCCCTGGTCAACATATAGGATACTTTTGATCCCGAAAAACCAAAGAGTTCCCGTAGGATAATTAAAAACCTTTAATTTATTAAACAGCTTATAACAGCCTGAATGTAATTTCTCTGCTACGTAACATAATTGAAGCAGAGATTTTGACAGGTTGTGGTGTCGGTGAGAGAGTTTTATCTTATATATATTAATATATAAAACTGATAAGTTTGTTTGTTTTAACGCGCTAATCTCAGGAACTACTGTTCTGATTTGAAATTTTTTCAGTGTTTGATAGCCTATTTATCGAGGAAGGTTATAGGCTATATACCATCACGCTAAGAGCAATAGGAACGGAGCAATGAAGAATGTTTCAAATTCGCGGGATATTTTAACTAACTTCTTTTAAACTATTCCACGCGGAACGAAGTCTAGGGCAGAAGCTATCATCTATACACATATATATATATATAGATCAATGCCACTTTTCGTTGTAATTTTATAACTTGAGAACGACTTCACCGATTTTGATGAAATTTTGTGCGAGTATTTGAGTGGGTCCCGGGATGGTTTAGATCCACAATTGAAACCGGTAGGTGGCGCTGAGATTGGGTTCTAGAATTCTTCTAATCACCGGGAGCGATTCTGGTGATTTTGTTTTTGTGTGTTCGAGTGGGTTCCCGGATGGTTTAGATTCGCAATTAGAACCGGTAGGTGGCACTGAGATCGGGTTCTAGAATCCTCCTAATCACGTGGACCGATTATGGTGATTTCGTTTTTGTGTCATGAAAAGTCTTATATATAGATAAGATGCTATTTTAATAGCGGTTCTTTTATATTTAATAATATTAAAATGTATTGCAATATTTCCGAACCTATCGTGTTAGAAATCGAATCCGGGACTTTTGTTTTTCAGTGAACTAGCCGAGCCAAGGCTTAAGACCACTCGACCAGAAAAGCAATCCTAATAAATTCAATAACAAATTCCACATAACCGCTTGACGAACATGAATGCGTATATAAATAAATTTCATAAATCAGTCTACGTAATGGTAAGCGCCCAATCAATTATCGCCAAACGTGATCCAAGGCCGCAAAAACAAACAGGGAAAATACATCCAATCAAGCCCCGATACCATTAGCCGCGAAGATATTCACAACCGCCCAAGGACTGAACTTGAAAAACAATACAAATCTATCAAGGACTACGTTTGCGATACATCTTTGCTTCTGTATTGTCCTTGTAAAACGTTGCAAACGCAGAAATAAATTGCCTGACTAAAAGTAAAACCGATACCGCTAGAGTTCATTTCTGACTTTCGATTTGGATGGATAGACCAAAGTTATCCATTTATAACTCGAATCATTTAATTTAATTACATACATTCATAATTTCATCAACTTCATTCAATACCATTCATTTCTACCCGTGCACAGAAGGTTTGCCGATAGCCTCATGATATCACGCGTCGGTGGTCAATAGAGTTGACAAAAAAGATTACATAAATAGATGTTGCAATAACGGGGAGTGTTTCGAAGAACTGTTTAGAATGGTGCCCTCGTCCTCTTTCTACCATCGCACCGCTCGCCATCAGTTGGCAGTGCAAGTAGGGACTTCCTTGAGCCGCTTCGCTCATGTACACAATCCGTAGAACGTTTCTCTTGCGTACCGTGGGGATTTGGAACGAGCTCCTAGCTGAGGTTTTCCCGCAGCGCTACGATATGGAGGTTTTCAAAAAAGATGTTATAAAATTTCGTCGAGGCCGGCCCCGCGTTGGTGACATCTTTGATGTTGTAAACGTCTGTAGGCGACGGTAACCACTTTTCACCAGGTGGGCCGTCAGCATGTTTGCTGTACTCCAGCTATAAAAAATATTTTAATTTATTATTGTATATACTTTACATACAATAATAGTAAGTAATACAATACAATAATAATAAGCAGTCATTGGCAAGCCTTCTGCGCGCAGTTTACACTGAGTCTTGCAATTAAATCAATTTAATTTGGTCGAAATGTTATTAATAATAATTATTTATTTATTTTAAAAATACACTTACATATACAATTAAAAACAAACAGTACACTAGCAGTCTCAGCAGACGTTGTCCTGTTCTGAAATAATAAAAATCTATAACCCGATTCCAGCGCCCCCTACCGAGTCCAATTGTGAATCTAAACCACCCCGAGACCCACTCAAACACACGTAACATTTCATCATAATCCGTAGAACCCGATTCCAGCGCCAAGTATTTTGTTTAAATTGACGGGTTACATTATTGAATTTATAATAGAGATCCCTAATTTTTATGTAGCCTGTATATCAGAGATAATCTAGCATTCGAATTGTGAAAGAAATTTTGAAATCGGTCCCGGTTTTTTTTTTTTTTTTTTTATTGCAGGAGATCAGCAGACAGGCAGACGACCCACTTGATGGACAGCGGTTACCATCGCCTATGGACATTTGCAACACCAAAACAAATTTTTCCACTTTATACATACATACATAACTTCACCCCAGGTCCCTTGCGGGGTAGGCACGAACAACAGAGCGCCATTTAGGCTTATTCTTACACACCTCACTTGCTTCTTTGACATTCATAGTTCTTGTCATGCACGCTCGTCTGTGCTTAAGGCTCCTAACATCACCTTCTGCTAGTACACGATCAATTTGATCATGGGAGATGTGTCGTGGCCTTCCGCGACTTCTGCATCCATCCACTTTTGCATTGTATATCTGTTTAGTCATTCTTTCATCATACATTCGTTCTACATGCCCAAACCACCGGAACATTCCTTTCCTTACCTTCACCCCGACACTCTCTTTCAGACCAACTCTCTTTCTTACTTCGGTATTACGAACGCGGTCCACTTTATAATTACAAATTAAATGATTAAAAACTAACTACGCTATTTCATCCGCGCCATCATACAAAGGTTGCATGTACCTGCGGCGCCATCAACGTCCAAAAATCGAGATATCCACAAAACTCTACTAATATCAGCATAACGTCAGTTTTTAATTAATTGTGTAGATTCGTGAAGAACAGAATTTTTACCGTTTTTTTCCCATAGAAACAAGGGAAAATAAATTTTTGTTACGCTGGAAATGACAGCTAATTAAATAGTTTAATAACTATTATTTTTGTACAGCAAAGCATATTTACAAATAAAATTAAAATAAATATAGATAGTACAATGGGTGGCCTTATCGCTAAAAGCAATTTGTATACAACAACAAAACATACTGTACATATGAAATAATAATACTGCATTTGACTTTCAAAGCTTTGTAAGGACTTGGCTTGTCTTATAACAATGTAATTCTTCAAAACTGTCTCCCAGAACTCGACATTGTAGTATTAAAAGCAACTTTCATAGTTGTATGCAGCGTTCATATATATCATGTCAGCAATTCAACGATGAGAATATTCTTAAAAAAGGCGATTCGAAGAACTTGCATATCGCAGCAATAGAGAACCATGACCTCTGCCACTATTCAATCCGCTAATGTCCTCCGAGACCTCGAATTTCGAGTTCCAAAGCACGAGTCGGCTTGAAGCGTTAGTTGCGTGCCGACCGCCGTAGCGAACGTACGTCCCAGCATCAAATAGTAAAATAATTATTTTAAAAAAAAACCGAAAAGTTCGATTCAAGTGTCCAGAATATATGTGCAGTGTTGACTCTGTTGTATGATGTAACAGTGATGGTAGCATAGTTGTCGTGTCGGTACAACGGTGCCGATAGCGGAGCTGTTTAAGAGGTAAATATTGACGATTCCAAGTTTTCCAACGGCAAAAGTCCCCCATGCCGGTGATTGTGAAAAAATCGAACGCGCCGAGTCATTACTTTCGCGCGCAAACTGCATGTCGCATTCCCGAACGCGTCTACAGTACACAAATAATACTGGCCACAAAACTGGATTTCCCGCCATACGTGTAAAAAAATGTTCAATTTATTTTTAAATTCTAAATTCAAATTAGACTTGTCATTGTCTGTGGGGTTAATGCACGGAATGTTGCATGTATAACGTATGAAATGGAAGTATTACTGTTGCTTAGCTGTGCCGCGTCAGACTGATGTTAGCATATTTCGTGGTCTTTCGAATTTCGCTACGAGGCCTTACGTAAGCTATCTGAGCGTTCCCCGCCCCCGCTTATGTAACTGGCCGATTTCGACGTACGTCTATCATCGCCGAATCAATTTTCGAAATATGAAAAATTGCCAACAAAACCGCTTTTTTCTTTATATGACGGGATTATTCTTCATAAAATATTATAACCCTCATAGATTTCGGTAGCAATTGAAAAATATAATAATCCAGCAAGAAATATAATACGTAAGCGACATAAAAATAGAAAAACGATAAAATTCCATTCACTGTGTTATCTTTTATGTTTATCGAACTCTGAGCTTTTGTTTTGATCGAATAAAATAATACCACATCGCTATGGAAACGCCTTGTGAGGCTTCGGAAAAGATTTTGTGTTAAAGCCGCGTTGTTTGTAAGCAAAGAAAACCCTTTTAAATCCATTAAAAAATAAGGCTTTCCTGTGAAATCGTCTACGACAACCTACAATCAGTAAATAATCAAACAATAAGACAAGCCAGTATAATAAGTACATATTCAATAAGGACATATATAATAAGTACTTATACAACAGTATAATAAGTACTAATATAATACTAATATGTTCCCATATAACAATAGAATAGTACTTCATATATTTCATGTATAGAGAAAGAAAATTATGTAATTTTCCAAAAAAAAACAAGCCTGTGCAAGTTAAGATCCATTCGGCTGACAGATAGTCAAATATCCGTATTCTATAAAATTCACATTGAATCAATCTCGGTCAAATCAAGATCGATTCAATATTGAGAGATGGTTTACAGACCACTAAATCCCTCAAGTTACGTTTTCAATTCGATTCGATTGCCACCTTGAGTTACCGATTCGGGCCAGCAAACAAAAAAAATCAGGAAACCGATAAAAGCATCACACAAATAATAGTGTAAAAGATATAACTACATTTATATTTGTAAAATTTAAAAGACATTATTACTTACTACCTGTACCGTTCGTAGTTACGACAGCGTTTAATTACTGTGCTTTTCTCTTGGGTCGCGTAGCCAATTTAATCTAGTAATATGGATATGTTTCATAATTGATGTTCACCTAATCAAACTAGTTACGAGCATGTTGAAATTCATTGATAAATTAATATATGGTAAATCGACAACACACGTATTGTATATCATCAAATTAAGCATTTCACGCATGTGTTACGGGTAATACACAACGAGTTACTCTGAGGCCAATTCCAAGACACCCAGACTATATATAGTAACGGAGAAAATTCGTTTCCGATTTTTTTTATTCCTGAAACACAGGAGACAGGCTGACGGCCCAACTGTGATGAAAAGTGATCAACGTCGCCTACGGACATTAGCAATACCACAGGTCCCATCTTTTTCCGTAAAAACATAAAATTATGATGTTTAAACATCTCAACCAACCAAAGGTACATGTAAAGAAGAAAAGGTATTAAACTAATTATTTAAACACAATTTAACGAAAATTGTAATCAAAAATTCATCTCCTTAGAAAAACAAAACACAGATGATACGATTTATTGTGAATATCAATTCTGACATACATTCTAATTCTAAGTTCGAATAATTCGTACAATGTCTAGACATTATCTATACTAATATTATAAAGCTGAAGAATTTGTTTGTTTGTTTGAACGCGCTAATCTCAGGAACCGCTGGTCCGATTTGAAAAATTCTTTCAGTGTTGGATAGTACATTTATCGAGGAAGGCTATAGGCTATATATCATCACGCTAAGACCAGAAAAAGCGGAGCACCATTGAAGAATGTTTCAAAACCGGCGGGTTTTGAAAACAAATTCCACGCGGACGACGTCGCTGGCACGGCTAGTAGTAACAAAAGCACATAAACGACCCTCTGCTGGGCTACCCACAATAGGAGAACAGACAGTATACCCGCTACGCTTCTCTAAGGCAGCTTAGCAGGTTTGACACATCGGTTATCACGATGTGCAGGTTTCATCACTATGTTTTCCTTCACCGTTTTTTGCACGTGGTAATTGTTACTAAGTGGTGCATGCGTTTCGGCCAGGATCGAACCCGCGCCCTTTGAGATCGGGACGCGTGACCTAGCCATTACGCTACCACGACTTGGACTGGTCTAGACATTAGTCCAACATAATTCAATTTGCGAATAGGTAATGGTTTGGCTAATGCACTGCCCTTGGTAGTCCGACGTCATGATCAATGAAGATCCGGCGAGTGTAATCGAGTTTGCCAACTAACTGTACGTTGGCCGTTAAGGGCGGGCATACGCGGAACGTTTTTCTTACGCAATACTTCTCATGTCCAATCAGCCATACCTTATATGAAAATCGATTCCTAAGCAGTAAACTCCAAAAATAGTTGGCTGGTTATCACTGTGTTAGAAATTTGTTTCATTAATATTACTAATTTCAAAGCTTATCTGTCTTTCAAGTTATCACTGTCTTGTGTTAACTTACTCAATGGTTCCAATGGTTACATGGGAACTATCACTTGAATGAATCTCGAATTAGTGTCATGACTTTGCAAAAAAGACTATCTCTCATTCCGAGATTCATGCCCTCATTTGACTAATATTCCTGGACTAAAATAGATAATATCTTTAGTTTTCTTATGCTTCAGTGGGGCATATTCCGAATTTGCCTATGGCGGCAAACAAGCTAGTGTCGGCCCTGCGTGCATACTTTTTGTAGCATTGTTGGTGTTGCAAATGTCCATAGACGATGGTAACCACTTTCCATCAAGTGGCTGTCTGCTGAGCCCCCGCAATAAAAATCAAATTTTCAATTTTAGCCAATATATTCTTTCTTTCTTCTTCTTCACATTTATATATGTTGAGGGTGTAAAGCAAGGGTCGCCAAATGGCGGACCGCGGTCGACATTTTGTACGGACCGCGAGAACACGGCAGCTAGTTTAATAAAAATGTATCTCCAGCATTATCTTTGTTGACGTAAATTCGAAAATGGCCGGGCGAAGTAACGACCTAACAAGCGAAAATGAGTTCGCAGACTGAGTACCGGATAAAATTTGTGTGTGGTAATAAATATGCAGAACTAAAAAAATTAGCTTTGTAACTTCTTGCTTTGTTTGGGTTTTCGAGGTAAATTTCTTCCACGGTAATAACAACTATGTTACACAAAGAACAATAACTTTAGCAGCATTTTCATATGATAAATGAGTTTAGGCTGCAAATTGACAGATCTGATTCCGGCTACAGCACAATAAGCTCGAAGTTCGCAAAGTTAACAGTGACGAATGGATACTAAATTATTTATTACACCAGTTTCCGTAGTAATTAATCTCATTTGAGGAATGGAGGTTATCTTTTAGAGCATCACCTGAAAACTAATGAACAAGATATTTTGTATCTAGAGAAATTACCTCGTTTTCTTGGGATGAAAAAGTGGATGGAGCTGCTGTCGCGATTTTTGGTGGGGCAGTTAACGATCACACTTTCGTAATGGCAACGCGAACGAAGTTTCTATGGTACGAGCTTAATCTTATACTAATATATAAAGCTGTCTTCAGCTTTATATATTAGTATAAGATTGAAAAAACAAACTCTAGTTTGTTTGATAGAACGCGCTAATCTCAGGAACTGCTGGTCTGATTTGAAAAATTATTTCATTGTTAGATAGCCCATTTATTGAGGAAGACTATAGGCTTATATATCATCACGCTAAAGGTTTTAAATTCAAACTTTTGAGAGCCTGCATATCATGAAGCAGCAGAGTCAAGACAAGTAAATCGAGACCAAACACGACGGTTCTATCTTGTTAACTATAGGAGCAGCAGAGTCCTATGGCCACCTTCCGACTCCATCATCATATCAGCTCCATGGTACCATATTGTTGCATTGTCATGCCATATACATATTCGTGCAAAATTTCAGCTCATTCGGAAACCGGGAAGTTGGTCAAATTTAACTTGCAAGATTCCACCCGAACTTACATACATACATCCATTCAAATTAAATAAAAGCTTATAATTAACTATTCCACGCGGACGACATCGCGGGCTGAAGCTAGTCATAGATAAAATTGCAACTATAGCTAAAACCCATTTTTTTCACAATAACTTACAAGTATCGAAACTACGAGTATTATCATTGTGAGAAGAGAACCAATTTGTTGTAGATAAACTGAATTTCGATTACTACATATTAGGATAGACAAAATAATTCACAATTCAATAGAAGTGAAACTATTACAGATATTAGATATCTTTAGGGAGCTACATCAACGCCTACCCAATATGAAAATTCTAAATTATCTATTCCATTCGAAGGACCGGTCGTTTCAATAGGACCCGGGGGCACACTCACGGCATATGACCTCACGATCCTTCGAAATGTTAGGGCCATTTCGCACTGACGGACAGCGAAAGCTTCGAAGACGATCCCTGACGGCGCTGATGATGAAAATTCTACGTATCAGATATTGCACTGGGGTAGAACAATATGTAAATAATAAACCGTGAAGCACAAACTTTGTGCCCCATTTTACGAAAATCCCGCGGACGGAGGAGTCTGAATTTTCGCACAGTTATAGTTCGTATAGAGAGAAAGCGATGATAGCTATTTTTTTTTAATTATACAAAAAGTACATTAAATAAATGAAAAATATTACAAACACTACCATGTATTTGACACACACACACACATATATACTCTTTTGTTTATTGTTGCGTTGGAGAAATCTGTGATTATAGACTTTGACATTAATTATTATGGTCGAATTTCGACCACAGGCGACCACTTGTAACAGCGTAGAGGCAGAAATTACATAATACTTCAGATGACAAAGTGAAGAAATCACTGTCGAGTACTGATGAGAACTGAAGTGAAACTTCTTTAGAATAGTGATTTGAAAATCGATGAAACGAAAAAGTGACACTAAAAACAGATAAACATAAAATTCAACCTTCGAATAAAACACACTTCTCTTTATCCGTTAGTAATAATTTTCAATTTACTCTAAATTTAAAAGACTTCGAATAATTTTTAGCTCTATCTGTATATAAGTAACTATTACTTAATGCAGATGTTCTTTTATACTTAATCAAAGGAAATTGTGCGTAACAGTGCACTGAATTTTTTTTTTATCCGTGCAGGAACGGGGATAGAATACAATTTCCTGCGGCCCGGCGGCCTGTCGTAAGAGGCGACAAAACAACCCACAGCCAGGTGGTAGGGCATTTGCCCGACTGGATGGCTACCACCCCTGGTCTAGAGTATGTCGCCATAACAACCTTGTGTTGTGTTCCGGCATTAGTGACCAGGTTCCAGGCTCCCTAAAGAGAGCAGCAGCGCATTCGTAGCACCTTTGGTGTTGCAAATGTCCATAGGCGATGGTAACCGCTGTCCATCAAGTGGGCCGTCTGCCTGTCTGCTGATCTCTTGCAATAAAAAAAAGAACTTTATACTAATGATTTAAAGTCTAATTTAGATTAATTTTTTGTAATTGTAATATTGTATACTTGTCTTTTCTCTTTTCTAAATGGTATCTTACGTTCTGTTACAATTTTATTACTAAGTCTTATTTCTAGCTTAACTGTACCTCATCCATTTCATAAGATTATTTATTACATTTATGTTCAGATACAAGAGATAAATATAATTTATATAATATATTTACATGAATAATCATGTAAAATGGACGCGGTTAAGTTTAACTAGAAATAATAATTAGTAATGAAATTGCGGTTGAATGCAGATAGAAATATAGGTAAATAGAACACAACAATAAATAAATATAGGTACACCCTTGTACCGTACACGGCGGGATCGGTAACCCGACGGTCCAAACCCACAAGGTAATTTTTGGTTACTTATATACTAGGTACTTACTCCAGCCGGCGGTGGCAAGAACAGGAACAAGGGTGAACACTATTTCGTCGGTATTTTAAGGGAAGGGCGCCCCTTGAGAGGAAATATATAAAATATCCTACCAAACTACTGCTACAAGGGAAACACTACGGGGGAAGGATAAATGTCTGTCCAAATGCACCCGCGCCTCGTCCTATATCGTCACAACCACTTTTCCTCGGTGTATTTTACTTTATTAATCACTATTAGTGTTCCAATTTCTGGTATTTATCAATAATTCTCAATGAATAATTAAATATGAAACAATATCACGCGAGAGCAATCACCGTGCGTCTTCGAGTCAATTGCCGGTGTACCCGCTTTTCGACGCGATAAAAAAAAGTGCACACGAATGTATCGCGTAACAATCGAAAGACGGCGCTCGATATCTGTATTCCGAACAACCCTTTTATCCAAAAGAAATTAAAAATGTGTGTGTATTATCATAATATTTTCTTAAGTTTTCGCGACTTGTACACATAGTAAAACTACGTTTTAACGGTTTTAAGCGCGGTAATTTATTTTATTTTGGTTTATCCGACGTTTCGGCCGCTTTTCAGTGGCCGTGGTCACGGGAGACAAAGATGACATTTGTCTAACGTGTATTGTCAAAGTTTTTATTCAGCCTACCGCCAACTTGTTCATTTTAATTATTTAGTTTTAATTTTTTTTATGGATATTATTTACTCTATGGGAGCCTAATCTATCGGATAAACCAAAAAAAAAATACCACGCTTAAAACCGTTAAAACGTAGTTTTATTACATTATTATCAGTTTTATTTCGGTCCAAATTGTACCTATGTTTAATCATTGGTCTTATTGACTCTCTGATCTGTGCTGCACAATGTAAAACTCGTGTCTCATTCTCTCGCAGGCATAGACCTGTAGATTTGAGCTTATCTTTTTTTACAAGCTTTTATTTAACTTGCAATGGCTTAGAATAGAATCTTGCAAGTGTGTGTGCAAACTTCCCGGTTTCCGATTGAGCTGAAAATTTTGCACGAATATGTACATCGCGTGACAATGCAATAATATGGTACCATGGAGCTGATCTGATGATGGAGTCGGAAGGTGCCCATAGGACTTCCTGTACTAAACAAGATAGACCCGTCGTGTTCGGGCTCGTTTTACTTGTCTTGGCTAGCACTCTGCTGCTACATGATATCCAAGATCTCAAAAGCTTGAATTTAAAAACCTTTTTATTAGTGTCGCTATTCCGTGTTATCGAGTTTCAAATCACAACAACTGTTAAAGAAGCTTCAATTCAAAAAAATTACATAGACTATACTATAACTAAAGCTACTTTATATGGATCATACGCTCTAGTTAATAACTTAAAAAAGCAATTGCCAAAATGTTAGACGCATATAATATTTTAATTTCTCTTTGTTACGAGTTTCTATCTTACGCTTTGTAAGATCTCGCCGTTTTCTAATTCACAAAAAGCAATTTCAAAGCTTTAAACAAACGCGTACACTCATTATAGATAAGAGGTTATTTGGAAATTAAGTGGTTGAAATTTCCAAGCCCTTGAAGAGTAATGTCCAAAGCAGAAAATACGCAACACAGACCCTTGAAAGAAGTTTAAACTTGACTTAAAACTTAGCACAATTGATTAACGCAAAAAGTCACTTTGACACAGATTAATAAAGGTTAACGCTCTCATTTTCAAAAACTGTCGAAAAATCTCAAGTATTTCCGTGCCATCACTATATTAATGTGTGTGGTCGGTGTGGTTAATATGGCCGAACGATGTGGTCAGTGTGGTCAAAATGGGCGATGTGGTCGGTGTGGTCGATGTGATTGGTGTGGTCGGTGTGATCGTGAAGTAAAAAATTTGTACCCCTTTTTACGAAAATTGCACGGACGGAGGAGAATGAAATTTCGCACACTTATCTAATATATAAAATTCTCGTGTCACAGTTTTCGTTGCCATACTCCTCCGAAACGGCTTGACCGATTTTGATGAAATTTTTTGTGCTTATCCGGTATCTATGAGAATCGGCCAACATCTATTTTTCATCCCCCTAAATGTTAGGGGTAGTCCACCCCTAAATTTTATTTTTTATTTTTTAGACAAAATTATTAATTTCTATTTTTTTATGATACAACATACAAAAATACATACAACCCTAAATTATTAACCCTCTGCGACAAACCCCTATTTTTACCGGGCAGGACGACGTCTGCCGGGACAGCTAGTAGTTTATATAGAAAAGAAACGACGCATACTAATATTTAAAAAAAATATACATCAAAAATACATTAAATCAATAATCTACCACGTATTGACACACATATATAGTCTTTTGTTTGTTGTTCAAGTCAAATTGACAGTGTAGCCTTGGCGAAAGCAGTGACTATAGAAGTATAATCTTTGCAATTAATTATTATGGTCGAAGTTCGACCACGGGCGACCACTAGTTTATTTAAAACTAGCTGGGCCCGCGACTTCGTCCGCGTGAAACTACTTTTTGCGGTCCCTAAATAAAAGTAGCTAAGCTACTCTTTACAACATTAGCTATCCCCCAGTGAAAGTCCCGTCTAAACCGGTCCAGCCATTTCAGAGATTAGCCGGAATATCCAGATAAACACACAAACAGAAACACTTCTGAAAATTGCATTTTGGGAATCTCCTGCTCCGAATAATCACCCTCAATTTTTTCACATTTTTATTTTGACATTACAAACATTCCTATTTTATTTATCTACATGGAAAAAAAGGTAGCGATCCACTAAAAAAAAAACCAATTCATCTTCGTAGCAACGCGAACGAAGTTTCGCCGGCATATGCTAATACTCGTAAAGCTAGTACATAATATGCTCAAAACACACCGAATACAGGCAAGCCGAGATAACGCGATGAATTTCCACATCATTCTCATCAGACCCCATTTTCACGCATATTGAGCTGCAAAGGTTCCCCCCACTTGATTAATGGACGCGGACGATATAAATCTAGTTCTGTAAGATGGAGGTAATTACTTTGGGTTACACGTGAATAATGTTTGAGGTATCGCCCTCCGCGCGGCCAATGACATGGGGCACGTGCTGCCAACATTATCAAGGAAACCGAGTTGATTCATAACGGTTATTATGGCAACACAGTTTCATATAAATATTTGTTACATTTTCACTTTGAAGTTAGAAATTTCGATTGGGTACATCGTGACGGACTAAAAAGTCGTGATAGCGTAATGCCTAGCGCACGCGTCCCAAGACTCGAAGGGCGCGAGTTCGACCTAGCCGGAACGCATGCACCACTTAATCAGTTATCTGATCTAATGCGCATATTGTTACAATTACGACGTGCTAACAACGGTGAAGGAAAACATAGTGAGGCAACCTGCAGATCGAGATAACCGATGAGTCAAACCTGCCAAGCCACCTTGGACAAGCGTGGCGGGTAAACTGTCGTTCCCCCCCCCCCCCCCCCTATAATGAATGGGAGGCCCTAGTGCAGCAGTGGGACATTTATGGGCTGATATTAAAGATCCTAACGAAGATTCGGCCGCCCCATTGTTACTTCTGAATCACTCACCATGACAGCAGATAGGTATTTTTAAAACGCTTACCTGAAAAGAAAAAGGGTTCGATTAGTTTTCTAGTTCTAGACAATATATTCACTGAAATAGTGTAAAGGAGATTAAAATTCTATAAATCCTAACTAGTAAAGTTCAAAATTCAAAAGTTTTTGCTCAAAATAAGTTCCACTGTAGACCACTTTCCAAGGTCATACATATAAGTTAAATTTTAAATTTACTTCCTATTCTACGTATACAGCGTTGCGCTAGTTAAAAAAATAGATATTTTCTTATCTTCTTCCCTCTTTTCTTTTTAAATAAAGCTCTTTTTTTAATAACCTGTTGTACCATCTCTTATCATTTTCTTATTCTGCCTGTCTATGCTTCGGTCTCAAATAGAGTGACCTATGTATATTAAAACTAATTTTATCTCATATTTTCTAACAATTCGCTGTAGTTGCTTTAAATACCGCACACAAGGGCAAGGTCCGAGGCCAAAAAGGTTTATCACCATAATAAAGGTGCGGAAACGTAAAAGGGTTCCACGAAGGCGTTTACTAAAAAAATAATTAAGTAATAATCGTCACGTAAGTAAAGAGTACACGGTTTATAGAAGATTGAACGACAAAACTAGTAAAGTTATAGAATGTTTGGTTAAGAAATAGTTTGAATATATGTTAGGTATAATTCTTGCAATCCACGAAGGCCAGTGGGCTTTACTCGTGGTTGAACGTGTACATGCACATTGCGATATTATGTGTCTGAAGGGACGATCAGAAATTGTAATTTAAAATAATATTCGCTTTTGGTCTCGAACACTCTCACACGTGTTTTCTACAAGTAAAGATAAAATGTCCCTATCCTTTTATTTTGAGGCAAGGGGAAGTAAATTTCGTACACTACCGTCCTTTACAGAGATAAGAACTGAAGATGGCGTAGATAACAGAGGCAATTGCCGGCTTGTGTGGAGACTCAGCAAGGTGCCCCTATTAAAGAGGGAACCCATAGGCCATACTATAGCTAGGCACTAAAACCACCTTCGTCGCAGGTGCCCCGCGCTCATGTTAAGAATAGCGAGAGGCTTTGAACTAGTTACGCCCACACTAATCGTGCGCATTAGTGCTTGAGAAAGCCCCGAGAGAAGCAAACTCATTTCGTCAACAGCGGTTGGTTTCTCCGCACCCCAGATACTGGAGGACCCCTAAATGTCCCTATCCTAAGTGTTGGACCGGGATGTACGCTAACTCTGCGTCAAGTTTCAATCCGTTCAGTAATTTTTACGGGTTGCTCTAAGAAACAACATTTCTCGTCTTCCGAATAAGCCTTCCAGAATATTTTCACATTTTTAAATTTATCGTACAAACTTAAACCATTTGCAGCTTTATTATATTAGACTACGTCCCGGCAGACCTTGCCATACCCTGAAAAAGTAAAATCTAGTATAGTAGAGTATTTTCTTAATATTACCCTATATGTATTTGGCATTGACGAAGCAACAAATACAGAACATAATCACATTGATATTTATATATTAGGATATATTCTATCGCTATTCCGCTCGAGAAACACTGCATGCAGTAATAGGAATGATAAATAAAGTGTCGGGAATCAGCGCTCGGTCCCCGGCCGGGTGTTGAGCCAATTTAGACGAGCTCCCTCAAGACAAATGCCTCTCCTCTCGCCATTGTGATTCCCAAATTGGCATATTCGATCCACGGTTCCGGCGCAAATATAAGATGCGAAATAAAACGGATCCTAATAGAATTGATATGTAAGAATTTACTGCTGATGCTTCATTGGAATTGGCATTTACGCTGATTTTAATTTGAATTTTTTTATCCTAGTGAACATTAAACAAGTCGTGGCAGCGTAATGGCTAGTGCACGCGTCCCGAGCTCAAAGGGCGTGGATTCGATCCTAGCGGAACGCATGCACAACTTAATCAGTTTTCTGATCTAATGTGGATATTGTTACAATTACTACGCACTAACAACGTTGAAGGAAAACATCGTGATGCAACCGCACAACGAGATGACCGATGTATCAAATCTGCCAAGCCGCCATGAACAAGCGTGGCAGATATAAAGATCATAATTTATAAAGATGTAGTGTGAATTATCCAAAATATAAAATTTCCATAACCACGCGGGAGAGACCGCGTGGCATAGCTAGTTTTGAATAAAAAAAATCGAAATGTGTGCTGGGACATATTAAAAGTGAAACTTCAACGGACAAGTGGAAAAACGAATCGCAACGGTCAAGTGGAAAAACGAATCGCAACGAATAAGTGGAAAATTGAATCGCAATGGACAAGTGGAAACACGAATCGCAACGTACAAGTGGAAAAACTTCAACTGACAAGTGACTAAATGAATCGCAACAAAATTTTAACTTCAATTTTTACGGGCAGTTTTTCAAATTGGACAAGTACATGAACAATCTGCCCTTCTAATATGTGTCCCAGAACACATTTCGATTTTTCGCAAGTTTACTGCAAATTATGATTTGGTTAGGTTAGGTACGTTTTAATAAATGCATTTTTTATTTCAACATATTTTATCAAACAAAAATCTGAATTCGATACAGATCCAGAAAAACCGTAGTCTACTGTAAAATAATACACATACAACGGAACATTAACAAATGCGCATCTTTCATCATCAATCATCAGTCGGACATCAAATTATGTTAACAGAAAAATATTTCCAAAAAAAAAAATCAATAATATTTCGTTTGCTCAGTTTTGATGAAGAGGCTCCGAAACTACTGAACCGATTTGAAACAATTCTTTCACTGTTGGCAAGCTACACCATTCCCGGGTGGCAAAGGGTATATTATATTTACAAAAAAAAAATAGGGATCCTTACTAAAACTCCAATAATGTAAACCAAGGTTTAAAAAATCCTAAAATCGCGCGCGCTGCGAAAACTATTGATGACAGAATAAAATCATGTACTACGACTTTGTAGAACACATCATTTACAAAGTGTCGCGACAGCATATGTCTAACCATTATAGTTATGCCACAATAAGTGTTCTTTTATTTTAAAAAAATATTAAAATGCCGCCGCTAGAAAAGGCTCTTTATTTGTATCTTGGTATTTATCCTTATCAATATAAATGACTTCATATTCAAGAGTGCTTCAATACCTTTATATCACTTTTTGAATTATTCAATTTCGGACATCCCATTCGAAAGATATCACGAGTTTAAAAATGTAAGAATTAGAACACGCGGCCGTGAAGCTTTTTCGTGTACGAAAAATCGTAAGACCCCGTCTATATAGAAGTTTCACTTCAAAAATTGTATCTGAAGTAGCACAGCACTCATATTCGGTACTGATGCGTGATCTCCGTTGGATTCATACAAAATGTAATACATTTATGTATGACATAATACATCATACGGATATATGAAGCAAGACACAGAAAGCGACAATTAAAAGCTATGGGAACCACGTCTAATCAATTAATCCGACTAAAATCAAAAGCGCCGCCCCTTTGATACATTTCCCACTGCGAGCATGAGATCACTGTCGTTTGAAACTTAACACGATTGTACACATTAAACAATCACATGGGGGATATTTCTCAATTGAAGCGCGGCGACATGACAGACGACTAACTAGTATCTGCTCTCATCGCGAGTACAATTGGTAAAGCTAATAAAGATTTATTATAACCGTAAACTTTGACGAATTATACATTGGTTTTCCTTGCGCTCCTGCTACACGTGCATTAGCGTGACTGCAACCGTATTGTTACGACTTAGACGCCGACAAAAACAAATGCACACCTGTATACCTGTAAAAACACATTTTATTACCTTTCGGCGTTTGGACTTATTTAGTTTACTTATTTATCGGCATGCGTTTACTAATTATACTAGAGAACACTCCATTGTTGTATTGTAAGTATGGCAATCATTAGCCAGGTGTGTCGGATTAAAGTCGACTTAGATACGGGGACATTGCATCTCTGCAGTATAAAGCAATGCATCACTTGAAGCTCGAGGCAGTGAACCACGTTTCAAACGAGACGTGTGTACTACAATCGGAAATCTAATAAGTGACGTACTTTGCGCGCTTTATTGAATTACGACCTTCTGCATTACGTTTAGACTTGTTGTGTTCGGATATATTTGTACCTGTGATACACGTTTTTGTTTAGTTGTAATAAACTCTATAGTAATACTGACAAAATTTTAATTCGAGTCTCGCGATTCGTAACAGTGTGGTACCGCTTCACTTGCGATAATGGTACATAAAAAGATTTCACGCAGATATGCAAATGAGTTTAATGCATTGTTTAAGATGCGTTATTGTTAATGGTGTTTAATATTGACAGATAACGTGTGTATGTACACTAATGTGGCTATTCGATAATTATTTACTACTAGCTTCTGTCTGCGACTTCGTCCGCGTGGAAGATTCTTTTAATTTTCCAAGGGGAACTCTTTAATTTTTCGGGACCAAAGGTATCCTATATGTTGATATAAGCTACCACCATACAAAATTTCGTTTAAATCGGTCCAGTCGTTTCGGAGATTAGCCCATACAAAGAGACAAAGGGAGAAACAAAAATTTGAAAAAAAATCTAAATTAGTTCTGTATCACTTCTTACATCCTTCTGATTCGGTTTTTAGCATTTTTTTTTCATCGTACAGAAATTCGACCTTTATATTATATTTATTTAAAGACAGATAGTATTTTCTAAGTGAGTTCCGCAGAGAGTAGAGTGTATGCATTTTAACAGTAATATTCGTGTCGTAAACAAGATTTCTACGCAATAATCATCTTACGACGTGGCTTGGACGAAAATACCTCAATTTTCCAAAGTCCATTCCAGTTAACACAGCGTCTATCTGTCGCCATACAAATAGAAAACATAGCGAAAGCTATTTCCATTGAAGTTTACAACTGTTGTAACCTACAAAACACTCATCCCTGTATATTCGTGCTCGTGTTTTATGTTGCATCGTTGGAAATATTCCGCCATTATTCGTTTTAAACTTTGACCTGTATAGCATAACAGATAGACAAATTAACTCGAGATACTTTTTCTAAAAAATAAAGTGTAAGGTTTAAATAGTTATTTTCTTAAAAAACAATACAGTTAACTCAAAGAGAAACAATCATTTTTAAAGTCTATTAAAATACATTGAGTATACGTCTTTATACATACAAGATAAGATAATTAACAACTATGTTATACTACACGATATTTATAGGTATCATGATACAATTAACTCTAATGTTAATATTTGCTTTATTCTCAACTTACAACTAAATATTTTACGCACTTCAAATCCGCAACACCTGGCTAATGATTACAATACAACAATAGGCCGTACACCAATAAGTAAACAAAAGACGATCATAAAAGAATTGTATTGTCATTAGTTCAAATGCCGATGGGTAATATATGTCCTTTGTTTCATATATGCAGGTGGGTATTGTATTTGTCGGGAACTGAGTTGTAACAATAGTACACAATTCGTGTCCGTACATTGAAGCTATTAAATCTGCGTTACATTTTATCATGGGAATCCCGCGGGAATTTTCTCGGGAGCGAGTTGAAGCACTCGAGTGGATAAAAGTTGGCTTTTTCAGATACAGTTTTCACTTAAACAATAGTTTACATTTTTTTAAATGCTTTGTGCCACGGGAATCCCGCGGGAAGTTTATGAGAAGCGTGGATGAAGTGACGGGTATACCTAGTTATATCTAGTCGAACCCATAACATGCGTTAGCGGTAAATTTTCCCAATCGCTTGGGCAACATTGCAATAGTATCTCCGTTCAGAGTCCGATATGAATGTATGTGTCTATGCTTTGCATACACGGAATGTATGTATTGAAGTATAGTGTGGGCACGTGTGGGTGACAATTAGGCGTTTCCATATAATGTTTGATGGTAAATGGATGTTCATTGTATGTATTATTAATTACCCATACAAATATAGAGCGAAGAATTAAGTTTTGTAAATTATTCGTTTTGTGGAAGAAACTACAAATTCCAATTCATGCCTAGCACTATGTTTCCATACTCAGACAGGCGTAACAAAAAGACAACGTTTTGCGATAGCACTAATATAACTAACCGCTCTTATGTCCTTGTAACCTCGAAGGCTAAGAAAAACTCTCGTATTATTTCCTACATAAACATGTTTACCCCTTTTCAAGATAGTTTCACTTCGACCACGCTGGACATGTTCCCTTTTTTTTAGGCAAGGGGAAATACATTTCATACACTGCCGGGCTCTTTACTGGGATTAGACCAAAGTATAGCCCAGATAACAGAGTCAATTGCCGGCTTGTGTGGAGACTCAGCACGGTACCCTTTTAAAGAGGTAAGCCATAGACTAATACTCCACTAAAACCCCCTACCTCCCATGTGTCCCGCGCTCATGGTAGGAAAAGCGTGAGACTTAGGATATAGTTACGCCTACGCTTATACTGCGCATTAGTGCTTGAGAATGATTCGGGAGAGGCGAACTCACTTCGTCAACAGGGTTTGATCCTCCGCTCCCCAGATGCTGGAATACCCCTGATGTTCCCTTGTTTCATGACCCACCCTACATTTCGGGGTCTAATTGTAAGAATATAGATTTTGGTACTTATCATTACTTATTCTTATCATACGAGTGGAAAACCAGACCATGGAATATGGAGAAGTTTTGTTGAACTAAATAACATGTCTTGCGTCGTTTACAGGTTACATATAGCCTGATTGATTAACTGAGTCGCTGCCCAATAATACTTTCTAATTTTCATACTGTGCTTATATATTCGTATTATCCATAAATTAATAATGTAAATATCGTCATCTTGTAAGTCTCTCGCTGGGTAACTGTGTGAAGGGTCGGATGCAAGAGGCAGACCTGCTGGACACGACCTCTATTGTGAGGAGGTTACTTACTATCTCTGTAGCCTTAACCACCGCTTGCTTGGCCCTAGAACCCACTGCCGGCGGACACCGGTTCTTTTTATTTTTTTATAAATTAATGTATATACGAGTATATATATTTTTTATTATTTTTTTTTTTTAAGTTGAAAATAAAATAGATACGAACTCGATCTACATCTGATGATCACTTTCACGGAAAAACTACTCAATCGTCTTTGCTGAAATTTGGTTGGCTTATATGTAGACTAAATACCAAGAATGAAAATGGTTGATCTCAAAATTAGCTATGGATTTTTTTATCATTATACTAGCGCTTGAACTGCGGCGAAAAACCCCGGACGAATATTTGTTACTTTTTTACGCATGCTACTGCCAAATGAATTTTAATTAAACTTTAAAATAACATAGCTCATACATTTGAAGCCGAATGCGCTACTAGGCATTAATAAATATACACGGGTCTAAAAAACCTTTTCTAATTCTATGACAAATTACATAAAAAATTTAATCTAAACAAGTTATTTAATGATAAATATGCAATAAGCTTTCCTTCGTGAATTGATTTCTTTTTGCTAGCTTTCATTAATCATGTAAAAGTATTGAGTAGTCAATTTGCGTGGGTCAGTGACAAATGTCAAAGGACATTAAAACACAGTTTAAGATGAAACAGTGGACTAACAAGAAAATCTATTTTGAAAAATTTACCTGTTTTTAATTCCATTGTGTATGTTATAGTTAAAGGTCGATATGTAGTCTCTTCCCGGAACGACTGGTTTATCCTAGGTTAGACCAAGGCCTTTCGACAAAACCCGAAATAAACTCCAATTTCGGCCTTTGAATAAGTATTTTTAGTCAAACCTAGAAGTACCTCACTTTTTGGTCAATCGTCGAATGTAAAATAATCTGTTCCAGGCTATGCCTAGTGGATCCTAGAAGCGACTAACGCAGACTCGACCAAACGTCGCTTCGTGCTGTACTTCTTACATGTTTAATGACTGTGTAAATTAGTCTCTCCTAGGTTAGGCAAAAATTCGTTAGTCAAAGGCAGAAAAAGTCTTTAATTTTGGACTTTGACTGAGACTATGTTGGACCTGACATTCGACTAGTCAACCCTAGGAGCGCCAGAGCTTCGATGTTTGACTATAACATATACACAGATATCATAAATGTGTTAATTACGATAATGCTAGTCATTAACATATCATTTAAGATAAATTAGTTGAATTTTCTGTTTGTGAATTTTTAAGTTTATTATTGTAAGACTAAAGAGCGATAAAAGACTGCTAATTTATTAACATCGGCGTGTGCTTGAATAGGGATTGCCTAGTGGCCTAGACACTAATAAATAATTCAGAATAAAGCGAAAAAATTGGAAATAAGAAATTCCAAGCCCAGGGCTATATAGTGGAACTATTAACGCTTCAATTTTACTTTCGACAAAAAGTTGCAAGTAATGATTTTCGAAACACATTTGCTGGATATTAGGAGAGTCGGTTTAATAAATTATATTTTCTTTGTCGCAACCCGTTTAATGATACCGCCCGATTTCGACCACTAATCTACGCACTCTGTGCTTTACACTGGTGAGCAGATGTCTCCCGCATATTAATACCTCGGCATTGGACTGCAAAGGGCATTTAGAAAGATCCCTCCCTTCAATCAAATAGGGCTGACAATCGGCCAGCACTTTAGTAAGTAATAGAGTTTCGTAACTTTGCTTTTATTTTTTGTGTGATTTATAGTCATTTTCGAACATAAATTTTATTGCGATTTTCGTCATTTCTTGTTATTTAATTATATTCACGAAGTTCAGAAAGGTTGACCCGAAAGTTTAGAATAACAAAAGTTGAGGTTGGATTCGTTACTTTCGAAATCCGTTTTAAATTTATTTTTCTTCACTCATCACAAATTTAAATATGAACCAAACCCTATTACATTTGATAGTATAGAAGCAATTTAAGAGTTGAAGATAAACATATTTATGTACATATTTCAACCAAAAATGTACAGTCGCGGTATAAAATGATTCGTTACCTTAAATTCGACTTTTTCTTGCACTGGTTACGTTTATAAAATATCGAAACGTGAAAAAATCAAAATTGCAATGTTGACAATGACAAATACTGAAACTATCAGTAATGTTAATCATCAGAAACAAATAGGATAATATACTACACCTATCACAATAATATTAAAACAAATAAAAAGGTTTTACATCTCTAAAATCTTAGACAAGATAGAAAATGAAACAACTTTCATTTAAGGAATTTTTAAATTACTTGTCAAAAAGTTAAAGATTATTTTTTGTGGAAAATTCTGTTCTGTGAATTTGTTCGAAAAGGTAACATGTGCTTGCGGAACGTTAAATTAATCGATTTGATAACTGGCGAACCTTTTCATACCACGTCTGTACATCTAAGTTTCCGACCGAAGATGAGGTCAAAATCTTGGGTGTCATTCTATGATAGTAAGTTACCAAATTAACATAGGCGTGAATAGGTACAACTCCATTGTTTTGTTTGCAAGCCCTATATCGTTCACGCGGCGTTTGTGAGCAGAATACTGGGCCACCAGCACCCGCTGCACCTCGCTGAATGCATTTATATGAATTAGGTGTAATAGAAACGCATCGCTCTGTTTAGCTAGATTTACAAAACGCATTTCGCTACTTTGCTTTGAACTGCATCGCTCGTTTTATTACATCATGTTACAACTTTATTTGCATCTATAAACTAGCTATGTTTTCTCAAACGTCTTATTCCGAAACTCAGACGAACAAAACAGGCAGATAGAGCCCCGAGTTCTCAGAATGAAGCCGACAAAAGGAAGCCGATTTTGGGAATAAGAAGTCGATCGCGTCATGTTATGAAAAATTATTATTGAAGTGAAAACTTCTCATGGGAGGGTAAACCGCTTCGTTACGTATCGCGTTACGGCGCCAGTCTGTCTGGCTTCCCTTTCTCTTACGCAAGTTATCACTTCTGTCGGGAGGCCCGAAACACACACTTTTTTAAATAATGGAATTACAACGGATATAGGTTCACACAGACGCAAGCCAAGTGGTATAGCATAAGATACGCACACAAGTTATAAAAAAATGTGGAGATGCGTTGTAGGGTATTATAATATGGAACACTCGCTTGCTAGTTGGGTTTGCTGGTGGATTTGTGAATTTCGTATTTTGTCATTCCATGGTAATTTACTTCAAGCGATAGCGTTGCAAGAGTGGATGACAATTGACAGCTACGGTAGCGCAGCGCGGTAGACTTTGTTACTTCCCATTGCGCGTCTCGTTCGCGCGAGTGTTGTGGCAGATAGGACAGACAGGGAGAGAGGATAATGGGAGGATTTTATTCCGCGATAACGTGTATAAGAAAATGCTTCACTTCATTTAATGCTTTTGGTAACGTACGTTCTGTCTATAGCTATTTTTAATTATACGATTATCCAAAAATTCACTCTCACTAGTATTTTAATACGTATTAAATATTTTTCCTTTTACTATATATGTATGTACCAACCGACGTACTATATACTAAATTTAAAAAAGCAATAAGGAAGATAAAAACTTCACAAAAACATTCCACTGAATTACTTTTAGAATAATGAAAAGAAAAAGGTCAAATATATAATATCATGAATCTTTAGACGGGTCGAGATTGTACAAATGAATTTAAAAACTATATAAAAGCCCATCGGGGCCAAGTGGCAATTATTCCAAAATATTAAAATACGTCTGGTCGATACAACAGGAGACCGGAAGGCTGAAGCTTACCTCGCTCAAAGGATTAGCCTCTGTATCCAGCGAGGTAATGCTGCCTGCCTCCTAGGTACAATGCCCAGCGACAGTGGCCTGGTGGGGCTGGAAATGCTATAGTAAAAGGTTTTATTTTTTTACTATTATATGTATATTTTCAAGTATACCGAACCTCCCTCCGAATCAAGGACTAGTGCCACCGATAACGCCTGAAGAAGTCCATAGGGCTCTTCGCCGCATGAGGAATCGGAAAGCTGTCGGAGCCGATGGAGTCCCCATCGAAGCCTGGAAGGCGATGGGTCCTCGTGGTGTGGGCATTTTAACAAACCTTTTTAACCGCATACTCCTCACCGGAAACATCCCGAGCCAATGGAGAGTGAGTGTTATCACCCCAGTCTTCAAAGGTAAGGGATCGGTGCAGGAGTGCGAAAACTACCGCGGAATAAAGGTAATGTCCCACACCATGAAGCTCTTTGAGCGCATAATCGACTCTCGGATCCGGCAGGAGTGCACTATCTCGGGATGTCAATATGGGTTTCGTCCTGGGCATGGAACCATGGACCCTGTTTTTGCCCTAAGGATCATCATGGAGAAATACAGGACGAAGAACACGCCTCTGCATTTCCTGTTTTTGGATCTGCAGAAGGCCTTCGACTGTGTTCCTCGCGTGATGATCTGGTGGGCACTGAGGTCCAAAGGGGTGCCAGAAGCCTATATTGACATTGTCCGGGATATGTACCGTGATTCCGATTCCATAGTTCGGACCGCCGTTGGCGACACCACACCCTTCCCCATTACCGTAGGCGTGCACCAGGGATCGGTCCTTAGTCCGTTTCTGTTCAGCGTGATATTAGACGAAGTGTCGAACAGCATCAGAGATGCGCATGAGCAACCTCCATGGTTGCTCATGTATGCTGACGATATCGCGCTGGCAGATTCGGACAGGGGGCGCCTGGTGGGACGTGTAAATGCGTGGAAGAGATCGCTAGAGAACGGTGGTCTGAAACTAAATGTGGCGAAGACTGAGTACTTGGCCTGCAACACTACAGATCCCACATCCGTGCGCATAGGCGAAGATACGGTCGAGCGCACGGATCAGTTTAAGTACTTGGGATCTGTCCTTAGTGCGTCCGGGGATATCGATCTCGACGTCAAGGCCCGTATCACAGCAGCTTGGGCCAAGTGGCGTGAGGTAACAGGTGTCATTTGTGACCCCAAAATGCCGGTTAAATTAAAAGGGCAGGTCTATAAATCCATCATTAGACCTGTCCTTTTGTATGGCAGTGAAGCGTGGCCAGTACTTGAGCGACACAAGCAAGAGCTGCGTGTCACGGAGATGAATATGCTGCGATGGATGTGTGGAGTGACGCGGAAAGACCGGGTCAGGAACTCCCGCATCCGCGGCAGTCTTCATGTCCGTGACATAGCAGACAAACTGCAAGAGTGTCGCTTACGCTGGTACGGCCACGTTTTACGCAGACCGGCTAATTACGTGGGGAACAAATGTCTAGCCATGCCGCCTCCGCCAGGTCCCGGTCGAAGGGGAAGGCCCAAGAAATGCTGGCTTGACGTCGTGAAGGATGACATGCGTGCCAATGGTCTCAAAACGGGGGATGCTGAAGACCGCGCGAAGTGGAGTAGGAAAAGTAGGAAAGCGGACCCTGGGCGTCGGAGTGAACGCTCCGAACGCAACCGGGATTTAACGCTCGGATGATGATGATGTATATTTTCAAGTTTTATTTATATTGGTAGTAATATTTTAAATAAATATATAATATAATGTCAGCCCATAAATGTCCCACTGCTGGGCTCGGGCCTCCCATTATAGGGCGAACGGACAGTATACCCGCCACGCTTGTCCAAGGCGGCTTGGCAGGTTTGACACATCGGTTATCTCGATGTGCAGGTTGCATCACGATGTTTTCCTTCACCGTTTTGAGCACGTGGTAATTGTAACAATATGCACATTAGATCAGAAAACTGACTAAGAGGTGCATGCGTTCCGGTCAGGAACCCGCGCCCTTCGATTTAGGGGCGCGTGCGCTAACCATTACGCTACCACGACTTTTTAAAAAAATAAATAACTTCATTTAATTTCCAACATTAAAGATGTATTCGAAGAGTATATTCGTAAAATATAAAAACCATATTTCTAAGAATATAAAAGTAATATATTCCTTTTCTTTATATTATATCATTCGTTTGTCATTAATCCCTCTTGGCTTATTTCCATTTAACCTTTAGGAAAACTCTCTAAAATCTTCCTTCTTTAGAGAAGCGAAAATCCCTACAGGAGTAGGGATCAAATTTCTTAAATTCTCACGCTATCTCGAAAACAATTATCCCCAACATAATATGAAAACTACATATCTTTTATTTGTAAAAAGTGCGGTAAATTAGTACACGACAAGTCGCTGGGTTAATGAAATACAAAATGGCGTCGGTATATTTAGCGACACAATTTAGTGCTTTTGGTTAGACAGAGTGCACTCCGTGCAGGAACGGGAGATGAATACTAATTCCTGTGACCGGGCGGCCTGTCGTAAGAGGCGACAAAACAACCCACAGCCAGGTGGAAGGGCGTTCGCTCGACTGGATGCTACCAACCCTGGTCTAGAGTATGCCGCAATAACAACTTTGAGTGGCATTAGTGGGCAGTTTCCAGCTTCTCCTTCAAGGTCGGCAGTCAGCGACTCAACGACCCGACTACAAACTACTTAAGTGAAATTTTACTACAATGACAACACATCATAAAATAAATTCAAAATATTAAATACCTAATAAAATATACATTTATTACTTTAATATAAACCAAAAGTGCTTTTATCAAAAATACTAAATTTGTTTTAATATATTGGCAAAACGCGGTTTGTGTTGCGGCGGCGCTGGGTTTAGAGATAAGCAAACTCAAAATGAAAAATGAATGATGAATTTCAAAATGAAAAAAAAAATAGATTGAGACAATATTGAGGGTATTGGAAAGAAAAGCTCGCACGTACCTGATTAATGGACATGAAATGCAGCTGCTCTTCTGCTCCTCAGTCCACTTCACTTTCACCTTTGTTATGTTATTGCAATTATAGTATCTATATTTTGTATTATATTATAGGTTTGTATTAATTTATTTACCTTATAATATGTTTGCCATGTGCGGGACGAATTATTTTAACTAGTGGTCGCCCGTGGTCGAAATTCGACCATAATAATTAATGTCTAAGACTATATATACTTCTATGATCATAGATTTCGCTAAGGCTACACTGTTGACTTTAACAATAAACAAAAGAGTATATATGCGTGTGTGTCACATACATGGTAGTGTATAATGTTTTTTTTATTGATTTAAATTAATTAAAGAAAGTTTGTACAGACCGAAAGAATATTACTTACTTAGCGATACCAGTTTGGCATGAGAAACACCGAATGTACTTACCTAAGTTTAAATTATTTTCATTGCTCTCAGAAACTCTAGTCTAACAATTTGTTCGGAAATACGATCGAAGCCCAAATTTTCCAGTTCATCGTTCGAACCATTATCGGTAGCAACTGTTCAAATTGGGAGATAAATTTTAAACCGGCGTCCCGAAGGTTCCTCTTGGCGCGATAACGTCTACTCTAAACCATCCAACTATCCTTACCGCCCATAAGTGGTGAACATTTTCAATGTACTTTCTTATCTTTCTTAAGTAATGTTACATTCTTAGTCCCAAAATTTACAACCTAGTTAATGAGTTCCTAAATATAAACCCTCTTACTCATCGCGAATGTAAATTAAAATTATTCAATAGGCTTATAGAACTCCCTGATGATGACACCGAGAATTTACTTAACTGACTACACTAGTCTAATAAGTTTCTAACCACACATTCACTCGTCCACTTGTACACATCGCCCGCTTATATATTTCCACATACATTACAAATATTAACACGAAATAATTTCTAAATGTTTAAACTTCAAAATATATATTTTAATTGGATAACAAACGAGTTGTCTGGAAGTGGACGCTAACAACTGCAACAAAATATTATACTACAGCAGTTTTTTACGAAACCAAATTGTTACTGTATATTATGTTAATGTTTTGAATTAATAAAGATGAAGGCCAAATTAACAGTCTACTTTATGATTTTTTAATTTCGGCAGTAATATAATAAATTTGTAGAGGGATTAAGTTAAACCAATGAACTTAAAAACAAGAAAAAAATCCGAGAAATGAATTCGGACAAGCAAAACCAATAATACAAATTTGCATATTCTATCTCAAATAAACCGGCATGTTGATATTAACTATACATATATGATACTTCACAATTCACCTTGGACAAACATGGTAAGAATACCGTCCATTCTCCGAAAATCACCTAATAGTGGGACGTTTTTGAACTGACAATTAAAGTTAATAAAGTTAACAGTAAAATATTTATAATTAGTTTACAAGTATCGATCGTGTGTACAAGTAAAGCAAAGAACAAAAACCAACTAGCCCAAGGACGTCGCCTTGGTAAAGCAACAATGGTTCATAATCCATCGGATTTCAGTTTATCGTCGAGTAGGTAACCTTGGACCTCTCGAAATAATTCATTTATATCTGGCACTGCATCGATTAGGGCGTAGACGAACTTCGTATCATACCGCTACACATTAATAATTCATCAGACCAAAGCGTCGGCACTAAGCTCAACGCCGTCTGGAGAAACAAGAAAACTTGAAATATTATGTGCACCCAATTCAACGAAAATGCTCGAAAACCCGCCGGAACGTGAAAACAAGCCCGCATTGCTCTCAGTTACACTTAATTATGTTAGCTTAGCATATACAAATAAGCCCTGAAGCTTCGTTGAGATCTAGAAACTGTGAAAGTTTCAAAAAACTTCGTAATGAGGTTTAAAGGGATAGGGGAACTGGGGCGAGTCGAGTGGGTCCCGCTGAGCTATTTGCGGCGACGCACCCCCGCATACCAAATGACGGCTCAGCGCTGCACTATTAATGCACGCCTCCCTGCATCTACAAGGAACTCCCGACACTGTTAGACTTTTAATAATCGCAGTTTTAATTTCAGGTATTCAACGCCAGACGGAAGCGGTTACTAGTGCGAGAATGTGTGAACGCGAACGGAATTGTGAGTCGGCAGTGCGCTTTAGTGGAACACTAAGTGACGTTATGCGTTGATCATGTGCGCGTGAGGATCGACCACGACGTCGAACGACTCTGAGTGGGGGGCGCTGGCGACCGCGGCCAGCGATGGTATGGACTTTGAACTGGGGAATGCGAGCGAAGGGGGGTGGAATGGAACGGAACAGGGCACGGCTTCGGCGGGCATCTACAACTACTGGGCGTGGAGCTTCCTTGACGGCTCGCTGATGCTGCTCATCGTCAGCGGGAACACGCTGACCATCCTCGCGGTCACGCTCAGCCGGCGGCTCTCCTCGCTCGTCTCCAACCAGTTCGTGCTCAACCTCGCCATATCAGACCTGATGGTGGGCTTGACCTTGCCCTACCACTTGGTCTTCTACGTGGACGACGACTTCGGCAAGATCAAGTGGTCGTGCCTGATGAGGTTTATACTCATAATACTGGCATGTTTGGCCTCTATTTACAACATAATAGCCATAGCCGTAGACAGGTGAGTTACCCAATCGCGTGCCTTCATATTTATCCTTAAAGATCTATTTTCAGAACAGACTGATGTATTTTGGTTGTCTTGTCACGCCATCATCGACACGAAACATTTGTGGCTTATGAATATATAATTAGATAAATTTAAAGACAGCTATTCACATATTTCCATATCAATAGCCTGAATGACAAATTAAAGAACACAAAATTAGATCACTTTTTGAATCTGCTGTTGATCGAAAAACCCCTATAACCTCAGAACACTAACTAGGCGAAAAAGTATAGGATAGCAGTGTCTAATACAGCAGGTTATGTACCTTTCATGAAAATCAGTTCATTAATAACACCCTGCAGGGAGAATTAATAAATTTACAAACTAAATCTCTTTAATATTTATAGTGTATATATAGTAAGGGATTACTTTAAGTTCATTATTTCTCTGTAGCTAACACGATACGATGTTTTTTAGATTGTTTGTGTTTGTTCGGGATTCATGTAAAAACTACTGAGCCGATTTCGATGCGGTCTTCGCTGATCGACAGCAAATTTTTTGACTTAAAATCTACGCTACTGTTCAACTTGGGAATCCAGCGGGAATTCTCCCGGGAGTGGTATGTAGTTGTTCGGGTGCACGGTTTTCACTAAAATTATAGTTTATATACTTTTTAAATGCTGCTGTATTTTGTGTCTCGGGAATTTCAAGTCAAGCGTGGACGTAGTCGCGGGCATATCCTGGTCTAAAATAAAACCAAAAAATAGACACATCTAAAAACGTACTTTATCAAAATTTTCAGATACATAGCGATAGTCCATCCACTGCACTACAGCAGATACATGACTAAGCTGGTGACCAAGGTCCTTATGAGCGCGACCTGGTCGGTAGCCCTTTGCATCAGTTGCATACCGATCTTCTGGAACGACTGGCAAGAGGGCATCGCTTGTGAAATGAATAAGGTATTTATTTAATCCATTTAATCCAAGAAATCTTTAGATTTTATAGTCACTATGACACAATATTATCTCTTTTTATCTAATATATAAAATTCTCGTGTCACAGTTTTCGTTGCCATACTCCTCCGAAACGGCTTGACCGATTCTCATGAAATTTTATATGCATATTGGGTAGGTCTGAGAATCGGCCAACATCTATTTTTCATCCCCCTAAATGTTAGGGGTAGTCCACCCCTAAATTTTTTTATTTATTTTTTAGACAAAAATTTTAATTTCTATTTTTTTATGATACAGCATACAGCAAGATACATACAACCCAAAATTTTCAACCCTCTACGATCAACCCCTATTTTTTACCGGGCAGGACGACGTCTGCCGGGACAGCTAGTAATTTATATAATAATAAAAGACAGACAAATCCACACACATAATGTATATTCCCAAATTATGCAAGACCGATCGCGGGCACCTAGACCATAGTAAATAACAGAAAATTCGTTTCCGAAATTTACCATGCCAGGAATCGAACCCGGAGCCTCTGCGGTGCAGTGAGGTAGGCCAGCAAAGGCTTAGTCCGCTCTAACACAGAGGCCGTCATCTATGACTAGTGTAGATGGAACTTCGTACGCGTAGCCATTACAAAATTCCAAAGTCGACACGATAGAAGATCTTGTAAAAAACGAGTAATTTAGTTAAAAACAGCTTCAACGTAGCTCTAACAAAAATTCCCTTAACATAATATATAACATATAATACATGTAAAGGTATTTCAGTATTTTCAAGATAAGATTAACGCTGATTACGCCTTGTATACCCGGGGCATATTAAAGCTAGACAAAATAACAACATATCGTACCAGTAATGTGCCCTTCATTAGCCGTAACGACCATGTTGTACACAACAGCGTATTGATGAAGTAAAGCGCTTTCGCGGAGGCATTCTTGTGGTTTGAAATATTTTTAACCGACATAAAAAATCTTATTTCTTTGTATCTTTTTGTTACGCCATTTCTTCGTTAATTATGTAAAGGTTTTCAAAACGTGATACTCTGACAGACAAGTAAAAAATCTAAGAGGTGTATTTTTGGAATTTGCTGGTCCGACTTCACAACTGATTTTTTTCTTTTTTAAATACATTGTACAAACTCGAACTACAGATTTATGGACATTACAGGACTTCCTTCGCGCTTGAGCTTTATATTCATTGTTTTTTAATCATCTAAAATATGGAAATAAATTTATACTTTAGAAAATACAAATAGTTGCAAATAGTTATAGTTGAAAATAGTTGCATATTATCGCCATATATTATACTATCTATATAACTTATGTGTATATTTATATATATAGTATAGTTATATATTTATTAATAAAATTGAAATAATCGTACAATAATTATGTATACCACCATCGCCACTTCTAATCGGAATATTCTTGCCACGGGTTGTCTGGAAGAGATCGCTTTTTAGCGATAAGACCGCCCTTTGTACCCTACTATAATAATACTAGTTCGTGAGTTTTTCTGTAATGGTGTACAATAAAGTGTTATCTATCTAAAATACTGAGTCTCCCCTACTGAGCCTATAGCCCTCGAGAAGGCGTTGAATAGAAAAATTTGACCACAAATAATACTTACTGTGTACTGTACTAATGTGTCATCTCTACTGTCATTAACAATTATGTTTAATTATCATTAAGTTAAGCGTTACGTAACATTTCTGAAAGTGGCCACAATATACAGATCTCATTATGCAATATATCCATAACGTAAGCAAACACAGTAATTCCCCTAAAACGGAATATAAAACAGATATCCCAATAGACTGCGCGATGCGTGAATATTTGAATAACAAATCAAAGAGAATATTTCCACATTGATATATTGTTTTATTCAAAGTACACAACTGTCCGAATCGTGCAAATATACTCTGTGCAGACAGAAACACGCAACAAATATTTATGTATTAATATTCAATATACTTCATAGCTGGCCTTAAAAATAATAGGGACTTTACCCGGTCGAATACGTCAATATTGACATGCGAATAGTCTACAAGTAATAACGTCTACCTGACCTTTAGTTTTATTACACCGAGAGCTATATTTATTGCATCGCATTTGTATCTATCGTGATATAATATATATATATATATATTAGGGTGGTCGTTAAAAATTAAATTTCTTGCGACGCCCCCTAAAAAGCTTCCTTTTAATGAAAAAACACTGGGATCTTTTTTATAATTTTTTCAAGTCAAGACAACACGTGCCTCAAGACGATTCAAGTTAAAACTAAAAATATAAGAAAAATTGAAAGATAAGCTTGAATCACGAAGAATTTTAAACTTTTTCTGAAACTATAATTTGAAATTCATCACTGAGAATGATAATACGGAAGGTATTTCATTGTTAAAACTTTTCCAATCTTAAAATAATTATTACTTCTAAGTATGAAGAACTTGTTCGTGCCTACCCCGCAAGGGACCTGGCGTGAAGTTATGTATGTATGTATGAAGAAGTTTCCTGGAAAACACGATATTACCCAAAAATTAACTTGAATCGTCTTGAGGTACGTGTTGTCTTGACTTGAAAAAATTATAAAAAAATCCCAGTGTTTTTTCATTAAAAGGAATCTTTTTAGGGGGCGTCGCAAGAAATTTAATTTTTAACGACCACCCTAATATATATATATATATATATATATATATATATATATATTTTAGGGTGAGTCAAAAAATCATTTATTTTTACAAGTAATACAAAAATAGGTTGCTAAACACCTTAAAAAAATTATCACCAAATATGAGCTCGTAATATTAATAGGAAGATCGTCCACATCGCAATTTTTTTTCTCAGCCCAATAGAAAACAATTCATACCTCATCATTAATTGTTTATACAGAAAAATATTCTTGAAGAATTTTGTAGGAAATTTAGTGCTCTACAAAAAAGTTAAGCGTTCAAAAGTATTCTGAGATGAGATGATATATTAAGATTAGTTTTTAAGCCATTCAACTCGTCATGCTAGTAATTGAATGGTTGGGTGTTGCAGAGTAAATAGAACTTATAGGTACTGTATTTTTTTTTAAATGTTTTTATTTTTGAATTCCAGGTAATCCCAACAACGTACACGACAAGCATATTGGCGCCGATGTTCTCTCTAATATGGATGGTCATGTTCATACTCTACTGGAGGATATGGAGAGAGGCGACCTGCCACGCAAGGAGGATGCGAGCCAACACGTGCTGCCCCACTGGGGCCAACGACTGGAAAAGCATACAGGTACACACAACTGTAGCATTAGGCAATATTTAGCCAGCTTGCACTAGAGTTTATGAACTCTAGCGCTCGTACTTCGACAGAATCTCAAGTTGCTGAAACTACAGCTTTATTATAAGGTTTGGAGAAATCACCATGGAAAGTCCAGATCGTACATTGTCCCGTATGCAATGCATCGTGTGCAAACGTGTACCTCCTTATTCATAATTATTATACATGGTTTATAAACTCGTTACAGAGTTATTCATGATCGCATTAATATGATACGATTAGGAATAAACAATACTTTTAGACGAGCTTACTAACCTCGTATAAATATAATGAATAACATTCTTAAATTAATTCTCAATTTATAAAACAATATACAGTAATTCGAAGCTGTACAGTATTGATGATCACTATCCTGTAGGTTGTAATAAATTATAAATGCCCTATTTAGTCTCTAAGATTTGTCTGAAGAAAAACGTTTATAGCGCAATTTGTCCCTGTATTAGTCCCTGTGTATAGTACTGAAAATATACTAATTATTGCATAATTAATATTAAAGTTTGAATGTACTACGTGCATTTTCACTAATATTGTTATCAGTTAAGTCTGTATAAATTATGTAAGTGAAAAAGGTTAGTTTTAACAAGCCTAATTTGATTTGGTTCCAGGTGGTACTGTTGGTCCTCGGCTCATTCTCAATATGCTGGATGCCGTTCGTGGTAGTCGCGTGCGCTCAGACCTTCCCGGTGATGCCTTTACACAACGACATCGCTTATCGGCTCACATCGTCCCTGGCAATGTCCAACTCTGGCATCAACCCTCTCATCTACGCATGGAAGAACGCCGGCTTCAGGGCCGCGTTCGCCAAGCTGCTACGGTGCAAACGACCGGATACCTCCGAATACAGGGGATCGCCAGCGCCGGAGAGGAAACGCGGCTCGGTGGCACTTCGGGAGGGATCAATCACGCGGTCGAGCGCACCGTGTGACCTGTCCAGTTTGGGCGGGAGGCCAGCGCGACTGCTGTACGTCGAGAGGGAGACAGACACCGCGAGGTGCCGCATTATTGAAAACGCGGGGTATATAGACTCGGAGCGCGGGGACACTAACCCTTCGTACGCCCCTGAAGGACCTACGCCCGTGCATCGGTCGAACTCGACCACCCGCCATCCAGACCTAGTGTAGTGTTAACGATAATAGACGTTCTCGTGGGAAACTTGAAACGCTTCTAGTATTAAATTTGTTAGTGACTTTAGGTACCCCCTACGTATTATAATAGGTACCTTTCGATCTACGCTCAAGTTTTAAAAGCTTTATTGTTGATTTTTTATTATGAGATTTTAATGAGTTCCCTGCCATGAGATGTTTTAAGAGGTTCTCTGTCGAGTAAACAAATAAATGATATAAAAGTAAAAATGTTTAAATAAAATAAGGAAAATTAAAAGATGTTCTATGTAATAATAAAGATATTTAATGAAACAATGAGAAAATTTCGCTAAAACCTTTAAGTTTCCTAATGCCATAGAAGAATACTAAAGTCCTTTTAGTTTAATTTGAATAGAATGTTAAAGGATGATGGGCACCAATATATGGAGCCTGCTATCGGCACCAATCGAAAGGCATGATGTATCATTGAAAGTATTTTGTGTACAATAAGGTAACCAGTGGCTCAGGGGGGTTGAGACCCTGAGACTTGGGTGCCTGAGGCGCACCAGCTTTATCGAGACATAGCCAAACGTCTGGTGGATGTCTCACATGACCAAAAGACAAGTCCATATCTCGGGCAACACATTAGCGTTGCCATTCAACGAGCAAATGTGGTCAGTCTTTTGGGCACATTTCCAACTGACAGCGGTCCAGTACTAGATTCTATTGTTTAATTTTAATTTGTAACGGGTGCGCCAGAGAAACTTACTTATTTGAAAAAATTCCCGCGCGGTGAGTTGGGCGGGTAGAGGGGCAAGAGGGGGCGCATCTGGAGGGGGAAGTTCCCAAGTTTGTTTCTCCCTCCAGTAAGTTGCCATCATGCTCTGGTCTAGAGAGCAGCGGGCCTTCGCAGTTGAGACCTTCTTTTCTAACGGTCGCTCACAGGAACATGATCGAGGAATTTTTTCTTCCAAGACTCGAAGAAATGAACGTTAGGAACGTGTGGTTTCAGCAAGACGGAGCCACAGCACACACAGCACGAGACTCAATGAATTTGTTGCGACAACATTTCCCCGACCGCCTCATCTCTCTCAGAGGCGATCTCCAATGGCCGGCACGCTCTCCAGATTTGACTCCATGCGATTTCTTTTTATGGGGTTATTTGAAATCCCTGGTTTATGTCGATCGACCACGGACCATAGCACACCTCAAGAACAACATTCGCGACGCCATTGCCAACATACCGATTGATATGCTGCGAAGAGTGGATACGAATTTCAAAAATCGACTTCATCAGTGTATGCGCAATGGGGGTCGCCATTTATCCGATGTCATTTTTAAGACTGCATAAAAAAAAAATTGGGATATTGTATTCTCAAATAAAAAAAATTTTAAAACAATAACTGAAGTACTTTTTTTTTTATTGACCTTTCAAATAAGTAAGTTTCTCTGGCGCACCCTGTAGTTAGTTTATTTTTAGCCTAATTTATAGTATAGTTTAATTTATAACATGTTACATTATGTACCTACCTTGGAAGTTATTAATTTTTGATGAGTTGTTTGTCACTTTCTTTTAATGTGTTTCAGTCTGTGACGTTTTTCTCCATTTTGGAATAATATTATTTTTGAATTATTGTTTTTGAAGACCGCGACTCACAAAAATAACCCGGACTCTTGGAGGGCTTGCATGGGGCCTTGGGAAGTCAAATATGTAGAGGCACGACTGGCGATTATCAATGTCTACACCATATCTAAATGCACCCAAGAACAAGCCCCGGTCAGTATATGACTATTGTAGAAAATGAGAACAAAAGATACCGGTCTATTGGGATGAACTGCTATTGAAACTAGGAATCTGGGCTATGGGCACTATGGCGGGCGAAGGGACATGGGCATCCATGGCTAAGGTGTGTCGAGAGGTGGGCTGCAGGTTCACCAAAGCTACTTCTGACATAGGCCATTTATCACTTCCACCCCTGGAGCTTCAGTCTTAGCTCTAGCGATCACCACGCCGTGCCGGCTGAGGCTAAGGCAAGCACAGGGGGCGGGGCGGGCCTTACCTTGTCCCTGTCGGATTCCTGAATATACTAGAAATCCTAAATGGATTAGATGGAATCAGTTTCACCTACTCTCGTCTTTCGATGTTTTATCAATCTACAATATTATATTACCCTATAAACGTCCCACTGCTGGGCTAAGCTTTCTCCAAATATTTCAGTTAAGACGACAGTATACCCGTCAGGCTTGTCTAAGGAGGCTTGGCGGCGAGATAACTGACAAAGCAGTTATCTCGATGTGCAAGTTTAATCACGATGTTTTCCTTCACCGTTAGCACGTGATAATTATTACAATTTGTACATATGGTCAGCCTGACAGGCCTTTCTACATAGGCCTAAGAGATGTTGCTTTACCGCCCAGGATTCGAATCCGCGTCATTTAAGTTTGTGACGCGAGTGTATTAACTATTAATCTATCTTGACTTTACGATCATGAATAAAAACATATTTTTTGGCTAGATTATTGAAAAATTTAGTCTCTTAAAGATATTAATATTTACAATTTCATTTTTAAACGGGGTGATAAATAAAATAATAATGTCAGCCCATAACTGTCGCACTGCTGGGCTCGAGCATCCTATTAATGGGGGGGAACGGACAGTATACCCGCCACGCTTGTCCAAGGCTTGGCAGGTATGACACATAGGTTGTCTCGATGTGCAGGTTGCATCACGATGTTACCCTTCACCGTTGTTAGCACGTGGTAATTACGGGGTACTAGAAATAAGTCACTGTAAATTTACCATACTAGTGACATCTAGATAATACATCGCTAAAACAACACATTCATGTACTGAGATTGTGATTCTCAGTATTTTTAAATCCAGCGACCTCTCTCCATAGCCTTCACAAACATCTACAGCATCTAACAACAGGTATGTCGGAAATATCAACAGATGGCAGTTAATTATATTGCTATACTTTTGAGCATATGCTTGGCCAAGAGTGTTTGGAGTGATAGAAGATATTCATAATACTTATATTAGATATTCATTTTACTGAAACTGATGAAAGAACGAAATAGAAACTCGGGATAAAGAAATGTAAATAACTCCATCTTGTATCCATTACTCACTAATAAATTTCCTGTTAAAATGAGAAGAGGGCGCTACATTGCATTCCTTTGTTGATAAAAACGAAAGCAATAAGTAAATAAACGTAGAGGAGTAACATCTGTAAGAGGGCTAATAAAATAAATTCTACTTAGAATTTTAGAATCAAAATATTTTTTTTTATTTTTTCATCAAAAAGGTTTATCCATAATATTATAAAGGTCTTAACATGCCGTGTCAGTGCATTGTAGCTATTTAAAAAAGCAACTGGGATAGACTACATAAATTATGGAGAAGATTCTCTGTTTGTCGTTTTAAGTTTGTTGGTGATTCACGTAAAAACTACTGGGTCAATGTCGAAAACTTTTTCGCTGATCGACAGCTAATTCTAAATTCTAAGCTAAATTTTTGGGAACGATATAAAATCGCCAGATTTAAAAAATCGAATTCCAACGTGATATTTTTACTGATCGATAGCTTAAATGTAATAGAATGTGTGACTTTTTATTCCGGGAATCCCACAAGAATTTTCTCCGCAAAAGTTTGAAGTTGTTCAGATGCATAAAATGTAGCTTATTCCGACACAATTTCCATTAATACATTATTTTTTAAGTGCTACGATTTTTTGTCCTGGAAATCCCACGAGAATTTCAAGTCAAGCGTGAGCGAAACCGCATATCCTAGTTTCACATAAAGTTATTTATTTATTCACAATAAGGTATGAGTGAAGATGAAATGGATTTTTTCAAAATATGTTTTCTTGGACTTCATTTTTGTAGTTCTAAAATTGGAATAAATTGGAATCAGAATTATTTTAGTGACTTTGAAATAAATACAAATGTACAGTAACCGATTTTAAAATCGTGATCATTAATAGATGTCATGAAAGCAAAAACGTGATTAAAATTTTATAAAATTACACACACTGCTATACAAATAAATAGTTTTTCAAACTTTAATGGTTGATGTTTTAAAGTATTAAACACTCACCTCAACGCCAGTCACTCCTAAAGCAGTCACAAAATTCGGGGTCATTCGGAATGGCACCTTCTCTGGAACACGCAGAGTCTTTCCTTTCTCGAAACACACATTATAATCGATATGCACCACTTCACCCGATGTTAAATCCACCAGCACATTGTCCAAATGACGATCACCAAGTCCTATTATATACCCTATCGTGCTCATTACAGCCACTGAGTAACTGTAACGTCTAGTCATCTGCCACCACTGTTCAGGAGTTGCACTTCCACACCACAATTCTCTGGATAACAAATCATTCGGTGTTTCCCTTGATAATTCCTCTAGGACTTGCTTGAGGACAGCAACAGGCCATTCCTTCCTATTCTCTGTTGATATACCAGCCTCTTTCAGCAGTGGATTTAGTTTATTGTAGAACAATTCTGAGGGGCGTAAAACATTCACAGTTTTATTTGTTTTAGCAGATAAGATAGCAGCTTCACGATTTTGCCAGCGTTTGTACAGAGCAAATAATGGAGTCACATTATCAACCCAACTAATTAATCCAGAACGCGGACCTAAAGGTATTACAGAATAGTGTCGCGCTCGATATGTTTGATTATCATTTTGTTCAGAATCACGAGCCATCATTGTATTTGTTATTGACAACAGCTGCATTATTCTTTCATCAAGGTGCAAATCTTCTAATCCTTTGAAGAGATAAATGTATGCTTTCCCATTTGAACCATAAAATACCAACTTTTTAGGTCTGGTCTTAGTTGGTAATATAGCTACATTATTCTCCACTGATTTAATAGTAACTCGAACAGTTCTTTGATTAGTATGAACCCCAGGCATTGTTATTACTGTATTCTTTAATTCAGCCAGTACTGGACTAATATCAGACATTTTAAGAATGTAAGAAGTCCTCCGGTTAACTTTCTGTTGTAGTTTAATCTGTAATTGTTTTAATGGTGCCCATGACTCTTGTGGCTTCTCTGGATTGGCAGGGTTTTTCAGCTTATCTATTACATCAACAATAAGCCCCTGGAATTTAGCCTGAAAGGCTATTTCGTGTGGTGTCTCAGGCTTCGCCGATGTGATATGATTAAGTTGTTCCAAAACAAACACAATGGGCTCAAATATTATACGATGCTTTTCTTTGATCAAATTTTCTTTTTCCTCTGCAGTCAAATTAGGGTTGTTTTTCACCTTTGTAACTTCTGCCTCAAGTTGTGTAAGCCGTTTAGTGAAATCTGAATGATGTTGGACTAATGTACCCAAACATAATTCATCCCATAACAAGTTTATTCTTTGCAATTCCTTTACAAGCAACTTAACTTGAAGAATAGTTTTTGGTGCCTGCTTAGCTAAAGTTTCCACCATATCGAGAAAACAGGAGTTTAATTCATTATTAACAATTTTATCACTTCCTGATTCGTCTAAATCTAAATTATCGTCGCCACTTTCAGTACTGTTAGATACAAAAGATCTCCCTACATGTAACTCAGCTAAATCATTTTGCTCATTTTCTACAGCACCTACTACTGCAGGAAAAGTAATAAGATGTGGGGTATCTTCTGCAAGGCGACATAAGAGATCTGACACACACTTTCTTACATAAGTTTCAGGATGGTTTAACCTGGAAAACAATTGTGGAATAATAACTTTCCATGGTTGTGTCGGTGTATTAGCAAGGCCTGATTCTAAAACTGTTTGTAACTCCATTGCATGTTTGACTATAAGACGAAGTAATCGCAAAGTTGCATTGACAACTGCATTTTCACCACTGTGATTAATATAGTCAGAAGCACATATAAGTTGCAAAAATTTGAAATATGCGTCAGCCGATAATTCAAAGTACGAAAATACTCTTTTTTGAGCTTGTCGCCAAATGTCCACTAAAAGAGCTAGGTGCTCAGGAAATGCGGTGCTAAGCGACGGTACAGTACGCAGCTGGCTTTCGATCATTTCTGAAGTATTTATTTCATTCCAATCAATATCTTCATCGTCACACGTCGCTTTAGTTTTCGATAATATTTCACATACTGCTTCGAAATCTTTAGGTGAGCATCCAAGCATTACACTTTCTATTTGTAATTTATCATTTTCTGTTAGCTGTTCACGAGTCTTTGAACTGAATTCAACCATTTTGCGACCCCATCTGAAGCACCAAGTGGCGAAGTTGGCCCAAGCTTTGGCAAGTCCTGGACATTGATTTACGCCAAATTGCAGCAATTTACCGACAGCTGAATCAGATATTGGAATAACATTTTCTGATATATTATTATCTACTAATCCAATTTCAGGAAGAGCTGAAATCAATTTGACTAAAGGAGAATCCATTTCAAGAACATTTTCACTTTCGCCCTGAACCCATTTTGATAGAGTTAATAACATTCTCGTGCCCTTTTCTCTGAGTTCATAGCTCGGTTCTCCCATTGCCAATCTTTGAGAAAACCCTAAAGCTATGCTAGCACATAAATTTATAGCTCTGTTCTTCGTTTCTTCTTTAGCATAAGTTAATTTACATAATTCTGATAGTGCAGTAGCATTGTTAAGAGTCCAAATTTCTAAATCATACATATTATTAGAAACTAGAAAGACATCGCCCAGGTCGTCTAAGTTATTAATGTTTCCTAAACAGAGTTGGAATGCAGAATTGATTTTGAAATGATTCAATAATTCTCGTTTTGCCATCATCATATTAGCGTTCTTTCTAGCACTTTTTACCAAATCTAGGCGTAAACACTCACCATAGAATATGTTTTCTTCTGTCATGTTTAATTTAGTAAAGTACTGATTCCACCAAAGTATTCTACTTAAATTCTTAAACTCTGTCCCATATTTATGTTCTTTCAAAGTGGAGGGCTTAAAAGGATTTGAAATTATTTTTCCATGTTTCATTACAGTTTTTAACCCATGATTTGCTAACTGTAGCACTGCTAATTCTTTTAAAAAATTAATGGAGTTCGATCTCGAAAATTCTTCTACTGCTGAATTTAATATAGTCTCACAATCATTCAAAATTTTATCATATTTGGAGTCATAAACCTTGTAACAAATATTTACAGCGGTACATACTAAGGTGGATTCAATTTTGTTAATTAACCCTTGATAAGAACAAAGGTTTTTAGATATCTCATTACTTTCAAGATCCAATATGTCCCAGTTGTTCAGTTCATCAGGGATTTCGGCATTATCTTCAAACATTTTTAAAGCTTTAAATGAACTCCATTGTGAATTAATTACATTAGTGTGATCATTTGTCTTCCATTCTTGCATGTCTTCCCAGCTTTGTATTTGTTTATAACTTTCCAAAATCTGTTCTTCTATAAACCTGAAACTTCTGGTATCTAAACTTATACCTTCTTTTTTTTCTTCTTGTGCTTTAGCATTATTTATCTTTTTATAGAAATCTATTGCCAATTCGTGCCGTGAATTCGCCTGTTCTGCAGCCCCTTTTAACCATAGCAGTTTTTTATCGAAAGTTTGTTTTATCCAGATATAAAGTCCATGTAAGACTTCAGGCTCTTCTAGCTTTATTAAAGCACGTGTTACACTCATTGTTATAGCCTCTATGTCTATATTAGTATTGGAATTTGATGCTGTTTGTAATATCAATGTAGCATGATAAATGGCTGCACCAAAATGACCAGCATGTAAGCTCACTGCAAGTGCGGCTGGGCGCACTCTAGTGAGCCATTCGCGACATGTTGACCAATTTGTATGAAAAAATGTTCTTACAGGTTTTAAAACTGCCGGCAAAACTATTGCAGTGCCTTCTGCTGCATTATAAATATATACTTCTAAAAACATCATGAATTCTGTTATCCATCGTGACCGCATTTGTTCACCTATTATAATATCAATTATTTCTTGCTGGTCATTGCCTACATATTTTGTATCCACAGAAGATGTTTCTCTAGCTATACCTTTCAAGGCCCTTCTATTTTCATAAATGTTTCTTGAGGCTTCCCTAGAACTGTTCTTAATTTCAATGATACACACGTTTGAGCTAATTCAGAGAGTGCCCAACCTATACTTATTGATGAAAAGTTTGTTACACATTGTCGGAAAAAAAGCAGATTGTTTTCATCTTCTGATGCCTGCAGAGGCCAGCATGTGAGAAACGCATCTACAAAAATATTTTTACTATCAGACATCAATTGCAGAAGGTTATTCATAATCAATTTAAAATGTTGGTTAGACAAATTTACAAAAGATCCATGCATGAGATATTCTTTAAACGAATTAGCTTTTGTGTCACTGTTAAGTATGTTAGTACTCATTTTTCTACTTGTGAATATCTTTACCCTTTGTTTATCAAATTGTAATTGAACAATATCCCATGGTAACTCAAATAAAACTTCTTTGGAAACCTGTGAAACTGATTTGTTGTGATTATCTAAATGCAAAATGCACAGAATAGCAATTGTTTTCAATACCATAACATTCCAAGTCAAGCTTTTGTTTTTTAATAAGTGCTGACAGTTCTTCATTACTAACAGCACTATGTCATCATCAAAACTGTAAGCTAGAGTCAACATATTAGTCACCAGCATCAAAAAGGCTTTTGATAGACTAACAATAGGCAAATATTTATCAAGTTGACTGAAAATATCAGCAATCCAATTCAAACTGAGGAGTAAGGTCTCTTTTGGTATATCTTCATCTAGTATCATGCTTAATGTGTTAAGAATCACACCAAGATGCCCAGAAGTAGGGCTGGAGGTCGAGACCTCACCCAAACTTAGATTAGACAAGCCAAATATGTCACTGGCTCGTTGCTGGGTATTAGTAACCAAATCACTTGAAGCAATAAAGTGGTTGTTTTTCTTACTGTGTGAGAATAGTAAATATAGAATAGAATATTGTAGAGCTGGTTTTTGCTTCACTAATTTCTCATCATGTGGACACATTTTAATAGCCAGTAGTTCCAAAATACTAGGTTGTAATGCCCACATACCGATAATTGAATTACTAGCATTGGCAAGCTCTGACAGACACTGGAGGTAAAATATAACATTTTTCTCTGCATCATCTAGGCTTATTTCTTCAAAATAATCAGGTTTAATTATCATTATGTCAGGAATTATGACACAATAGGAATTATGTATATCCATCAAAACATATTTATAAGATTCTTGCAAGAGAGGAATGTTTTTCAAATTCAACAAATTACTGTAAACTGACAGCACGCTACATATAATACTTGGTCTCTCAGAATAACGTAAGACACGCAATAATGAGGCAGGACCAATAGTTTGTGTGATAAACTCAATGGGAAGGTTTGATGCTATTTCTTTAATAGTTGCCGATATTAAATCAATTATACTCAGGCATACACATTCTTCACTTTGTAAAAAATTATCCATTTCCAAATATATCAGAGTGTACAAGGCAGATGCGCAAGATACAGATTTACTTTGTAGATATTTTAGAAGTAGTGATATACATTCATTTCCAGCCAATATCAAATCTGTATCAGGATTGTCTTTTAATGTTTTCGTCATAACTTGGATAATTTTCATAAAGGCTTCAGACAAAAAAGTCCAAGATATTGCCTGAGACACATTAGGATTTAACAGATTACCCAAGCTCTTTACAACTGTGTTAAATACATTGAGAAAAGATGTTATTTTTTGCATGCAATCTTCTGGAGAGTTTGGCTCCTCATCTTTATTAAGTTCCGAGCCTAAGTCATTAGAGTATGCAACCATATCTTCAACAAATTGGTTCAACAGATTAACAGAGAATGCAATATCTGCTTGCCAGTGTTTACTAAGTTTAAAGAGGGATTGTAGAGCAAAGTCTTTAAGCTTCTTTGGCTGAGCATTGTCAACATGCCAACCCACCAGTATATCCACAGTATCAACAAAATGATTGGCAAAATGTTCAGGATAAGAATTTGACATAACTATCATAGCATTTATGGCAGCCATGAAGACATCTGCTGAATCCGTACTTTCTATTGTAACTTGCAGTCTATCCAAGGACATTTCTGCAAAATCAGTTAAGCTCGGTGTTTGATAATCTAACTGAAAAGTTTCAATAAAAGAAAGAGTAAGAAGATGTTTTATAGATGTATTATGAACAGCATAAGTTGTTTCAATCCAGTCCAGGTGTCGTCGAAAATCTGGGCCCATCACAAATCCAATTCTGCCAAGTACCACAGCAGCACCTTCTTTTGTTTCTGGGCCTGGGGCATCATATAACACATCGAGCAATGATTCAGCTAAGATGTCATAGGAACGACGAATATATCGTGCGTTTTCCGGCAACATGACAGCATCCTGTAATTTACTGCATATCACAAGCGATTTCTCGATGTCCACTTCAGCGCAAAGGCGACGCAAAAGCTTAGAAATGCGAGGATCTTCGGGTAGGTTTACAACAAGCTCTTGCCTCTCATAGAACTTGTTACTACTGTTTCCTTGAGACCAGGAGTCGTTCGTAGATTGATTTAACGGTTCGTGATATTTATAAGAATTATCGAGGGGGTCTCGATCGCCACGGGGCGGGAAACCACCCCGGCCGCGGCCACCGCCTCGCCCGCCGCGCGATGGCCGGAATTCAGTAACTCGGCCTCGGGGACGATATCGGCCGTCCCGTGCTGGCCCTCCGAACGACGAAGATGCATCATAAGCGCCAACATAACCTCTGACCTTATCATCCGTTGTGTTTTCATGTCCGATGTCGTCGCGGTCTAAAATATCCGATCCCTCGGATCCCTTCGGGTTTTTGACTTTATTATTTGAACTGGTGGATAACATCACTAGAAAGTTTGTTTAATATATAGGTAGAATCACTCATGGCCGTAAAATATACGACAAAACACAGTCAAAACACTACGTTATCCGCCAACAGATACTAGAAAGTGTCAATAAGTGTCATGGACATTTTTTTTTTTTTTTTTTTTATTAATTTATTCATGACCATAGAATCAAAGTCTTTCAGTCGGAAACATGTTAATTAATAGGTCTTCGTATAGTAGCGCAGTTGTATTGCAGTCTACAACCGACGCCATTTAATGGAGTTCTTGTGAAAACTCGAAAGATCACATCTGACTATACAGTTCACATTTCTCACAAAAACACATAATTTCTACTCAAAAACTATCAATATCCTGCAACTATTGTTCATTTTAGAGTAATTATACACATTTTTAGAAAATAAAACTGCACAGCACAACGTCTCCTTTCAGTTCCCGCCAAAAACTCCTGTCATGGACAAAAATAACAGGGTTTCCAGGTTATTATTACGAAAACCCGTACCCGCATAAAACTCCAAATGAATACAGTTTTTGACACTGTCCCAATTCATAAAATTTGATTTAAAAAATTGGACAAGTGCATGTCGCATCATGTACATTGAAGAATGTCGTACAGTTGACAATCTTTCGATATTTCTAACCGACTTGATAAAAAGGAAGAGTTTCTTAATTCATCGTCTAAACTATTTTTATTATTATTTTATTACAAAATCGAAAATCCAATACAATTATATTTACAGATCGTAAATTTTATTAGCAATTTTATGCTATGTTGTATATTTTCTGGTATTTTTAGTAAGGCTAGGAGGATAAAATACTTCCTCAATCCCCAGTGCTGAAATTGTCGTCCCTATTTATTTGTACAAGAAATTTTCAACCCCAAAATATCACCAGAAGCAAAATTTTCTTAATATGTAGTAAAAGTCCCATACTTGGAAACCCTGAAAAATAAAGTAAATGACAAATGATTCGATTATTTCCGAACGAATACAATAAGTCAAATAAAACTTATTGCGCCAACAGTTTAGTTAACTAGTATTGAGTAGGACATAATTATAAAATGTGTTTGTTTGTAGGTCAGGTAAAAAGCATATCAAATAAATGTGCATGTATGAAGAAGAGGTTAATGAAAGTAGATGAAGCGAAAGTTGTTTGTCAGGATCGTCGCAAGTGGAGATCTATAGTCTCTGCCTACCCCCATGGGAAAAAGGCATGATAATATGTATGTATGTATAAGTGTATGTTTGTAAAAGTAACATCATTTTACGTATTGATTCAGTATAATGTACCACTGTAAATGAGGTGAAGAGTTTTGTATGGTTTGTACCCCGGTAGCATATTTTAAGCGTTGCCTAATTATTCCGTTCCTCACAATTTTTATCTACGCAGTACAATCCACACTTGATCGAAAATGTTCTTTAAAAATAGGCTGTGGTTGGCCTCGGTCACCTCGTTTTACTAGCATGACATGTTGTTCCTCTCTGTCATACGAATATTCGCAGAAACGGTACCTAATGGACTGTTGTAGACTTTTTTATTTTTTTTGAGGCTGGGAATATGCATTTCGGACACTAGAAAAGACCCGGTCTTTTGCTAGGGATTAGACCAAAGCGATGAGAGGTAAGCCACGGAAGATAGCGCAGCCACCAGAGTTAATCACCAGCGTGTGTGGAAACTCAGCAAGGTACCTCCATCTATATGGAGAGGTCACTCATGTGCCAATACTCTACTAAAACCACCCTCCTTCCATGTGCCCAAGAGTGTGAGACTTAGAACGTAGTTACGCCCAAGCTGATCCTAGCGCATCAGCTTAGCTTGAGAATACCCTGGGAAGCAGTGCAAGCTCACTTCGTAAATTCCCTATTTTGAAGACTCCTCCGCTCTCTAGATGCTAGAGGGCCCCTGAAGAGTTATTACTGGAGGAGGAATTTTTGCGCCACACTTGCAACATTGAGGGGAAGGCACGCAGCCCACGATATGATTTGATACGGAGCCTCCATGCCTGGTAAGTATCTGCGTCATCCTGAAGGTTAGGGTCCCGCGTTATCGCGCGAGCCATCGAAACAGGTGTGGGCGCACCGCCACCATAGTCTCTTATTTTATTATTTTTAACACTATAAATAAGACGTAATTAAGTAGTTGCAGTCAATCTCTATAACATTATCGTAGGTGAAGCCCGAGTCTTAGTTTAAACGGCACTAAACTCACTAAAGGTAGTTAGTTAGGCGCTTAAATGAAAATTAGAATATTATTGTTTGTGTGTATGAAATATATTTTATTATCAATAACGGTGCCACGGCCGCAGTGTAGAGAAGAAAACTGAGTTAGCGCCGTAATCGCGCGCAGTTATTTCATTTATAATGCCGCGTGAAGAAAGCAGCAGCAGAATGCTAATCAACACAAAGGCGATTTTAAGCCAACGAGCGAGCGAGTGTTGGCATCTTTAAGTACTTATGTATAATATGTACGCGACTTTACAGTCAGTGGACTTTTTCACATGAAATCACGTCAAAATTTCAAAACAAAGCAATAACCTAGAAAGTAGAAACTATTATTTTATCACCGTGTTTTACATTCTGCAGCGATTCATAATATCTCTGCAAACGCTAGAACGTTAACTTTGTAAAAGAAAATAGGTTTTATATGGGTTAAATTTTCATGAAGATGAAGACTTGTAAACGAACACACGATTTTAAAGGTAAGTAAATAAAGCAGTATGCTCCACAAACTATTTTTATTATTATATTACATGAGTTCAGCAGACAGCCACCTTGTTGCCATCGCCTATGGACATTTGTAACACCAAAAGTACTAGCCTTTTCTGAATGGAGACTGGAAGGTTCCAGTAATGCTGGAGTGAACTCATTCTGGCGGCATACTTTAGACCAGGGTGGTAGCTATCCAGACAAGTAAAACCTTATCGCCTAGCTATGGGTTATTTTGTCGCCTCTTGAAACGGGCCACAGGAAGATGTAATCTTTTTCCATTCCTGCATGGGTACAGAATCCAACTAAATAAACTAAGGGTTGGGTTTACATATATGTCCCCGGATGATTTCCTGGATGATTTTAATGGTTAATGTGTTTAGGAATATATTTAAGACTTATTTATAACAACTGAAATTGGTTTTGAGTGGAAAAAATACATATTCAATTAATTATCGAAGTTTGAAATTCACGACAATGATCTGGTAATTTTGTCGCAGAGACGTTTTTTGACGGGGTTTATTTAAATAGGAGACTGTATGTATCCGAAAATTTAAATATGTGGAGTTTTAAACAGTCGATTAGGTTAGGTTTTGTGTAGACCAAAGTGCCAGAACCGACTGGTAACCATTCACTATTTATCTTATATATAAGTGAAAAACAGAAGTGAGGTTAGATTGACAAAAACATTAATAACTCAGGAACTATACATTTCCGCCCCATAGGAGTTGCAGAGGGAGTGAGGTTTCCTCCCCCCTCCCACCCCCCATTACTTATGATTCCGGGGACATATATGTAAACCACACCCTAAACTAATTTTATAAACTACTACGATCTAACAATAAGTTCATTTCAGCATTGGAACTAAAACTAAATGAGGGTTCTCAATCACCACACACAATTTACTTCAAAGAGCATTCAGTTAGAGAGCACACTAGTGATAGGCCTTCCGGTAAAACATTATTTATCGTAAACATACCACCTTATGTTGATGAGCAAGGACTGAAAAATGCTTTTCGAGAGGCAGGTTATGTCAAATCGGTGCAATTCTGTTTAAAACCAGCTGCTACAGAACCTATGAAGAGATCTTTCATACAGGAAATACATTCACCAGCTTTCAGAGTAGCATATCTTGTCTTCAATAAAGTGGTTGAAGTTGATAAAGCATTGAAACTAACAGAACTATCACCATTGAATAATGATAAACATGAAACCAAAATCGGTTTAAAGAAATGGATAGAAGACTATAACAGTTCTGTTGTTCAAGCTAAAACTTTGCAGCTAAGTATAGAGACATTTATGAAGCAACATGATGAGGAAGTAAAACAAAAGGAGAAAAAAGAGAAGCAACTGGAAGAGGAAGATGAAGAAGGTTGGGTGACTGTTACCAGGAGAGGCAAAGTGGAAAACTTCGCTCGCACAGATAAAGTATCCAACAGAATAATGGGCAAAGAACAAAAAGCTCTGAAAGAAAAGCTGCAGTTGAAAAACTTTTACACTTTCCAAATAAGGGAATCAAAAATGAAACACATTGTTGCACTTAGGCAGAAGTTTGAAGAGGACAAGAAAAAAATAGCCCAAATAAAACAAAGTCGGAGGTTTAAACCATTTTAAATAAAAACCATCAAACTATATAAATGTGTTTATTATTTACATTTCATTAAAAGCAAGTTTTACAAACTTCCTCCACTATTTTTATATCTTTACTATGTATTATTGTTTACCTAATTGCAATAAGTTGCTGAACAAATTCTGACCATTTATAAATATGGTCTTCATTATGGAACCACAAATTTTGGCTCACAGATCCTAGTTTCGTCATCAGTTGATCAGTTTACTGCTGGATGTAGGCCTCCCCAAGACGGCACTACTATAGATTTTAGTTTATAATAAACAATTTGATTGAATAAATTCATAGTTAAAAGTAACTTGCACACAATACTACTCAATTCTTGCCCATGTAATGGAAACTAATCTATTTTTTTAAATTATGAATTATGTATAAGTACTAGCTTCTGCCCGTGACTTCATCCGCATGGAATTTTTTTTTAACTATCCCATGGGAACTCTTTCGAGATCAAAAGTATCCTATATGTTGTCCAGGGATATAAGCTACCACCATACAAAATTTCATTTAAATTGATCGAGTCGTTTCGGAGATTAGCTGGTACAAACAGAGAAACAAAAATTGGAAAAAAATCTAAATTCTATTTCACTTCGTAGATCTCCTTGAGTCGGTTTTCGGCATTTTTTTTTCATTGTACAGAAATTCGACTTTAAAGTTTTATTATATGTATAGACTTAGTTATTGTACATGAGTTATGTGTCTGTAATGATGATTTATTATTGTAAAAAATTCATAGAAGCTTTACCATACTCAAAGTGCAAAGTCTCTCAAATTTATGTGTCTATAATCTCAATCTGAGATCATAACATTTGTCAAATATTCTGCTGATGGGCTTTGATTATAATCCTGAGCAACCTGTTCTCTGGCAACACATCCATCGCCGCCAGCAGGTTATTAATATTGCCATAAACACATCCATTTGCCAAAGCCACTTGCACTGCTTGACCAATTCTGTCGAGACAATCCTGCAAGCAAACATTTTCTTTTTAGTCTAGTAACATTATTTCAAGGTACGTAATAAATTAATAACATACTTTCAAAAACAAGTATTATAATAGTCTAAACATTCAGGAAGTAAAAAATATACTTTGGATAATTTATCATGTGAATTGTGTGAACATTTATTATAACATATATTTTGAAATATATTATTCTACATGTGTATATCTATGTATCTATATATTTAATTTTTAAAATAGTTTAAGTGTTTCATGTATCTATTGCCTTTTTTTCTCAACCACCTACATCGCCAGATTAGCTAAAGAATTACTTTCATTTAGGTTGCCTAGAAGAGATCACTTTGAGCAATAAGGGTGCCTATTTTATTGCTTTAACAATATTGTAAATGTGGTTTATTTTTGTAATTGTATACTTTGGTGCAATATAGCGCTATCTCTTTCTGAAGTACAGAAAATCAACATCCTGTTACATTACACAATTTAATATACAATTTAGTATCTCTATATTTTACATTATGTATGTATATATCTTATGAGTATCTTTTATATAATTTATTCTTGTTAATTTATTTATTTATATTATATTATATGACGTAAAATATCTTTTGCGTACACAACCCTGCCTTCTGCTTCTCCCCTTCTCGCTAGACTCATAGGTTTGCTGGAAGAAAACTCTTTTAGGGTTAAGCTCGCCTTTGTACATCACCACTTTTTTATTATTGTGTATGTAACTTTTTGTGTACAATAAAGAATAAAGAATAATATTAACAGTTTTATAATTATCAAACTGGTTCTTAGTATATGCAATTTATGAAATATCCATATTACATTGTATCCTTGTTAACCCAGTGGACTTTAGCTCTCTTATGGCAAGGTACCATTACAAGACATTAATTTAGTAGTCCTATTTTACCACACTTTAATATGGTCATTCGAAACATATTCAGAAACATGACACTGAAAGTGGTGCTTATGCATACAATTTTCATTAAAAAAAAAAAAAAGAATAAAGCTGATTTATAGGACATTATCTTCATGTTTTGTCACTATAACCGAGAACTGACTGTGATTATTTGTTTCATTGTCACTATAACGGAGAAAAGACAATAAACTTCTTGTCTTTAATAACACCACAAAATTTTAATAAACTAGGGTCTCCATTGTTTCCAATCATTTTTATGGAGTCTATTCATAATTACTGGAGCTGTCAGTTTAATGGACAGTGCTATTCATTGTATACAATTTAGTTTCTCAAATCGCATATACTAAGAGTAACTGTGCAGATAACATACAAAACTGTTTCCAATGAAATACCTGTAATTTCTCATCGTTTTGCAATTTAATTCCCTTGTTCAGCAGCTGGTGCGCATGCGCCTGTACAATTGGCGTCAACGAGGCCAGATGTTGCGCATTCACGGCGGTCGGGGGCCCATGAGTCCTACGTCCGGCTCGTAAACTATGTAAAACCCCCAAGTGTAATTTAATATACAACTCCGACTCTGTCAGAGATATCTGAGGCACTGTTTTGACTACAGAAGGTATTTCTCCCTCAATTTTTATCCTTTTAACCGGCACTGTCAACTCTTCCATTTCAATATCTGTAACTGAAAAAATTTGACAGTGAGTAGAGGGGCTATATTGTATTTATGTCCATTCTTTCCTAAAACAATACTAGTCGTATCTATGCACTTTATTATGGACAAAGTAACAAACATGTATATTATAGATGTGGCAATGTTCACAAGGTATAAGTCAATCACACAATCTTTATCTAATAAATATGAAAATAATCTTCATTGTTTGTTTATCCTTCTTCATAATCTCGTGGTCAGTCTACAGACTGATTGTGAAATTCCTAAATATACTAAAGATACAAAAGGTAGATTATATTCATCACAGGTCTATAAAATATTGTTACGAGTGCGGGACTCGAATTAAAATGCCGTTGGAATTAATATAGAGTCTATTAGAACTATACAAACACGTATAACACAGGGACAAATATATCTGGACAAAACCAGTACAAACTGCACGATTCAATAACACGCGTAAAGTCCGTCACTATTTAGCTTATCGAATGTACACGTCTTGCTGGTATCGTAATCGTCGCTTCTGCCTCACCCCTCCGTTCGGGCATTGTTTTATCCTAAACTATGCAACATAACAGTCGACCACTTGGACTGCCTTTTTCAAGAAAAAGAAGAAAATAATCCGCACACCTGCTTAATTATGCCTGCGAACGGCCATAAACGAGTAGGATACACAATAGGCTGTTTTTTTTAAAAGTAAATAAAAGAAGTCCATATGGGAAGGTAATAAACTGTAATTTACGGCAGGCAGGTGTGCATTTACTTTTATCGGCATGTAACTAAATAGAAAAAAGAAACGAGGAGGTGTACATTCGATAAACTATATAGTGACGGACTTTACGCGTGTTATTGAATAGTGCAGTTTGTACTGGTACATGTAATAGTGATCATTTCCTTGGAATGTTAGAAGTCGTTTCAGATAAACTAAATAAATAAATGCCCATGAGGAAAACGCTCCTTAGTGGATAAAAAATGTTTTGAATAAGATTTTCGTAAAATCAATTCTTAGTACAGGTCCAAATTGCGAAAAGAATATGTGACAAGGAACTTTTATATATCAAGATTATTCTACTTCTAATATGGGTTTTATTTATTGCCTGAAATAAAGCTTATTATTAAATTATAAAATTAATTAATATCTAAAAATATAGAGTTAACTAACAAACACATTTTCATTATGACTAGTAGTACCAAATGACTTAACAGTAGTACTTTCAGCAGGCGCTGGCAGCTTTGGACTATTGTTTGTCAAAATTCCAATTTTAATCGACACAACTCATATTAATAACTGAATAAGAAGCAAGTTATTAAACTGTATAAACAAGGAAGAAAACATTTATTTCCAAGTCAATATCTTTGAATCCAAAATGTATTCCAAAGTATACCTTCGTCAATGTACAGTGGCGCCAATGCACACCAATGGACGAGTCCTGCTAATGGGGTCACAGCCGCCATGGGGATGGACCCACTGGGCAACGCTGCTGGATTCAATTGGGCCGACATACACAGAGTAGGATTTGAATATACCTACAAATTTAATTATTTGTATCAATAATGACTTATGTAAATATTTCTATTAGGGTTGTAACGGAGGCCTTCTTAGCGGAGGCGGGGGCGGATGCGGAGGCGACGGGTTTCACCTCCGCGGATGCGGATGTTAACGGTGGCGGAGGCGGAAGTGAAATTGAATGCAGAAAAAATAGTAGTTTATGGTTTATACATTACATCGCGTCGGTAAAACTTCGTACGTACGTCTAACACGTCGAAGCAATTCGACAGGTTGATTCCTGTAGCGTATCATTCATTTGACAAATGACGTTTGCAAGCCCCTCCCCAACCGCGTTCCCGCCGCGCACGCGTTGATTTTTGTTCATTTGCTGCGGGCGGCCGGACGGCTGATTTGTCGCGAGCGTCGCTGCTTGCGTATGATTCGTAAATAAACGTCCGTTATGACTCCGCAAAAATTACACGGATGCGGAGGCGGAGGTACGATTTCTTGCGGGACTTCCGCAGTAACGGAAGCGGAAGCGAAGTTCCGTTACAACCCTAATTTCTATATACATATATTTATTATTGTATTTATGTATACCACCATCACTTCTCCTAATCAGTAATATTACTGCCACAGATTGTCTGTAATAGATCACTCTTTAGCGATAAGACTGCCCTTTGTACACAACTAGAAATATACTAGTTCATAAATTTTCTGTAATTGTGTACATAAAGTATTATCTATCAATAATTTACTATCAATAAAAATTAAGAAAGGCACATCTAACATCACTTGTTTATTGTAATAGAAAAGTAATAATTAAAGTAAAAGTATTCAATACAGAACTAATTTCAGGCAATTGATAAAGTTAAAATAAAAATTATATATCATTTCCATTTCCCAGAATTTTCCCTTCAGCTGTCAAACCCTATTTTATTTACATAAAACTTAGGCCTTTAGCAGCAAGCTAAGCTGCGGGTAAAAGCTAGAATATGTGTAGAACAAACCTTTCTTGATGTAACTGATCTAAATGCTTAAAACTCTTGTGTGTGGTCTAGGAGGAGTTAGCGCATATACAAACCAATGTTTTAAGCAATTTTATTTAACACGAAGTAAAGTTTAACTCACCCATGATGTGACGATTTCCAAAAGATTCTTGGGAGGCAATTTCTTGACACCTTGAGCATCGGGCTTGTACAACTCGGTGACTGCCGTTATGAAGTTTGATACAAACTGCGGTGCAGTATTGGCTAATGACCGAAGTGCTTTTTGATTTGATGTGTTCAAATAAAAATGGTCGCGGATCACATTTTCAACTAGTTGTAAAGACTGTGATGATGAACAACCCATTTGCTGAAGCCACACACCTACAGCTAGCAGTACCTGTAAAAAATTCAAAAGTTTTTATTCAAAGTTCCATCATAGAACACTTTTTGAAGGTCATACATATAAGTTTAGAAGAAGCAGCAATAAACTTCCCAACAACATGTGTACCTAAAAATTGACATTCTTCTTATTAATCTAGTACAAACTTTTTTTAATGATGGTGGCAGACAGCTAACCTGATGGAAAGTGGTTACCATCGCCTATGGATATTTACAACACCAGAGGAACTAGCAATGTGCTGCTGAGAGAGACTGAAACCTGGCCATTAAGGCTGGTACACAACTCAAGGTTGTTAAAGCAGCATGCTCTAGACCAGGGGTGGTAGCCATCCAGATGGGCAAATATCTTACCACCTAGGTGTGGGTTGTTTTGTCACCTCTTACAACAGACGACCTGGCCGCAGGTAATTGTATTCTTTGTTTCCTGTATGGTTGCTGTGTGGCTGATATAACTACAACTTACAAGTGGAAATCCAATCTGTGGGATCCATATGGAAAAGACATGATACTCTATAATATTATAAAATTCTGAACATGCTGTGTCTGTATATTGAAGCTATTTAAAAAAAAACAACTGGAATAGACTATATAAATGATGGAGAACATGATGCAGTTTATTTAATTTTTTGTCTCTTTGTTCAGATTAATAAAAAAAAATTTAGACTTAAATATGTGCTAGTATTTTAGCCCACGGAAATTCCGAAATTCCAAAGTGGTTTTTTTTTACTGATCCATAGCAAATGTAATAAAGATGTGATTTTTTTATCTCGGGAATCCTGTGGTAATTTCCCCAAGAGCAGTTTGTAGTTGTTTGGGTGAAGAAAAAAATAATTTATCAGTAGTTTTCATTAAAAGCTAGCTTAGACTTTTTAAAATGCCGTAGTAATTTGGTTCCTGGGAATACCATGGGAAACTTAAGCCAAGCATGGACTAAGCCATGGACATATCCTAGTATCTATATGTAAAGTTGAAAACGTTTGGCACTGAAAGTTTATATATAGTACGTCTTGATCAGTGAATACATACAGGAGTGCTGGAAGCAGATACAGCCATGCTGGCCAATATACTCAATATCTTCAACCTTCGCTGGCTTTCCATGCCACCAAATAGTGACAAAAATACAGTATTCTTAGTAGTCTCATTAGTACAAGCTGACAGGTAGTCACAAATGATATCTGTTAGCTGTAATTCTTGTAGAGGACTCAGACCAGCTCCACGCCTCCCGCTTCGTCTATCTACCTCGCAGAAAACGAATTCCGATATTATGTCTATTGCTAAGTCGAGTTGCTTGTTCGAGGGGCCCGCTCTACCTATAAGCAGTTGCTCTGAAAAATCACAACAGTGTTTTAATGTAATAGAATATTCATATATATTTTTCGAACATAGCCCCTTAACGTACCGATTCTTACTAGAGCTTCTTTGGCACATGCAGGAAAATCAGATTTACGCAATTGTTTAATATCAAACGAAGACATGTTTTCTCTTTAATTCAAACATTAACATCCTATGAGACTAAAAGTTCCTTGTTCCTTCCTTTCCTTAATTTAGAAATTAATTTAGATAATTTAAATAAACTTTAATTAATATGTGATTTTGATTTATTTATATAGATTCATGGCAGTGTGACCATCTCTTAACTACAGATCCTGCCTTACTTTGGACTTTGGTTAAAAACCTGCCAATCCTGCCAAAGCCTGTAGTAAAAACTGCCTAAATCTTGCCAACATTATTTATCCTTGTAATTAACCAGAAAATAAAAATACACGTACAATAATCTACATTTTTATTAATGAATGAATACAAACATAATACGAGAAGTATAGGGAAATCCCCTATATGCTCGTGAAGTATCTTCAGGGTTGTCATTTTCGACATTTTGGTGAGTTGCCAAAAGGAATTTATTTTCTGTACCTCAATACTGCCAAAAACTGCCAGGTTTTATAAAACATCTGCCTATCATGCCAGAATCTAAAATAAGAGATGAATCCTGCCAAAATGGCAGGAACCTGCCACATATGGTCACACTGATTTATGGCTTGGGAGCTAGGCCTTTAAGCCATTAGCCAGATCATAGATTACAATATAGGTAGCTGTTTCATTTGCCTGTTTGCTCAGCTGAATTGTTGGTTATCAACCGAAGCCATTCAATGGAGTTCAATGAATAGTGTTTTATTATTAACATTTTATTGTACTTACAAGTCTATTTGGTTTGTGTTCAGCATACCAGTTTCCAAACGAAATGTAATGATTTTCTCAAAGTTTTGAGTAATTTCATAAACAATGTTTGTAACTAAAAAAAGCAATATAGAGCCCGGGCAACGCATTAGCGTTGCCATTCAGTGAGGTAATGTGACCAACTCCTTTCACGCGCAGTACACATATTTTGCATACATATATCAGACTAATTAAAATAGTTACTTAAAAAAAAATGAGTAATTTCGAAAGAGGACAAACTTATTTTATGCACGAACAATCGAAAATAAATGTTTACGAGTCATTATTGACGGAAAGGTATTAAAAATTCATAGTAAACTGAGTTAAACTTCTGTGATCACATTTAGTATGTGATAGTCTAATATGGGCCTTAGAGCAAAATGAACCCAAATATTTGCGTCTTGTTAGTAGACAAAACTTTCTCGACCCAAATGCGTTCACCAGAGGCAACAAAATAGAACTAAACTTGGCTATCTTATTTTCTACGTGTGGACAGATAATCAGATTATAGTCAATTTAGTTGGCAAAGCGGTGTGATAATGAAGTCGTATCATGTGTAAGGGATTTAACAGCATTACAAACAACTGTCATAAGTCACACAACTGTCTTTAAAATGAATACAACTGACAAGGCTGTATGGACTACGTCCCTTGCCTGCCTTAGTGGCAAATTTCAACAACAACAACATCACACAACTCAGTCAGTTTTACGAATTTAATATTTATCACTTTATTTGTTCGATTTCACTGAGTCCTAGTATCCATAGTTGCTTGTGGCTGTAGTTTCATTACCTGGGACTTTATAAATTGATATATATTTCTTGTTTTGACTGGATTATTATTTATTAAAATGGAAGTTATTGTGGCAAATGTAGATCATATAAAATTTGATATTGACTATGCATTGGAAGAACAGTATGGCGCTCTTCCTCTACCTTTCCCTGGAATGGATAGTGAGTCTAGTTTCGAATTTCGATATTTAAATTTTCAGTTATGGCTCTATACAGTTTCTATTTAAGGTGCGGTATAGGTATGATTCCATTATACTATAAGTAATGAGATGGGGGAGGGAGGAATACTTGGCCCTTCAGCAACCCCTGTCTAGGAAATGTACAGTTTTTCAGATATTGGGCAGTTCGCTCGTCGGGCCACTTCCCGCTTCCGTATTCTTCAGGGCTTCCTTTAGGGCCCCCTCGGCTTCCCTGACCAAGACATACATGCGCTCCACACCGCTCTGTACGCCCTGTTTAATCTCGGTATTAAGATTTTTAGAGTTCCCGAGATGTTATTGTTAATTTACCCTTACTCATATTTTTTTTCTAATATTGATTTGTAATAGTTATAAATGAATGATCAGTGATCAGTCCTGTTCTGGCATTCCCTGGCCACCCTCCCATGGCACTTGGTCTAAAGTTGTAATCTAACCTAACACCAATCTAGCCATTGGTTGGTAACTTTCAACTAAAGCCCACAAGCCAGCTTTAAATTTAAAAAATCTGTATTACATTATCATAATTTTTTATTATGGTTTAAATTATTAAGTTAAACATAATTTTTAGGGTATACTGTCCAGTATCCTTTGATGGGAGGTCTGAGTCCAGCAGTGGGACATTTATGGGCAGTTATTATATTTATAATAATATATTATATATCATTTTTAGACTCAAAATCAGTTTTAGTGGTTTAAGTAGTATAATACAATATGCAAGTACATTTCTTAAGTCAAATCACTCTTTTTGGTATTATCAAAGTTACCAGATCATGGTTGTGAAATGTAAAATGCCATAAATAATTGAAAACCTTTTTTTACACTCATATATACTTTTAGTTGATATAAATATATTCCTAAACACATATCACCATTACACTCATAATAACAAAATGGATATAAATCTATACCTGACCTAATTCTTTATACTTTATGTAGTAGCAAGTTTTGTTTTTAAATGTGTGTATACATACATAACTTCATGTCAGGCCCCTTGCGGGGTAGGCACGAACAACAGAGCGCCACACAGGCCCATTCTTACACACCTCACTTGCTTCTTTGACATTCATAGCTCTTGTCATGCACGCTCGTCTGTTCTTAAGGCTCTATAAGGCTTAATAAATGTAAGTATAATTACTCAAAATAAAAAGATATTTGCCCCTTAGATATTTATTAAACTAAAATGTCATAAATTTACTTATACACAGTTATCTGAAATATATGAATGGACTGAGCTTCAAGAGTGCAGTTGACCAGAAACTGTGCAGGACAGAGAAAGTGAAACATTCTTGTTTCAAAGAGTTACTTTAGGTCACTACCTAAAGTGAGTCTTGACCACCAAATTATCTTTTCTAAAATAAGATAACAAAATCTGGCACTCCCGCTAACAACACTTACTACATTTCACATTTTTTGTTTGACAGATGTGGTAATGTTAATATGCAGTTTGCATCACAATGTTGAGCTACCCATTACGCTACCACAACTATAACAGATCCTCTTATTCTCTTCTTATTGATCTTAGTGTTTAAAGACTTAAGTAGATAATTGTATGATGGTCCAGAATTACGTGCTGTATATAGGAATGGAATTCTCATTCATTGAACCAGAGGACTGTCTTTTAGTTGTCCCAGCTCTGTGCATGATAAGGTAGTGAGATAATGTAAATATTTATTTGTAACATAAACATTTCAGAATCAACTGCAGCTGTCTGTGAGTTCTTTAGCAATCAAGGTGGCTGTGGCAATGGGCCCCAATGCCCATACCGTCATGTGCGGGGAGACAGAACAGTTGTTTGCAAGCACTGGCTCAGAGGCCTGTGCAAGAAAGGAGACCAGTGTGAATTCCTGCACGAGTATGACATGACGAAGATGCCAGAGTGCTACTTCTATGCACGATTTAATGCATGTCACAATAAAGAGTGTCCATTTCTTCATATTGACCCTGAAAGCAAGATTAAAGATTGTCCTTGGTAAGTTTAGGAATTGCATCCATATTATAGTTTACTAGAGTGTTCCCCATGACTGCATGAAAACCCCTATTTAGCAGCTCTATGTAACACATAAAATTGAATTAGGTGTTTTTATATATAAACCTTCAATACTTTAGTTTCTTGCTCAAATTACTACAATTACAAAGAAACTAAGTCAATATAGTGTACACAGCTGCACAGCAAAACATAAAGAAAATTCTCAGCCAATCTGATTTGATGTACCTTATACATAGGCAATGAATGACATTTGGGCAACATGACAACATGAAATGGCAGGATCTTCTTTTATGCTAATCCATCTATTCCACAGAAAAATGTGATTTATTATTAGGTCCTTTTAGTACTGCCTCACCCATCATAATTCCCTGATATTGCTCCGTCACATTTCCTATATTCTGACCACTTCAACAATTTCTAAGTGGCAAAATAATTGCAAATTGGATGACATCCAAAATGCCATCATATGCATTTTGCTTAAAAACCAATTCATTTTTAGAGATCCAGCATTAAAAATTTGCATACTAGATAGCAAAAGGTTGTTGATAATAAGGTCAATGATATATTAAATAAAAATATCTGTGCAGGAATGGAGAAAGAATACAATTTCCTACAGCCAGGCAACCTGTCGTAACAACACAACCCACAGCCAGGTGGTAGGGTATTTGCCTGTCTGGATGGCTACCACCCCTGCTCTGGGGTATGCTGCCATAATAACCTTGAGTTGTGTTTCGGCATTAATGGCCAGGTTCCAGTCTCCCTTTAGAGAGCAGCAGAGAATTTGTAGCACCACTGTAACCACTTTCCATCAGGTGGGGTGTCTTACATAATACTTATGCAATAAAAATAAAGAAATGTGTTTGAATTTTAACATAAGAAAATGACATTACTTTTCCGGTCCACCTAATGTTTGTAGTATAAAATATATGTGTACATAAGTGGGTAGTTTTGAATAAACCAGTGTTCAACCAACTTGCGTGTGTTTCACTACATGGTGAATGCGGTCCTATTTTAATATAATTTAAAGTGGTTATACAGACTCCACCTTATAAAATATTTTATACTATAATGTTATATATTACTAATATCCAATTACTATTTGGTTTTGCATGTTCAATCCTAGAGGACTGTGCAAATGGTGGCATTATTTTTAAAAGCCAAAACTATAATATCTTTTACACTAGACATTCAAACTGTAGCAATATATACCAGGTGGGCACTTGGGCAGTACCAACATGTGTGTGCCCATGTTTACAGGTAGTAGCCAACCAACTACTCTACATACATATGTCCCTAGACATACATCATTAATTTAAATCTCTAGGTATGACCGTGGCTTCTGTCGCCATGGCCCTCACTGCAGACACAGGCATGTCCGCCGTGTTCTCTGCATAAACTATTTATCTGGCTTCTGTCCGGACGGTCCTAATTGCAAGTACATGCATCCACGGTTCGAGTTACCTGCTCCGCCTGAACAGACCAAGGATGCAAAACGTCTGCCAGTATGTCATTACTGCTCTGAAGTTGGGCACAAAGCTTCTACTTGTAATAAAATACCACCTGAGGTAAAATTTTATTCTATCTACCATCTATTCGTGATCCTAACTCTTACATTTAGTTTTTCTCGAAAGTAATGAATAGTATTAACCCATGAACGTCCCACTACTGGGCTTGGACCTCCTACTATTGAGGAATGCACAGTACACCTGCCACGCTTGTCCAAGGCAGTTTTTTAAGGTTAGCTTTTATCTACCATTAGCTTAATGTCCTCATTATATATTTTCACATCTGAAAAATTAATTTAAAGTAATTTCTATTGCAATTTCTAGTTTTATTTCAAAATACTTTCCATTTTGATTTTGAATAATTTATAAGTATTACATGCTAGTAATTAAATTAGAAAATAGTTGGCAGGTTGCTGTCATAGATTATCTCTTGTGGAGGTTTCATCACAGTGTTTTCTTTTACTTGTACCAAGTGTAAATTATACAAATATGCACATTATACATGAAAAATTATCAGACTGGGTGGTGTATGTACTGGTATACAAAGCCACATTGTTAATATGTCAGTAAGCTCCCAAATTACTATACTGGGTTATATGAGATTTTTTAAAAGCAGCCAAATACACATTATACATCCCCGAGCAAGTTACGCTTGAGTTATGAGTAATATACAACTGAGCTGGGGCTTTTCTCAAATACTCAGACCATAAATAATGGATAAATCATTTTATGAATTTTTTTATGCCTTAAATTGAACCCAGAGCATCTAAGTTGTAGTGAGGCTTGCAAAAGCTTATCCTGCTCAACCATAGCGGGCATGAATTTTGACCTTTTAACTTTCAGCAACGTGAGCAAGCCCAGCGCCAAGAGGAGGCCAGGTATCGTGCTTTGGGCTACATAAAGCCTGTCAACGAGGCTGAGGACGCCCCAGCACAGAGGCCTCAGCGGCTCGTGCACAAACCACTCGAGGAGGTGACATGTTTCAAGTGCGGTACCAAAGGCCATTACGCCAACAAGTGCCCCAAAGGCCACCTGGCCTTCCTCTCCAGCCAAGCGAACCAGGGCAACCACAATGCAGGCTTCAAAAAACCAAACTAGTACAAATACGTGAAGCCGAACTAAATTGGCTTCTAATGGACCTTTTTGATACTTTAGTGTGAACTATGTTCTGTGAGCATTGAGTAACAAAAAATACTACTGTTCTTGAACTGAGTGCATAGTTCAATATTTGTTAAATGTATATTAATTAATATAAGCTATTGCTCTACTAATGAAATTAATGTTTCTGATTTAAAAATAAATACTAAAACTGCTATTTATATGAGGCCTAATCATAAAAAGCTGTTTACAGAAAATCAGTAAAAAAAATGGAATAGACTATATGAAAGATAGAGAATATGATGCAATTTTTTTTGTTTCTTGTCTGTATATGTTTGTTCGGGATACACATAAAAACTACTGGGCCCATTTCGATGCGGTTTTCGCTGACTGACAGCAAATTCTTAGATTTTAAATCTGCACTACATTTTATAATTTTTTCTGGGAATAATAAAAAAAACGAATTCCCATATGTTTTTTTTTACTGATTGATAGCAAATTTAATGCAATAAATATTGTGATATTTTTATCCCGGGACCGGTTCGAAGTTCTTCGGATGCATAAAAATCAAAATTTAAGTCACAACGTGGACGTGGATACAGTCGCCGGCATATCCTAGTATAACATAATATGATATAAGCTTAATTTCAAATTTTGTTATTTCACTTTTAGAATAGTACAGTCTAGGAGGTTGCTGCAACCTTTGTAAGATGGGGAAAACGAGTCGATTTGATTGCGATCCAACTTATTATTGACATTTCATTTATTTAATAGATCTCAAAAATTAGATGTTTGTTCATATACTCGGGCAGTTTGCAAAAAAAATGATTTTTTTGTTACTCAAGTGAAAATCACTATTTGTTAAGATTAAATAAAAATGTGAAATTGGGTTATGAATAAACTTGTAATATAGCCCAAGGGCTATGTCAAGTCGTGACTTTGTTTTATTTTACACATTAAATAAATTACATTTTAGTTCCTCCATATGCAACAGTCTTGTTAGGGGGGAAAATGAAAATCAAAAACACATGAAAGACATTTATTTTTCATTTATATAAAGAGCCCTTGCATACGACATTTTTGTCTTAGTCTACGGATGAAATGCACATTGAATACTCATTAGGGTGAATTTAACTTTATCATAAAAGCTACGTTCCACTAGGGACTCACAAAGACCACGTTCACGACGTTCTTTCAGGCGTTACAATCGTAAACTCAAGTGGAATGGTTATTCGGCCCACCTCTTGCAATGAGTCGTTGTGTAATCGAAAAAAATCTGCGGAGTGACGCTCGCGGACCGCGTTCGTAATACCGAAGTAAGAAAGAGTGTGTCGGGGTGAAGGTAAGGAAAGGAATGCTCCGGTGATTCGGGCATGTGGAAAGAATGTATGATGAAAGAATGACTAAACAGATACACAATGCAAAAGTGGATGGATGCAGAAGTCGCGGAAGGCCACGACACATCTTCCATGATCGAATTGATCGTGTACTAGAAGAAGATGTCAGGAGCCTTAAGAACAGACGAGCGTGCATGACAAGAACTATGAATGTCAAAGAAGCAAGTGAGGTGTGTAAGAATAAGCCTAAAAGGCGCTGTTGTTCGTGCCTACCCCGCAAGGGACCTGGCGTGAAGTTATGTATGTATGTATGCATTAGTGACGTTTTCGGCACGACCATAACGATCGCGATCACCTTGTGCAACGGCTAACGGATCGTTTTGGGCGTTGTGAGCTACTAATGGAACGGGCTGAGAGAGCAACACATTAAGGCTGGTGTGCGCCGAAATTTAACCGACGGTTAACCATAAATTTTTGGCGATTATCTTATTTTAACCATCGGTTAAAAGTCTGTGCACACCAGCCTAAGTCATCAAACTATATTTCAGACTGCAATAATAAATGACTATTGCGGTTTACCAGACAACATTTACGATTCTAAGTTACATGATTATTCATTGTTTCGTTATGTATTTAAAGGAATGTTTAACATCTTAGACCATTAACAGGAAGACGAAATCTTGAACTCTAAAAGGATGGACGCAGACACGCCATTGATCCAGACTTACATTCAGTAAATGTCTTGCTAAAGTTTATGGCTAATCTTATTTGATAAAAACGACTGCACTATAGATAAAAAAAATGTGTACAGTTCACACTCAGTAGAAGTGAAACTTCAGAGAATATACTCACAGATTCTTCTCTAGCTTTTATATATATATTTTTTACCCTACATCCATCAACATATTATAGTTCAAAATAAATAAAAATAAATTGGACCTATGTTTAATCACTAGTGTTATTGAGTAGTGACTCACTAATCTGTGCTGCAAAATGTAAAACTCTTATCACATTCTCTCACAGGTTTAGCGCTATATATAGGTTTATTATGTGTTTAACTTTTTTTAGTGTCGCTTTTTTATGTCACCACGATTCTAAAGTTTCACTTCAAAAATATTTTACTGCGCAGCTTTCTGCTGCTTAACAAGACCAGGTAATCTATTACAGTTATAATTGAACTAAAATTTTGAACCTTAGAAACCACGAACTAGGTACTTTTGACAGCCGAGTCTATTTTATCTTAGATTAATGTTGCCAAGTTGGAAACACTAAACTCGATTTTGGGGACTTTTATATTACATAACTATTCAACAATATGTTTGTTCAAGCTTATTTTAAATACCTGCACTTGTATATAAACAGTGTTAACGGCGGTGATTATTTCATACGACATTTATCAATTCTACCAAATTCTGTTACGAAAAGTAAATGTTATGTACACCTTTAACATATTGCAAAATTGTTCCTTAATTTGCAGTTTTAAACCTGACCGCGAACGAACCCAGGTTAAACCTGCAGTAGGTTAAGCAACAGTCAGTCCAGTGGTAATAATAGAGATTTATTTACACAGGTTCAGAAAATAAATTGTGTGTGTTGGGTCAACTGTCCTAAGTGGTCAACGCCCACTTCGACCCAGCTCTTGACATGGGTCGTTGCGAGCGCTGTGTAATTAAAAGATACCATTAGTGACGTTTTCGCCACGACCATAACGACCGTGGTCGCCATGTGGAAGAGCAGACTGAGCGTTTTGAGCGTTGTGAGATATAAAAGAAACGCACCCATAATCTGACTCTTGGCGGCAACTGAAAGCTGTTGTGTTGTGTAGTTTTATTTTCCAAAAATGTGTGAAATTACTCTAAAGTGAACAATACATATGCGGGGGCACGGAATGCCCTTAATGCAATTACGAAATATTTGAAAAAATGCCGTAAAAACTGAAGAATTAGAAAAAAAAAAAATAAAAAAAAAAATGGCTTTTTAATAGATTTTTTGGAGTGGAGCTACAAAGAAAAATTACAGACTTACAACTCTTGAGAATTAACGTGCTCCCCAAAAAAGAAGCAACAAAAAAAGGCCTGGTTGGTGAGTAGTAATTGAAGACCTGAGTGGATGAAGGTGATATATCGCATATTCGGTTTTTTGCTTTTTTTGCTTAGATGAAGGTTATAAGTCGATACCAAATGACTACAGACCTTAGACCATAGATATAAGGCATATTTAAAAAATAAAAAGTTGAAAAAGGTGTTAAGTCCAGTTCAGTTTAAAATAAAAGTAAAACTTTGATCTCGATTTACTCAGAATTGGAATTATGCGACTTATCACCTTCATCCACTCATGTCTTCAATTATCTATTTTTGTGAGTATGTGAACTGTATAGTCAAATGTGGCCTTTCGAGTCATCACCACCAACTCCGTTCCATGACGTCAGTTGATAACCTACAGTTCACTTGAGCTTAAGACTAACTTTTTTGTGGACCTGTATTACAGTTAAATAAATGGTCATCGGCTACAAAGTTTAAATGGCGATATAAATGTTGTCGAGCAACGAGTAATTGTAGTAATTCAATCTGCAGACCACCCTCGAGAAGGTGCACAAGCGGCGCACCCAAGAGCTCCCCGCGGGGACGGGGTATCATCGCATGAAGTTGCGGTGGCGGGGCCCGCGTTGCATACGGCCCCCACCCCAACTCATCCCACCTACAAATATATATAAAAAACGTGATATTCTATTATATCTTATAGTAATATATAAAAGGTGGAGAGTTTGTTTGTTTGAATGAACGCGCTAATCTCAGGAAATACTGGTCTGAGTTGAAAAATGTTTTCAGTGTTAGATAGCCCATTTATCGAGGAAGGCTTTAGGCTATATACCATCACACTAGGAGCGGAACACTAATGAAGAATGTTTCAAAATTGGATTTATTTTTTCCTTTTGGGAGCTTCCGCTGCGTAAACGGTTAGTTTCGCAAAAATCATATGTGACAGGAGTTAGCGTTAGCCCAAAGTAACTATTTTACGCGAACGAAGTCGCGGGCAGAAGCAGGTTAATACTATAAAGAGGTAAAATTTGTGGGAAGTGATCTGTTAAGCTAATGAATCGATTTTGAAAATCTAGAAGAGAAGAAGAAAGCTATATTATTCCTGAGTGACATAGACTATATTTATGATCTGCATGCATCAGTGTGTGTGTTTTTTAATGACACCCAGCGAGGTGCGCACGCGTCAGCTAGTAAAGCTATAAAAGCTGAAAAATATCTCTATTATTTATTTGAGTCCGTTTTTCCTTAAAAGATAAATCTATACACACAGACAAACAAAATTGAAGTGTCTGTTTGTAATATCAAAATAACAGCTTTTTACTTAACGCGTATGAAAGTATATACGATACTTAAAATAAAACAACAGGACTTCAATTTCTTTTTTAGTTCCGCAAGAATAATGTCACACGGACCAAGTCGCGGGCACAGCTAGCAAATTTGTATATATGTTTTTAAAAAATACAATAAAGGGGTTAGATTTCGAAGATACGACTCAGAATTTTTGTCTATCTGTAGTATTACGCGAAAACTACTAAACAGATTTAAATGTCATGACAACGACGTGCTGGTTTTAGAAAAAAACTGAAAGGAAAGTGTAGGAAGTATCAAACTGTTAGAAACGATCATCTTACCCATCATGTATTGAGACGCTGGTGGGAAGTGGCCGAAGTGAGTTCCACCCATTTCCCAGGCACCACGACCCCGGCTGCAAATGTCGATATTAAATTATTACACCGTTTTTATTGCTGGATTTCATCGAAGAGGCTAACAGATTAGAGCCTCAAAAATAACTTTCTCCGCTGTTAAGCTATACTCGTAAATAAAATGAAAAAAAGACAGAATATTTTTTGTTGAGGCTCTATGGCGGAGAAGTAGTAATAGAAAAAGTTTGAAATAAATATTATATTACAGACAGAAAGTTTTATTTAATTCTTTGACTGATCACTTGCTGAATAATTGCTTAAGATGAAGGAAAAGTGTATAACATCATAAGTTTTAAGGAATGAATGAACGAATGACAACTTCGTTCACCAAACTAAACCGAGACTAGAATTAGAACAATAGGTGGCCTTATCGCTTATAGCGAACTCTTCCAGGCAACCCAGTATCGTAGCTATCGTAATTATATGTAATAATAATAATAAAAAAACAAAATAATAATAATAATCTACTATAGATACACATAATTACACAGATTATAATAATAGGTGAGGTGAGGTGTGTAAGAATAAGCCTGTATGGCGCTCTGTTGTTCGTGCCTACACCGCAAGGGACCTGGCGTGAAGTTATGTATGTATGTATAATAATATAAATTGCATATACCTATATGCGAAAGAATGTTAGGATTTCTTGAAAATAGCGGCCTTACTTATAATAATCTCGGTAAGAAACGATTAGGCATCTCTTAAGTAACAGAATCAGAATCAGTCCCCAATCAATTGATTACTTTTTTTTCACTTATAAACGTGTATTACCTGTTGTGTATGGAATGATTAACGTAGGTTGTACCCAAAATATTCGACTTAAGAGGAGTTTATGGGTGAGATTTTTAATTAATCAGTTGCTGAGCAGTTTCTTTAAATTGAAGAAAGGATTATAAGTAAGGCCCTAGAAGTATAAGTAAGTGTGGTTTGGACTCACATGTGCCTGTAGTGGGCGTGCATCGGCGCCGCGGAGGCGAACCTGCCGCGGTCCGAGACGGGCATGCCGCGGCGCATCCCCCTGTATAAACGCAAATGTCCCCTGTATGCCATTCTAACGTTGAATCATTCAAATATAAGAGACGCAAAACTAGGAGAAAAGTATTGTTACGAATTTGTAGGATGCAAATTCGAAAATGCCGTTGGAATTGTCACAAAGTTTATTAGAAGTAGGTACACACACGTAATACAGTTCTTACGAGCATTGCCGAATACAACAAAACCAAACCGTAGGGCAAAAAATCGTTATCACTTATATCACACAAAGTTCGTCGTTAGAAGACACTCGCCCCGAAACTGCACTAGGTAACGCCTCGTTCGCAGTCAGAACACGACTGGCGCATTTCCCGACTGACCGACCCTCATCCATTTGTAAATTAGACATGGCTTCTTAACAACATGCAGCCCGCTGGTGCTTGAAATCGTTAAATGGCTTCCAAGAATTCGTATGAAATACCAACAAAGGAAAGAAGGTTTTATGACACATGCAAGGGCCGGTTTGGATCAGTATGTTAAGACGGTCTCGATATATACATAGAGAATGTGTAGTTGGTGCCAGAAGGTTGTGATGTACTTACCATAATCAAATCAGGTTAGGAGAAAGGTCAGGTAATCAGCACATATTTTGCTTAAAATAGGTGTACATATATATGAAGAGATGAGGGTCGGCGACGCTTCGGCCACTTTTAAAATAAAATAATCGCCATAAATGTACTGAAAAATAGTGATTATTTTTGATTAACAGACGGTTAAATTTCGGTGTACACCAGCCTAAGTAACCCTGATCACAGAAGTTTAACATTATCCATTGAAACTTGACATCTGCCTTTTGACGCAAGCCCTCAGAAAGTCCGGAGCATTTTTGTGGCCCGTGGTCTTCAAAGACATACGATTGGAAGTTTACACTAGTAAGACGAGGAGAAACGAGAAGACAACATTGTTATTATTTACAAAGACCAAATAGACACTTTACATAAAAAATAATGACCTGTTGATCTGGTTGTTGTTGTAGGTGTGGTGCAGCGCCGTGAAGTCGTCGACGTGCAGCGAGGGCGGCCGCGACGTGTTCGGCGGCCGCGAGCGGAACGCGTCGGCGCAGCCGTCCGCGCGCACGCGCGTCAGCGCCACTGCGCAAGCGCATCACTCTTTGATTTCGATAAAATTACCTTTGGGGTAATTTTATCAAAATTGCGCACTTTATCATTGTACAAAGTACGTACAATAGTCAGCGTTTAACACATTTATATTAATATATTTTCAGTAATTAAATCAGTGTCGGAGCCGGATCCATAGGTAGCGGGTTCATATCCGGCTCGAAGGACCAAAAAAACTGTAGTGTGTATACAGTTTTAGTATAGGAGGGAAGGGTAAAATGTACGAAATACCAAACCCAACGAGCGCTGTAATGACACTGATTTAATTACTGAAAATATATTAATATAAATGTGTTGTTAAACGCTGACTATTGTACGTACTTTGTACGATCATTATTTATTCTATATAACTTTTTGCAGTAAAAATATATTATTACATAGAGGTATGTATTTATTACTAAAAAATATACTATTTTTAAACAGGTAAATAGAGATATTTTTATTTAAAAAAATAGAACACATTATACTTTTATAAAAAAAATATCCCAAAATAAAATATTTCATACCGAAATACATTTTTTAAAATTAAAAAACAGCTGGTCGAGACTTACCTCACTTGAAGGATTAGTATATGTATTTAGCGAGATAATGCTGCCAGCCTCCTAGGCACACTACCCAGCGACAGCGGTTATTCGTGTTTAGTTATTATTTTCAAATAACATTTACACATTTTAATTAAAATATTTATTACTTAATATTTTCTTAAGTTTTCGCGATTTGTACACATAATAAAACAACGTTTTAACGGTTTTAAGCGCGGTAATTTATTTGATTTTGATTATTTCGATGTTTCAGCCGCTTTTCAGTGGCCGTGATAACGGAAGACAAAGATGACAATGGTCAACGAGTATTGTTAAAATATTGTTGTCGGAGTAAACAAAATCAAATAAATTACCGCGCTTAAAACCGTTAAATAAATTAAAATGTGTGTGTAATTTTTTAAATCACCTAAAACATTGTTTTATCAAAAAATCTTAATTTTTTTTCATTTAACATTTTTAATTTAAAAAAAATCACAGTATAAAAACATTTTATTACAAATAAGAATATTAAAATAATAATAATTATTATTATTAAAAAGACATGGCAATTGTGCCATCATCATATGCTACTCACCCGCAGGTCTCTTGTCATCGCAGGGTCTGGCCTCCGCCCTGTTGTCCAGACAGCCAGCCAGCCTCCTGACGGCACTCGCGATGGCCTCCGAGCCGAGGCTGCCCCCGCCCATAGACAAGTGGGCGTTCGCGATCTCCATGATATCGCAAGGGACCTGCAATATCCCACACACAATATAACCAATCTCTAAGCACCGAATACAGTCCACAACTGTGATTTATTATTTAGGTTTATGGCTAGGCAGCTAGGTCTTTAAGCCAGGTCTTAGTTTACAGTATAGTTTCTTCTTTTTCTTAAGCCTATGTGTAGCACAGCTGAACTGTAGGTAATCAGCTAGTGCCATTCAACGGAGTTCTTGTGACAACTCAAAAGGCCACATTTGACTATACAGTTACATTTCTCATAAAACACATTTCACATAATAACTACTCAAAAACGATCAATATCCTACAACTATTGTTCATTTTAGAGTAATTTTACACATTTTTAGAAAATAAAACTGCACAGCCCAACATCTCCTTTCAGTTCCCGCCAAAAGCTCCTTCACAATAGTGAAGGAACGAGTAGAGGGCGTTCCAATAGTAGTACAACACCCAAAATACTCCGTTAGCCGTTCCACAAGGCGACCGCCACTAATGACGTCATCATTTTCGATCACACAGACCCATGTCAAGAGGTGAGTCGAATAGCTGTTCCACTTGGGTTTACGATGGTAACGCCGGCAAGCAAGTGGAACGGGAAAAATCGTGGTCGTGAACGTGGTTTTTGTGACTCCCTAATGGAACGTAACCTTAGAAGAGGACTTTTCTTCTACCTAACTTATACTAATATATAAAGCTGAAGAGTTTTTTTGTATGTATATATGTTTGAACGCGCTAATCTCAGGAACCATTAGTCAGATTTGAAAACTCTTTCAATGTTAGATAGTCTATTTATCGAGGAAGGCTATAGGCTATATATAATGACGCTAACACTAACAAGAGCGGAGCACCAGTGAAGAATGTTTCAAAATCGGGGGGGTTTTGAAAACAAATTCCATTGTGTTCCGTTGCATGCAGAAAAAGCTCAGTATCTTGAGGTGTGGCAGTTAGTTTTTGCTGGGTTCGGGTCTTAATAGTTTTGATGATCGGATCCCAAACAGGTGGTACTTGCCAACCATCTTCTCTGTTGAAGTTTGGGTGTTTTTTGATTTCAGTAGCCTCACGCATCACTCATCATCTAATAAATTACCACGCTTAAAACCGTTAAAACTTAGTTTTATTATGTATAAAAGTCGCGAAAAGTTAAAAAATATTATCATACGTAATTGAAAATGTATCAATAAAACTCACAAGTTCATTGTCATTGACATCTTCTTCGACCGTTGCCGAGGGCACGTTCAACCAATAACTTGAGGTCAACCGTTCATCACTGGCTTCAGCAATGGCATATATGGTTCTTGCAGCAAATTGGACCACCAAGGTCTCTGGTGTTGGCAGTGGCATGTCTGGTACATCCAAAGGTGGGGTTGATGGTGCATCAGATAATTTCTGGAGATGGGAGGCTAAGAAGCGTGCTGCTACAGCGTCTTCTTCCGCATTTTTCTCCTGTGGATAGTAAAGTTTTCAGATTCTTACGCCTGTGAAACTATATGAAATTGAAATAATATACTTTACTTAATTAATCATACATCTTAATCTCAAGTTAAGACAAACTTGACATATAAATTTTTATAAATATATAAGTGAAAGACACCACATCAGAAAATTTTATATTGGAAGAAATATTTATAAATTTAATTCATAAAGAACAAGAAGAATCTAGTAATTGAACTTGTCAAAAAATAAATGTGACTCAAATATTCAAAAATATGTCACATAAAAAAGAATTACGTCAGGAATTGAGGACCTCCACCTTTCTTTGAAGTGGGTTTAAAAAGTGAGGTCATTAATTCAATTGCTATTATTTTTTATTTCAATACAAAAGTAATATTTCTTTATCTATATTCAAGACACATCATTTATAGTATGTTTCAACTACTACAATGGTTAAAAATATTAAATAGAAACTCGCTAAACAAAAAAAGTAAATAATAAATAATTAAAACTTTTTAACTTACCCGTAGAACCTTCTCCAGAGACAATGCTGGATGATCACAAGAGGGTGTGTACCCAACCATGTCAGCCATTTCGTTCACTGTCAACACAGACTTCCTTCCGACCGAACCGCCTTCGCCTTCTTCCCCTTTCAGAATCCTAATTAAGTCCAGGTACAAACTTAAGCACTCCGCTTTGTCCTCTCCAGGCCCTTCTGAAGCCCACTTGAAAAATTTTCCAAGTGCCTCTCTTTTCTTGGATACAAATTTTCGGAATTGTTGGAAGCCATACTCATGATCTGTTAGAACAAAATAAGCCCGCAAGATCGACTGAGCGACCGAACATGTCTTTGTAGTCGATTCTAGACAATCTGCTGATGCTTCAAGAAATGCAGACAGTGCTTCTTTATTTGGCAATGAATTTGCCAGCAACATATCTGAATAAGAACTTAGCGGCGTCAATGTAATCTCAACATCACAGAATGCCGCTAATGCATGTGCTGCAAATTCTTGAGCCGCTGACTGGTCTGTGGAAGCGTTTGACAGACTAAGTACTCCACATAATGCAGTTTGCACGTCAGTAGATTTAGGACCGCCGCTATTCAATGTATGCAAAACGGCACATTTGACTGGCGCGTGAGATACTAGACACGCAAGAAAGCCAAGAACTCTAGCTGAACTTGCAGTCGCTGGATCTCCTGGTTTAAATTCTCTTATAACAGCTCCAACTGCAGCTCGTGCGACAGTTGCAGCTGTGTTAGGAGCTAAGTCAGCTATTTGCACGCAAACGCGTCGCAACATGTGAACTACAGGTCGGTAGGTTGACATACAGATAATCTGAATCATATCGGTTAAATCATTTGATAAGGCATGAAGGTGTGCTGACCACAGCTTCCTTTCATTTGCTGCATCAGCTAATTCTCTCTCAGTTGGTGCTATTTTTGCTTGCATCGGCAAAGGTAACGGCAGTAACTCAGAGAACATTAATAATCCGGGTACAAATGTGTATGGCGCTGTCATTGTGTAATTAATCACTTCGGAGCATAAAGATGTCCACGGTCCTCGACGAATGGAATCACCGCCATTGGCGTCATCAGCAATAGGCTGGGCGTAAGCCAGTAAAGCTCTCACAGCGGCTTCGGCTGCTTTCGCTGCTGTTCTGTACCCAACAGACCCTACAGGGAAAGCTTTGGCTATGCCATAAGTCTTAAGTAACACTGGAGCGGCTGTCAAATCCCTGAATCGCGGCCCACGACAACGTACCACTCTTGCTAACATTTCGTCGAGCAAGCATAAACACGGTAACAACATTTGGCCTAATTGCAAGCCACGCACAGACGCAAAGAATGAAGTATGCATGCTAGGTTGGTCAAAATGAATTGCAAGTCTATCCAATATTCCAGCTAAATGTGCTACGCCATCAAGTGAAAATAGTTGTAGAACATTGTATTTGTACTTAAGTTCCACATACTCGTCTGTTGCAGATTCACATGCTATCGAAATATTTTTTTCGTAATCTGATATACAGAAATGGCGTAATATTCTCAGGCAAGTTGTCAATTCTCCTGGTAAATCAGCAGCATGTTCAGAACTAGCTTTTAAGATCTCTACACATTCAACCATGTCATCTCCTGAGACTAAAGTAGTCTTTTCAATAGGTTTTAGATATGGGACCACTTCTTGAAGAACACTAGATACACTAGGTTCAAATCTATCATGCTCTTTTGATACATTTATTAGTCTTTGCCCATATTTTTTTAAAAATGGTACATTAGCCGAGTAACGCACAGCAGAAACGATCAATTCAATTGCATAGCCTTTAGCAGGAGATTTTTGTTTGGATGGAGAATCATTCTTACTTTTACCTTTTAAGTCATTTTCAAATACTTCCATAAGACAATCAGCGTTATCTCCTATCACAATAACATCCGGTACAGCAGTTTTCCCAATACTACCAAAACTTAGGCAATACAAAGATTGCAAACGATCTATTAACTCATTTTCGTCAACTTTCCCAGCTTGTAGGTCATAGATTGATTGTAAATAGTAAAAAGCTTTCAATCTGTATGCCATTTCTAAACCCAATATTTGTAAATCGCTGTAATTACTTAGATCGTGAGGGTATAGAAATTCTTCTGTGTTTTGCTGACCATAAGGTTGTGCTAAAATTTTAAATAATAACTCACTCATCTCCATATTTTCATATAAGAATTCAAGTCCATTGGGGGAATGTACTAATTCATAAATGAAGTCATGAATTGGACTGATGACCACCAAGTTATTGCAAGTGGTTGGACATGTCAAGAGATATAAGCAAACTTCTAATGTATGATGAATATTGAAGAATTCTAGTAAAATCTCATTAGAGCATTCTCTGTTGATATCAAATTGAGCAGAAACTGGTAAAAAACGTTTTGGTTGAGACAGGTGGAAGCATTGTGACTTGTACATGTAAAGCACTTCTTCTAATGCATTTATAATGAATTCTGTGTCAGTTTCTGACAATTCAGCATCTTCGTTTTGGTTGTTTTCTGCAGCCGACTTATTAAAATTCAACACCAAGTCATAGAGTTTAGCCAGCAACTCATAAATATTTAGCTTTTTTATCAATGCATTTACCGAAAATTTGATTCTGGCAAGGGGATTGGTTTGCATTATAGCAATAAGTGTTTGATAACCATTTTTCGGTTCAAAGTCACTATCGTTTTTATCAAATTTCGGGAATGAAGCTTCTTTCATAAAGTGATTGATTGCAAGTTTTGAAGATAAGCAAACATTCAACGCTTTCAAGATCATTAGTCTAATACTCAGGGCCATGTATTCTTTCGAGTACATTTCTAAAAGTAACATTGGCATATCAATGTCTGCACTTAATAAACTCTGCATTACTTTTTCACTGTGTTTGTGTGCCATTAATGCTTCCGCTAGACGAATGCCACATTTCATGTGTCTGATTTTATAAGTGGGCTGTTGTTGTGATAAAGCAAATTCAAAATTTAGGCCAATCTTACAAAAATTTATTAGTAAATTATGTATGTCTGCAAATTCATCATCTTTGGTATGCTTTTGAAAAATACGTAACATAATATCAGTATTCCTGCATATATTTGTAAGGGAAATAAAAATATCGCTTTCACATTTGTGTACCCACTCTTCTTTTGATGCATTATCATTTTCAACGAATGTGTCTGCAAAGAACTTAAGCTCAGCCTTTCTATTGCTAATTTCAAACATCTTGAACAAATCGGGACACGCATCGCCAAGCTCATCAAAACTAGCCGTCATGACATCTTTTGCCCCTTTATTTCCAAGAAAGTGTATTTTATTTACGTTTTCGTATTTAGTCCAGTCGGTTTTGAAAGGGTTAAAGTATTTTATGATGTCATCAAACCCACCATATTCATTTAGATCATAATCGACTTCCATGTAAGATGCATCTTCGTGATCATCACAAATATCTTCATCTGAGAGAATTGGTTCAAAGGGCTCAGCATCCATAGATCTGTCCTCATCAAGATGGCGATTAGGAGATTCCAAGATTTTAGCACCAGCATTGTCAATAATTTGGACTGTTACAAGACTTGAATGCTGTGGTTCAATGTATGGAGCATTTTCTGCTTCCTGTGATGGACTCCTAATTGGATTCTTGTGTCGATAGCTTTGATGGTAGAAATCAACCCTTGGAATCTGTTTGCCAGTCCTATCATATTCACCTCCTTCTTCAGATCTGACAGAATTAATAGGACTGGTCACTTCACCATCTCTTGGTGACATCGGTCGTCGACCCTCGCCTGGGGGTGTTCTAGGCCTCTTTCTTGGATCATCGCGACTAGGAGACCTACTTCCGTAACTAGAGCTCCTAATTCTGCTGTATGGGGAATGTCTCTTTCTATCATACGGGCCTTGCTTCTCGTAAGAGGGCGCCCGCCTTTCATACGAAGATCCACGTTTTTCATAAGGCGATAAACGTTTTTCGTAAATTTTCCTTTCATAAGAAGGCGCTCTTTTATCATAAGGCGATCGCCTCTCATACGATCCAGAATCTTTTTCATAAGAACAACCACGTGACCTATCGTAAGAGTTATCTCTATGTCGCCTGTAGTCATCTTTTTTGTAGGAACCGCGATCCCAGTCCCTTTCATTAGACAAACCTCTCAATCTGTCCAAACTTCGAGATCTTGATCGGCTTAGTGGCCGGTACTCTCCTTTGACTACATAATCTCTGTCCCTACTCCGTGATCGTGAATGGAGTCTATCCAAGCGATCATCCCTGTTTCTTGGCCGTGAAGATTCACGGCTCCTTCTATCAATAGAGTGTCTGCGACTTCTGCCAATTCTTTCTCTATCGAGCTCGATAGACCGAGGGCTGAGTCTCATACGGTCACCATCCCTCTCGCAGCTCAAGTCTCTCTTTTCCCAATCTTCCTCTAAGTGATGGTAGGTTCTTGGATCTTTGGGTGGTTCATTTGCATAATAATCATTACGATACATCTGACTGTCATAGTTTTCAGGATAATTAGGCCCATATGAATCAGGATTACTGGCAGCAACATTACCAGTGTATGAAGGGATAGGGTTTGGAGGCTCCTGGTTCCGATATTGAGAATTCTCTTGGTTCCAGTCCTGTGGCTGTTGTACAGGTGGTGGAGCCACCTCCCTTGGAACGGGTGGACGACTAACAGGGGGAGGGTTGGCTCCAATTGGTGTTTCAGGCAAAATTTGGGTAAGATTACCATAAACAGCCAAGGTGATTGTTGTGTACCAACCTGCAATGCAAACATACATATATTTTTTCTTTTTTATTGAAAGGCTGGCGAACAAGCAGAAAGCCCAGTTGGTTTGTTCATGAAAGTTGGTTACTATCAACTATTTGCAACACTGATAGTGAAGAAAATGTGTTGAAAGCCTTAGGATGGGATAAAGGGATTAGACAGGAGGAATGGGACAAAGAGGATGGGATTTGGATTCAAAGAGGGGATGCGATAAGAAGATTGGATAGGAGAAAAGGAAGTGAGCAATTGAAACTATCACTAATCACATGAAACACAATTAGCTTATTATGTATTAACAATATTGCATGTGTATCGCTGTTTGCATGGTATCACAGGCAGGCCCTAAGAGCTGTTATCAAGATAGTAACTTCAGCATGGCTCTATAAAGTCAACAGGCTAAATATAACATAACCTAAGTGACAAGTTGCTTTTTTTGTTGCTGTTGACACTTATGATATTTTTGAAGAACATTATGCTTTTATTCCAATTCAATGTAATTGGCTAGGTAGCATAATAAAAATTAAACAATGACAGTTCTTTGAATTTAAATATTTTTTTGTATCTTGTCACCATTTTAAAGGTAAAACAATTTGTGAAATAGTATCTATCCACAGTAGTAGCTGTGTAACTGTGTTATGTTAGGCAGTGATCAAATGATAACCCTATACATATAACAGCCTCACTATATAAGGTGAATTTTTTAAGTAGGTTCTCATGGCCTAAACTATGCTAGATACCAAAAAACACTTAAAATAGTCTCAAAACCGATTTTGATGAAAACAAAAATTATATCATTAGATATTTCGAAAATCAATTATGTAGGTTGCCTTGTTAGAAATTAGATCAGAGTTTGAGAACATGTTCTCTGTGAATGTGGATTAGCTGAAAGATCATTTTTCATGCCCTAAAATTACAACTCCACTCTATGGAATTCTTCCATGAGATTTTGTGCACCTTATCAATGTGAACTCTTTGCTATGCTTGAATGATAATGATTATGTATATACCTATTTTATATAAATTTTTAATGCATTATTATACATATATTTATAGTGTAGGTAGTCTAACTTAAATGCTGTCACTCTTTGTTGTTCTTAATGCATTCTAGAAGAATATGATATATGCTTTCTCTTGTGCTACATGTCTTTTTGGTTTTAGCTTACTTCACTGGACCACAGTATATAGGGCAAGTAACTATGAAATGCTTTGTACCATATATAACAACTACTTCAAAAGTCATATGACAATTTCAATCCACTCCCAGGAAACTTACTGAAGGATTTTTTGATTGATTGGATTGATTTTATTACATTAAACTGTCTATCGGTCAGTAAAAAAATCACATTACAATGGAATTGTTTTTTTTTCAATTTGGTCATTTTAAATAAAAAGTAGCACAAAATTTAAGACTATTTTTTTTCATTAATTAGTGAAAACTGCATCAAATTGGCCCAGTAGCGATGTGAATCCGGAACAAACAGACAAGAAATCTAAAAAAAAATAGAATCATTTATAGTCTATTATAGTTGTTCTTTTTAAACTGCTCCAATGTACAAATACAGCATGTTTAGAATTTTATAATATTATTAGCTGTCCCGGCAGACGTCGTCCTGCCCGGTAAAAAATAGGGGTTGATCGTAGAGGGTTGAAAATCTAGGGTTGTATGTATTTTTGTATGTTGTATCATAAAAAATAGAAATTAAAAATTTTGTCTAAAAAATAAATTAATAAATTTAGGGGTGGACTACCCCTAACATTTAGGGGAATGAAAAATAGATGTTGGCCGATTCTCATAGATACCGGATAAGCACAAAAAATTTCATCAAAATCGGTCAAGCCGTTTCGGAGGAGTATGGCAACGAAAACTGTGACAAGAATTTTATATATTAGATTATAGGCTAAGATCGCGCTATACAACGACCTTCACCGAGTGCTAATTTGATGAAACCTATTTTATATATAATTAAAGGTGTCAATAAATATATTGCATATGGGTTGCCTAAAAAAATTCAGTCCAGTATATGATTAATTAATGTTAAAAAAAAAATTGTTTTAACATTTCACTCACTCACATTCTATCACTATACTTTAAAACTATATTCATCTTTAGTTTGATTTCATTACACATTGTTTATATACTATAGTTTATTAAATATGGCTTTGCACCATTTGTGTATCTAGCTAGTGTCAAGCAATTGTGAATATTGAAGTTTCATATTCATAACAATCTTCAAGCAATACCTCATTCACATTATTTATAATCACTTGACTCTAAAACACAAAATATACAGGCCGATGCATGCCATATCATTCAATTTTTTTTAAATTATTTAAATACAATAAGAAATCAACGTATACTATATAACTATTGTTACAAACCTCGTAGCACAAGTCCATCAGTTGGTATACGCAGTTGGTCTATCCCATTACCACATTCCATATGTATCTGCCCATTCTGGCAATAATCTAGACTTCCCAAAGCCTCAAAAGTCGAAGCTCCCGGCTTACTCAGATCATTCACAAAGAAATCAATATGAAATTTGCTTGGATTTGTGGCACCCAAACGGACACCTCCTGGGAAATCTCCTTCAACTCTCGCTCCCAGAGGTATAATACGTATTTCCCTCACATACACAGACTTTGGGAACTGAACTAGATCCAAATTCAGCTCCTAAAAGGAAATAACATCGTAATTATCCATAGAAAATGTCAATATTCGACAGAGAACGGTTTAGTCTAAACGTAAGCATTTATGTTACCTCGCTTGTGTCGTGTGAAAATGTATCAAAAAACAATAAATCTGGAGGATCTGAAGCCATTCTGACTGTTGGTTCACTAAGTTTTCCACATAATTTGAAAACAATTGGAGTTTTAGTAAAAACAACTAGGTACTGCGTGTTACAACTATAAAGTACTTAAAGTTTCTAAAGCTGGTAAATAGTATTTTGTGTACAATCAATGTAACGAGGGAGCGTTTTATCTTAAGTGAATTTTATAAGTAAGAAAGAGATAGAAAATATCTTTATGAGAATAATATTACTCCATTTTTTGATGCGAAACGCAAAAAGGATTAAAACATTATGGTCTGGAAAATAGTCCCTTTGCTATTCAGCGGGAATTTCGATTTAGATTCAGGGAACTTGAGAATCCATGTCGTAGGAATCATAATCTCCTATTATATTAATGTACTCTGTGAGTCATAATCGCAGTCCTGTGTGCGTGAGTTTACAATTTTATAATATTTGCTTATTACTTATTACACCAAAAAATATTTTATAGTTAATTGTTATTATTAGTAATATTACTATTATTTAAAATATCGATGAAACAAGTATAATTAGAAAGAAGAAAGAAAGAAAGAAAAAATATTTATTTTCAATATCGACACACAACACAAAACAATACTAAAATATTATTAGATTACACAGATAAAGAAATTGTATGCCGCATACTGAAAATGAGGTTGGCACTCAGCATTTTGCCGTGCCGAGCCTAGGCCCGACACAGCGCTGATTTTCAGTGCCCACCTCCTCAATCACACATATGGCATGCGACCCGTATCAAACATTAAATATAGTTATTAAACAACATGACATGACAAAAAATGACAAAAATAACAGCTCCAAACCCTAATAATTTTAAGCTACCCAATGTAACAAGAAATGCAACCAGACTTGTATTCCATTTTGACTGAAATTTTGAAAGTTCCTTTATAAGGTAAGTACAAATACTTGACTTTGTGCAATTTTATTATTTGTATTTTCATTAGTAATTAAGTTCTTAAATATGTAGGGTCTTCTTTTTGCAATTTAAGTAAGCTATTTTTAAAATGAAATTTAAATGAGTGCATTGTTTTCAGGTCTCTTATGGGCGGAGGAATATCATTCCAGCATTTAGTAGCAGCATATTTGAAGGATCCTCTAAATGCACTGGTTTTATGCTTGGCTGTTACTAAAGGTGTGATCGCGGAGCGTATTGTATGATCCTGTGATCTATTTTGTCTCCAGCTTATCTTGTTATATAAATATTTTGGTGTTTGGGAAGATATTACTCCAAATAACAGACACGCTAAGTGCAACTTTCTTCGTGCTGCCATTTTTAGTATGTTGTGCTTATTTAAAGTTGGTGTTACATGGTTCCTCCAGGGAATCTGAAAGCAATATCGAATGCATGCATTTTGTATACGTTGTATAAGACTTTCAGTTCTTGCGAGTAGACATGGTCCATAAACAGTATCACAACAATTCAGTCTAGATAAAACTAAGCTTTCTACTAGCCGTTTCCTGACTTCTTCGTTTATATAAGGCCTAATAGTATATAATATTTTTAATCTGTAAAAACAGTTTTTTACTACCTCGTTTATATGCTTTTCAAATCGAAGATGTGAATCAATTGTAAGCCCTAAGTTGCGTGCGGTTTCAACCATTTGAATAAGTTCAATGATAATCCTAACCTGGTTACGACTGCCTAGTATTAAATATTTCGATTTTAATGGATTGAGTACTAATGCGTTTGAGTCAGACCATTCTGTAATTCTAAGAAGATCACTATTAATACTTTCTACTGCTTTGTCTATTTCGTTTGGCTTGAAGTGCATGTATAGCTGAATGTCATCTGCATATATATGAAATTTGCAGTTTTGTATGCACTTGACTATGTCAGCAGTATAGAGAATAAACAGCAGTGGTCCTAGTATTGAACCTTGTGGGACTCCTCTAGCAAGGTGCATAGGACTCGATACGACAGTTGTTCCATCTGGCTTTTGTATTTCGACATGTTGTCTTCTGTTCTCTAAATAACTGTGAAACCATTCTATTGTATTACTAGTAAACCCATAATATTTCAGCTTAGATAAGAGTAATTTTGTGTTTATGGCATCGAAAGCGAATTAGACGAATAATATAAATAGCTACCTATATTTTTGTCTCTTTTTAATTTTTATTGCATGAGTTTAGCAGACAGACAGACGGCCCGCTTGATGGAAAGCGGTTACCATCGCCTATGAACGTTTGCAACACCAAAGGTGTTACAAATGCGCTGCTACTCTCTTAAGGTAGAATGGAATCTGGTCACTAATGCCGGAACAAAACTCAAGGTTGTTATGGCGGCATACTCTAGACCAGGGGTGGTAGCCATCCAGTCGGAGAAAAACCCTAACACCCGGCTGTGGGTTGTTTTGTCACCTCTTACTACAGGCCGCCCGGCCGCAGGAAATTGTTTTATTTCTCCGTTCCTGCACGTACCAGACGTCTTTTTAACACTTCTGCTATTTGATTATCGTGTACATCGCGGCTATCGAAACCAACTCTACCATTCACAATGCTTTTGTACACTTGATGAATGATTCTATTTGCATCCATTCTCTCTATATGCCCAAACCACGTTAACATTCCTTTTTCGACTCTTATTATTAGATCTTCTTTCAATCCACAACTTTCCCTTATTGCACCATTCTTTATTATATTATTCATCTTCACCTCACATATACTTCTTAAACCTCTCATTTCGACTGCGTTTATCCTATTTTCATGCTTCTTCTGTTTTACCCAACTTTCAATACCACATCACATGGTGTTGGCACCAACATTCCTTAATGGACAGCCAAGCGCGTCTTTAGAGACACTTTTCGGCTTTTCATAAAAGAGTTTAGCTCTCCATTTGCCTTATTACCTGCAAGGCAGCAATTACTTTTCTTTCGATGTCTCTTTATGTTTTCCGTCCCTGGTAAACATGTAAACATATGTAAGGTGGCCTGGAGTGGATAGGTGGTGTGGCGTTGGCGGCGTAGTCCTCTAACACCGAATGACACTCACAAATATAGAAGAAGTTGTTTTAATTGAAGTCCAAGATAAATGCGATTAAAGAGACGCACTTGTATAACGAGAATATATTTTATGGAAATTAAGATGGTAAGCACGTGTGACACTTATATGGGTCATTCAGCCAAACTGCCGATCGGACGAATTGGGAATCGGGTGCGTGTCCACGGGGCCATGGGTACCCATCGTGTCGCACAGGTGCATCCGGAGTAGAGCTGCGCTAGCGCATCTTCGCCGTCACTTGTAGCTACGACGCTGAGACGATGGTGTGATCATTTCATGCGACGGAAGGCCACAGAGGCAAGAAAAAACCGATTAAAATAAGAATAATGATTAAAATATCCGATAAATCGTGTTAAGACGTGATGGATATATAAAAACCACTAATTAGCCAACGAGATATTTTTTGTAATAGATATTTTGTAAGTAGATTTGTATCATGTGTAATAGAATTATGCTGTACATGAAAAAAAATATACAAAGATTTACGTATATTATTTTCACAGAACAATAATTATAAAATTACATACAATCGAATACAATGCAGGAAAACTTAACTTATTTGTACTGTATTCTACCCATAGTCCCTCAAGACTACAAGTAGAATACTGAGCCCAGCCCATATACAAAAAAGAAAATACACTCACGGGTCTAGTTTGTCAGGAGACTATAAAAAAATATGTAATACTTAGGAGTCAATAGACAATTGTCATACTCAAGGTCGTATAAAGAGGAAAGAAATGTTAGACGCTGCCGAGTGCCAAGCCACTAACCCCAAGGGCACAAATGCACTGAGTTTAATGTAGATATCTATTGAATTTTCTCACGTTTTCCTTATAACCCGTAACAGGATGTGCCAGCGTCTTACAGATTAACCACTTTGGGTTTTTCCTATATAAAATTCACACATGGATTCATGTACCAGTAGGGTTGCCAGAGGTCCGGTCTTTGACCGGGCAGTCCGGATTTATTTACGTTGGTCCGGTAAAAAAAATCTTGGTAAACCGACAAAAGATTGTTTGGTTTTCAAGCGAATTCGTTCATTATCTGGCGAATTTTCGCATCTCGCCGTACATACGTGAATTGAGCGTTAACTGCTAGTTCAATTGAATTTAAAGATGCCATCTCAGATGGTAAAACTTTATTAAAAGCGTTGACTGATAAATGTATCAAAAAGTAGAATTATTTATATAATAGAATTTAGAAACTTATCCGGCTTTTTTTCGAACACATCTGGCAACTCTATGTACCTACTTGAGATATGGTGTAAAAAAGGCATTATGTTTACGTAATCAACTTTAGATTAAACTAACTAAGTTTGTTAATTAATTTCTTTTTGAATTGTATGTAATTTCGTTGTTATTAATTTTAATTAGGTGGTAATTAAGTCAGTTTTTAGGACAAAGTATTTATGTTCATCTTTGAACGCTTACTTAAAGCCTGATAGAAAATATTTTCGAAGGGGAATAACTAAACATGACTATATTGACACCTCTGCGTCCAACTCAGTAAAATCCAGACAAGATTCTCATAGAGATATCATGATTTACCCTCTTTTTAACGAGAGCAAATAACCGCGGAAATAAACGTACTAACCGCGGTGGGGGTAACGCGGTGGAGCGTATGACACTGCTATTTTTCATGACAAGAAGGAAAGGTATAAAAAATAAAATAAGGCCATCTCTAAGTGTTGTAAAGCAGAGTTTCACATATCAGGCTGTTGAAATTTTCAAAAAACTACCAGCTCACCTAAAGTTAAATATATACAAAATGCAATCTTTAAGCGTAATGTAAGCATTCCTTCTTAAACAAGCTTATTACTCAGTTGACGATTATTTTTGTGCTTAAATAATAATGTTACGAGTTACGGGATTCGAATTAAAATGCCGTTGGAATTACTATAGACTTTATTAGAACTATACAAACACGTATAACACAGGTCCAAATATAACTATAATAACAACCAGTACAAACGTGATGCACGATTCAATAACACGCGCAAAGTCTGTCACTATATAGATTATCGGATATACCTATCGCTTGACTGTCTCACCCCTCCGTTCGGGCATTCCTTTATACTAAGCTATACAATATGTCTCGACAGAATACTCAACCGCGCAAGAATAATTTCCATGAATCACACCTGGCTAATGCCTACCATAGAGGATTACAATACACAATAGGCTTTCTAATTACAAATTTTAAACACAAAGTAAACAAAATAAGTCCAAATGCCGAAAAGGTAATAAACTGCAGGTGTGATTTGGTCTTTGTCGGTCGTAAAAATAATATGATTACATAAAAGTGCCTTCCTATCGAAATATTAGTAAAATTAATAATGTTTATTGTTAATCAAATTTTTTATAATGGTAAGTATGGCTACGTATTTCAGACACAAATGTTTTTTGTGAATGTATTAATATAAATAATTAAATAAATGATATTTTTGCTATATTTTATACATCATTTTGTATTTGGTTGTGGAGACCTACTTGAGAAATCCATATGTATGTATATTATACATACATAACTTCACGCCAGGTCCCTTGCGGGATAGGCACGAACAACAGAGCGCCATTCAGACTTATTCTTACGCACCTCACTTGCTTCTTTGACATTCATAACTCTTGTCATGCACGCTTGTCTGTTCTTAAGGCTCCTGACATCACCTTCTGCTAGTACACGATCAATTTGATAATGGAAGGTGTGTCGTGGTCTTCCGCGACTTCTGTATCCATCCACTTTTGCATTGTATATCTGTTTAGTCATTCTTTCATCATACATTCTTTCCACATGCCCGAACCACCGGAGCATTCCTTTCCTTACCTTCACCCCGACACTCTCTTTCAGACCAACTCTCTTTCTTACTTCGGTATTACAAACGCGATCCGCGAGCGACACTTCAGCGTATATACTATAAGGGTATATAAATAGGGCAGTGGTATCTGAAAACGTAATCACCTGTTACATACACACCGTTCGTTTGCAGAGTTCCGTTGCCAGGTTGGTAAAAGGGGAAGCCTTATGAAATTTTTGTGTTCGTCCGTCCGTTTGTTTCAATTGTAAGCCCACACGACTATGAACCGTTAGTGAGATTAAAAAAAATAATGATGTTTTTTGTATTTTGTATAAGTTTTTTAATGAAGTCTATAGGTAGACAATCTAATCTGCTAAGGAACGGAGGAAGGCTACTACGATTTACTCCGGCGGGGCGGTCTGTCGTAAGAGGCGACAAAATAACCCACAGCCAGGTGGACTGGATGGCTACCGCACCTGGTCTAGAGTATGCCGCCATAAGAGCCTTGAGTTATGTTCCGGCATTAGTGACCAGGTTCCAGTCTTCCTTAAGAGAGCAGCAGCGCATTTGCAGCACCTTTGGTATTGCAAATATCCATAGGCGATGGTAACCGCTTTCCATCAAGTGGGCCGTCTGCCTGTTTGCTGAACTCCTGCAATAACAAAATAGGTAGACAGATACTAGCTTTCAAAATCGTGAAATTTATACTCCCCCCTCTCTAAATTTTAAAGTATGAGGTCGAAAATCCTAATTAACATTATAATTCCACTGAGTTTATTTGTTTGTGACGTATAACGAAATTTTGCACACAGATTGTCAAGGGTATATGAAAGGACACAAAAATAGTACCGTTCCCGAGGGATAGCTCAAAGAGTTGGCGCCCCGACCGCGTTTTATGAGCGTTACCGTTTCAATTCATTTTCAAATACATGGCTATGTCAACGACAATTTTAATGTGTTGCTCTCGTGGTTAGTTCCACATTTGCTAGATGGCGTTACGGGTATTTATCATTGGGTACTTTGAATTAAAAATGAAGTTCGATATTTTTGTTTGCATTGTTAATTTTTTTTGCGTAAATAGTCGTATATCATTACTTGGGTTATCATTAGTCAGATTTTGAAATATATAGCGTTATTCCTTATAGAGAGAGATATTAGTATTTATTTTCCAGTGTTAAAAATTGTGCCCCCCCCCCTCTCCTTCTCTTAACTATGAATTCCAAAATTCTGAAAAAATCCAGTGAAAAATATACTGTATGTTCTTTTATGGTTCCGTAACTAAGTGAAAGTGACAAAAACAATGGAGGTTGGTCACATCTATGGAACCCTACGTTGTGCGCGTATTTGCATACACTTATCCACTTTATTTTATCATAATTGGCCTACTTAATTGAATAAAACGAATGAAAAACTTCTCAAATATTGTATCCATCTTTTTCTATTATAAAAGATGAGAGCGAGACGACGATATAAAGAACACAGAGTAGGCCGTGTTTACTCGCTACCTGCCGATATGCGACGCGTTGTGCGCGACTTCGCGACCACCTGTGTGAGTTGCGGGGATGCCAGTTTTTTAATTTATCGGTATTTTAACTATATTTTTTAATCAATGAACTTTATTCAAAGCAGTCAAGTCTCTATCGACTCTGGTTGTAGTTGTGTCAATTGGCTATATTGCAGTTAATTTATTTTTTATTAAAAATTATCAAGATTTATTTTTATTTATTTGTTTGGACAACACAACAGATAACAATAAATGATTATAGCATAATATAGCTTTAGAATAATATAGTATGTATAGGGATAGAACTAGATTGGCATCCAAGTGTGCTGACACATTAGTGTTTACAGTAGATAGAATTGATGTTTAAATAGAAGGTAGTATTATAATAGTCCAGTTATTTCGTTATCGTCATTACTTTATACAAAAAACATTATTTATTTTTGAAGTTAGCATTAGTTAGTTTCTTATGCGTATTTTATTCATAGGAACTCTGTTTAACGAATGACTCTTTCTCAGCGACTTGTTTCTATTTTTATTTTTCATGGTTTATATAGTTTAAAACAATCGTAAATGTGTAAGTCATATCATGTATTGCTAATATTCAATATGTTAGTTTATTAGACACATCTTCAGAACTTTTCAATATTGGTGCTAACTACACGTTGTCGGCTGTGACGATTTTTTATGGCACCTTAAAAACTCTGTATTGTGGCGCCATGGGAAGACCACAGGAATTTATTATAAATTCCATCCAAAAAACGTTCTTATGAACCTTTGGGTAAAGAAGTGAGGACTAACATCTAACAGATAGCAAGCAATGCGGTGATAGAAGGAGGAAGTTGTCACTATTGGCTGGCGCGTCGCAGCAGTTCCTCAGAATATCAGAGAGACATGAACTCTCTTCCAAGGAAAGGTATTTCTGGACTGACTAGACCGTTCGAAATACTATCTTAAAATGACATCTTACCATCTTAATTTGAAAATATGATGATAGCAATAACTTTAATAGTTAACTCGTTAAACAACAATAGTTTCGTTATTTCACTCGTTTCATTTCTACATACTTATAACGTTACTAGCTGTGCCTGCGACGTCGTCCGCGTGAAATTTGTTTTCAAACCTTTAATTTTGAAACATTCTTCATTGGTGCTCCGCTACTATTGGTTTTATCGTGATGATATATAGCCTACATATAGCCTTCCTCCATAAATGGGATATCTAACATTGAAATAATTTTTCAAATCAGACCAGTAGTTCCTGAGATTAGCGCGTTCAATCAAATATTAGTATAAGATAAGTATCCACGCTCGTACAAAATCTATGAGGCTATGTTGTTTTGTAAGATGACAAAAAGTACTTCAGTTGATTTAAACTGTCTATTGCACGATATCGTCGTTTGGACTTTGTGGGGATTGGGTAAGTAGATAATAGCAATCGAAAATTAAATTGTAGGTTGTATTTTTCCAGTAAGTTTAATGTATTTTAGATCGCACACGCTTGCAACCCGTTAAGCTGCCGGCCGGCAATCCGTCGGCGTCAGACAGTCGTCGAACCGCGCTTGTGTTGTTCGTTGGTCCGGTGCCGGGCGAACAACTTCGACACGTCACCAAACTTTCTCATAACTTTCGAACTTACCACACAAACGAGCAGAACAAAATTTGAAAGTGTGTGATTGATATTTTAGTTTTAATTGTGAGTGTTTTGTGTTGATGTGGTTTATGTTGTAAAGATGCGGAGCGCCGGTGAGGCGTTCTGCCTCCTTCTGCTGGCTGGGTTCGCCGCAGCTCAGCTTGACATAGCTCAAGTCGACACCAGACATTTATCAGGTATAGTGTGTAATTAACGTACTGTTCATTAGAATTATTTTCGCGAACCACGATTGATATAATGATAACTTGTTGATTTATTTATTGTATTATATAAGAGAATGGGTTCGATAACGGATTTTTAAATGACCTAAGTGCTTGCATACTTGCATAAAAAAAGAAAATACCATACCTCAAAAACAATTCAAGAGATATCTTTCTAACTATTTTTTATAGTTCAAAATATTTTAAAACAATCTATACAATCTCAATTTTTTTCAAAAGTTTCCACCAAACTATTTAAAAGTTAAAGAGGGGAGTACGATTGGGGTCTGATCACACCATTGGGAATTACCTTTTAATATTTCTCGATTCACTACAGAACTATTTAGCCAGGTACAGACTATACACCCTCCTGTTAAATTTCATCAATAAAACCAACTAGTTTCTGAGAAATATGACTACCATGCAGACTGACTAATGATTTTGATTCAAACCCGGAACTTATTTAACATATTTCAGCCATTCTTCATAATTGTTTTTCGCGTGGTGTTTAAAGTTCAGTTAGCCGGTACAGCGTTTTGAATTAAACGACAGGGTCGCTGTTAAGTGAAAGGTCGAAAATCTCGAAAGTAAAATAACGAAGTGAATGCTAGTGATTGGTATGATTTCAGCTGTGCAACTTTAACACCTAGCAGAAGTAAGTGCGTTTCAAGACATTATACACTACAACACAAGTCATGAACTGCACCTAACATACCAGCGATATCATATTTTGAGTCTTTGTATGAGTTTCACGGTTTTAAGCGCGGCATTTTATTTGATTTTATTTCTACGTTTCGGCCACATTTCAGAAGCTGTGTTCAAGGAAGACAAGGGATCGATTTGCGCGATAAAAAATTTCACCGTGTCTGCGGCAGAAAGGACGAATTCATCTTGTATACGTCTAGAATTCAATCGGATCTAGCTACGAAAATTTGTCCAGACGAGATATAAATAGGCACGTGTAAACGATAAGATTGTTTTCGGGCAGTCGTGCTTAGGTTATGGCAGGGTGTACTAGACAAGTTTCACCTTCTCACTTCTCACTTCTCATCTTAACCTCAACAACACAAAGCGCGTCTAGCACAGACAAGACTTTTCTTGGTCAGCGCCGGAGCAATGTATCTATACAGTTCGTGTGTAGAAACGACACGAATTCTTGCGTAGAGCCAACGACTTTTCTTTACGTGTACAATACAAGTAGCCTAAGATGTCAAGTGTCACTTCACACTTAACAAGTGTCACTCCACAATTGACAAGTGTCACTTCACACTTGACAAGTGTCACTTGATATTTTGTACTAGTCGGAAAAACTTAAGAAAATACAGTCTTTACAGGATAATAAATACGCAAACCATAGTTTATAAACAATTTCAGTGGTTTTGAAATAGGGAAGCGGACTGTCAACTGGGATACTGTTTATAAAATTACAGTATGTCGCAGCGACGTAGAGAGAAATAAAAAGTAGTCAAATAGCACATTAGTTAAAAGAAAAGTAATTAAAATTAATTTTGTTTTGATATTTCAAATGTTAGATGATAATATGTTATTTTAACACCTGTTCTGTTATATGTAAGAATATTAGAATTTATTGTAACATGTGTCCGCTACCCTATTGTACTGCTGAATTATTGTTAAAAACTCAATTTAGAAGTATTATGTATGTCATTAAAATATAAGTAATTAAATATCCCTTCTAAAAACATTACAAAAATAATAAACCAAGTTACTCGAGAAGAGCAGAGAAATTCGTTCACAAACAAAAGTCAACGGCCTGTTTAGAAATTGCTTCGGTTTGTGAGCAGCTACTAAATACCAAAAAAATGCATCAATTAAATTTGAATAATACAGTGGCTGACATAACTGTACGTTATCTAGAGAGTCTAAGTCATCGACGTAAAGTCGCTAGTATGTCGGTATTGTATAGGATACACTTCGGGGAGTGTATCTCGGAATTGCATGAGCTGTTTCCTCCCTCACCATTCTACCACTGGACAAGCAGACGTACGCACTTACGCCGCTGATATATGGTGGAAATACCGACGAAGCGGTCGAAACGCTATGCTTCCACATTCATCAAACGCACCGCTGAAGAATGGAACTCTTTACCGTCGTCTGTTTTTCCCGAAAAATACAATGTAGGTGTCTTTAGTCTCGCGCGAACAGGTATCATCTAGGTAAACGTGCTCCACCTTAGACTGCATTTCTGCCTGACATCAGGCGCAATGTCGGTCAAACGCGAATCAATTCACTATAAAAAAAAACGTTAATTGATATTCTTTTAAAATTTGTTTTGTCTTCTTCTTCATTGCTAGTGAAAAGTGTTCGACGTCGGAATAATAAAAATCATATAAATTACCGCGAATAAATCCGTTAAAACGTAGTTTTATTATATTATATACTAGGCGCGAAAACCTAAGAAAATGTTCCGATTAAATCCCATACAATTGTGTAGACCGAAAAAAATTCAACCCTTAACTCGATCTTACACGGTTCACTTCTGTCTTTCAATTTGACTGAATCAACCAAAGTGATTAATTTAAACTTGCGTGTTATTAAATACCGTCCGGTTTTTTCAGTTCTGTTCCCTCCAACTAAAATGATTCAATTTGGTTGATCGGTTCAATACCAGCGTTGATACATGTACGACGGGCATCCCTAGTTGGTGTACAATTTTATTCATGTAGACCCAGTAGTTTCCGAAAAAAGGACTGTATTATCCAGACAGCCGGACAGCCGGACATGACGGTTACATAAAGTTTTTGTTTGCCAAAATGGCCATTGAACCCTAAAAATACGAAATTCATAACTACAGTCTTCAAAAAAGTATACAAAATTACTCGGAAATGTTTAATCATAATATCTTCTTATAAGAATTTCATTACAGTAATGACTTGTTTAGTTAATGTCGAATGTACTGATGACTTCACATAGAAGAGCCATTCTGACAATCATTATTCATCATTATCTTGATTACAGCTGCTAAAACCGACTCGATGCGTGAGAGTTCTGATGACCCACTTTTTCTTCCTTCGGTCCTATGCCCCTATTGCATTCTCCTGTCCTATCCCCTCTATTCCCTTCCTTCTGTCTGTTATGGTTTGCAAGGTGTTGCCTTCGCCCCTAGGGTTGCAAAGATCCATAAGCGACGGTAACCATTTTCCATTAACCGGATCGTCTACCTGCTTTGCAATAAAAAAATAAATGTAATTTCTTCAAGCCCTATATTATAGTGCGAGCAAATCTTAAAGGCGTTCGTGAAGTTCGTGTGCATAATTGCGCAGAACATAGTTGGTAAAGTTCATAGATAGAACTGAGAGGGGAGAACGTCGCGCTCTCTTTTAGCCGTTATCTGCACTCGCATGCCATCTCTTTCTCACAACACATCATAAGGTGTTGTAATAACTGTTAACATTTCACCTGCGCAAACTAACGGAACTAACTTCACTTGGAGCGCATATAAGTTTTGCGCGTACTGTACATTTTCCATTAGAGTGTTGAAAAGAATCCAGTTAAGTTTTGTTTTTTGTTAACTCGTCACGAAATTCAGTTTAAAAGTAGGTTAGACACGTCGACGAAGTGGTCTCGCATGACCAAAGTTACTTTTTAAACTTCTTCTTCCGATGAAACTAAAAAATATTTATTAGCATTCAATAACGTGCCACTGCTGAGCTTGAATCGTCAAACTTTTGTGGGGAACCGACAGTATACCCTCCACACTCTTTTTATAGTTGCGCAAACCGGCAAACGGACCGCCTGGTCATAAGTGGCTACCGTCGCCCATGGACATCTGCAATACTAAGGGAGCCGATGCGTGGCCTACTTCTTTGAGACTTTAGGTATCAGATCACGACCTTTTTGAAGAGCCCCGTATTTTAACGCTGTAGGAAAACCGCGGGAGGGAGTTCATTCCATAACTTCGCCACATACGCCATGAAGGAGCTTCCGCCACGTACCACTGCACTTTCCAAGACGGCTTAACACGTTGGACTTTGTCATTTGTCATTTTGAGGCGAGATTGAGTTAATCAATAAGGTACTTCGATTTTTTTTAAGATATAACTGCTAGTTAATGGTTTGATATGATGGGTGTTCGCTGGCTAAGTGAGCTAACTGCTGGGCTCGAGCCTTACTATTTTTAGGATATTTAAGTCAGATTAGCGAGTTTCACATGCAGTCTTAACGTGCAGATTTACTCATGGTCTCCTTTAGCGGCAGCACCTGGTTATTGATATGCATATTAGGTCAGAATAACTGCGCAAGAGTTACAATTCTTCTAACAAGATTCGAACCAATGACAATAGAATGAGACGCGGAAGAATTACTCACTGATCCAAACGGACTTTGTATAACAAACACAGTTAAGTACGTAACAGGTTAAAAGATTTCAACGGGCGCCAAGATTTACACTATTTATAAGAAGTATGTGACTATACTTCTATGTATTGACTATATTTTTCAATAAGTTATTATTGTAGCAATGTATAGGTTTTTTATGTTCTACTTGGCACCGATTACAAGATGTCGTTGAAAAAATAATGTGTGTGTGTGTGTGTGTGTGTGATTATTTCACACGCAGTAGAAGTGAAACAAAGTGCGACAAGGGGTAGAAGGGATTCTAAATTTGGTGACGTCACATTTCATATATCATAAATTATAATAATATATTTAGACTTTAAAACATGAAATTTAAAGCATCAATAAAAATTTTCAAAACATATCCAACTCTATGTGTATCAGTAGTGTTTAAATAATTAAATATAATGTATTTCATTATCATACAGACTTAGTCTTGTAGATTTATTTCTTTTCAATGTCGCTTTTTCGTTTCATCGAGTTTCAAATCACAACGATTCTAAACAAGTTTTACATCAGAATATCTTTGTTTTTTGGTTATTCTTAAAGGTTTTTTGAAATAAATTTATTCTAAAATTTCGACCCCTCTAGAAACTTATTATAGATACATAAGATACAGATACAAGCAATTACAACGTATCAATAAATGACCAGGCAGTGTCATGTTTACCCCACTAATGTAAACTTTGTTTTCTTAGATATAAAGTTAAATTTCGCTCAGCCACACTTTTGTAATCGGGAAGTAACTTATTGAGCGTACGACACGCCGAGACGCACCTTCCGGTGGCCAATGTCACACTATTTGTGGTCTTACACACGATGCGAATTTAAACGAATTAACACAATGGCATGCAGAATTATAATACAGAGGGCCAGGATTACTTCCTATTCAGGTAAATTTCTGTAACTAAATTTCCACTAGGTCTTTTTTATGATGACGCAGGGGGAATGTTTCTTCTTGGGACTCCATCCTCGGGCCTGGGGGGGAGGCTTTACACCGAGGGATTTATGGGACTCTTGATTGGCCGGATGCTCATCCTGGCCTCCGATCGGAGGGGCTGGGGAAGGTCGACTGTCAGACCACCTACTATACATAACCTGCGCCCCTATTCTATAAGCTTTTATAGGGTGACATAGGAACTGAGATATTATATGTGTGGTACCCCTACGCTTGGCTTTCACTTGGCCACCCCCGGGGAAGGGTACCCTCTTCACCAACAGGGTGGGGGGATTCCACGGGAACCGAGGACCGAGGAACCGGGAGCGAGGAAAAATGCGTACCGATTTACGCATACCTGGGCCGTTGCAAGGACGGACGCACGTCGATCGGGTGCGGCACTGCTGCCGCGATCGACTCAGGTAGTGTGGAAAGACCCAAGAGAAACTGCACGGGCAGTGACCTAATACCCACTAAAAACCCCCTCCTCTCGTTACATCCCCTGCGCTTGCGTTGGGAAGGAAAGGCTGAGATTTAGAACATAGTTACACCCAGCCGATCCACTCTTCGTCATACGGGGGTCGTGATCCTCTGCTTTCCTTGCATAAAGAAAAGGCCCCGCGCAACGGTTAGGTTCCGTTCAGGGAGGAAAGTCATGCGTGTACCTGCGTCTTCGGGCGCCGGCTGATTAACTAGGTCTAGCGCAGCCATACTCAACCTGCGGCCCGCAGACCGCACGTGGCCCATCTAATGCTACTTGATTTTAAACCGTTTAGAATTTCGCGCTCATTAAAAAAAGTTAGATCGCGCTGGGTAAATAGGTCCTACTATTTTATTGATACGGTAAATTGCCTTAATATACGGCAATGTACTAATTTATGTTTAATTTACAAAATATAAACATGCTTAAAGGTCTTGCAAATACTCATAGAATTAGTTTTTTATTATTACTTATATATTGCGAAAGAATGCGCTAGGAAGTAAATTTGAATATATAAAATGTTAACCATTAATAAATTATAATATTTAAATATTTTTTGACAATAATAAACTTTTATTTAATATGTTTGGTTTAATAGAACTAAACTATAGGATAGAAAACTAGATTAAATACTAAAACTAAATAAAATAAAAAGAGAGCAAAATTATGAATATTTAAATATAAATACATACCCCCAATGCTTTAACCTGTGTCCCGTAATCCACAACGCACTGAATTTGAAACGTTATACTTGTAAGCGTAATATTATTATAGTAATATATTTTTAAATTATTTTACCAGGCCAATAAATGATCCAAACGTTTTTCATTACAGGAAATAGTTGATTAATTTTCTATTTGGTTTTTTATTAACACCTAAATAATTTAAAATAAACATTACTTGTGACCACGGACATTGCAACATGTTTAAAACGTCAGGAAATGACAAAAAAATATTAAAATACATGGGATGAATCCGTAGATAGTTGTTTAGTTCAATTTGTAACAATCGCGATAACCTAAGCAATCATTACTTAATTTTTTTGCAGCCCGCGACACCATGACTGACATGTGTTTGTGGCCCCTATGAAAAAGGTTGAGTACCACTGATCTAGCAGATCCTGAAGACCAGTGCGTCGTTAAAAAAAACTAATAAGCTAAAAAAAATCCTTTATGAACGCCTATTTCGTGTTAAAAACGTAGAACTGGTATACTGTGTAAAGTATTACATTTTTTTTTAATAAAACAGGATTTAATATAACCTCACACGTAATATTATAAACAAACTTGTTTTTTTTATTACGAGATAAAATTTTGAATAAAATTTTAGTTAAAATGTTTTTAGATGGTTTATTTAAAAGTTTGTACTTTGATATCTAACTTAAAATGTTCCTTAGGTTAACTAAGACTTTAGTTATAATTTGTGTGAGTGTGTTGTACATAACTAATCTCTTAAAGGGGCTTCATCTGCGATAATGTTGTTGATATAGGTCGTTTTACGCAAATATGGCGATGGGCTTAATGCGTTATTTGAGATGCTACAACTTTAATGGCGTTAAATATCTAACAGATAAAGTATGTATACACTAATGTGGTTATGCATTAATGGCGTTATTTTTTAGCGCTTTAAATAAGACGCATTAGGTTACAGCCTAAATCTATAACACTAACGCAGATGAGGTGTTAGTGTTAAAGATTAAGTAAGCCCCATAAGGAAAACATCGTAAGCAATGTTTGGTTTTAAATTTTATATGAGAACAAGAATATGCCCGCGGCTTCGTCCAAGCTTGACTTGAAATTCCCGCAGGATTCCCGGGATACAAAGTATTGCAGCATTTTAAACAAGAATGTAAGCTATGGTTTTGCCGAAACTGTGTCGGAATAAGCTAATTTTTATGCATTCGAACAACTTCAAACCGGTTCCGGGAAAATTCCCGCGGGATTCCCGAGATAAAATAAAGGATAAATTTTATAAAATAAAAGTTGCTATCGATCAGCGAAATGGGCCCAGCAGTTTTTACGTAAAACCTGATCAAAAAGACAAGAAATTTAAAAAGCAATGCATCGTCTTCTCCATCGTTTATATAGTCTATTCCAGTTGTTTTTTTTTGTTTTGTAAAATGTACAGATACGTCATGCTTAGACTTTTATAATATTGTACAATATTTATAATTTATAGTTACTTGTGTTATCTGCCTGATTCAACAGGGTCTTGACATTTTTTTTATAATTTAGTTTGTTAAGACAACTCAGTTGTGCACTATCAAAACCTAACAACCGACCTTGTTATGCGGGTTGCCGGAAAGATGGAAAAAGCAATTTAAATTTCTACGTCGTACTTAGGTATTATCTAATCTTATCAACTTTTCGCAGAGTGTAAGGCCCTAATAATGAATATGAGTAACAAAATAGATAAAAAACATAAAACTAGTCTTTCAAATCACTAACTTTGTGTCTGTCTATGACCCAAGGGAGTCGCCAAAATTTTTCAACCTGTAATGGGGTCGCGTATTCAAAAAGATTGAAAAGCACTGCTCTAAATAAAACAAAATAAAATAGTTAAGCTACGAAAACTTAAAAAGACTATACTGAATCATTTCCTATTGCAAGCAATAGTCACCGACTTTTACCTTATCGCGCTCAACTCGGCTTTTTGAGGAAAAAAGTAGGTGTTTCTAGTAATAAAAACCACAATAGAAAAAAAACGTGAAATTCACACTTTCACCGCGCCGGAGAACTGTGAATGGCCGACTGAGTTTTTGCCGGCACGTCATATTGAAGATATTTCAATATTTTATAATGATAGTATACATTGTGAAACTTTAATATTTAAATTCAAAGGTTTTTGAAATTTGAAAGTTTTGGGGTCGAGACACTGGGGCCGTGGGGGCCTGGAGCTCATCACCTCTATCGAGACCTCTCAACGCGTCTAATTGAGGTCTCGCGTGACCAAAAGGCTGGCTTGCACCTAGGGCGACGAATTAGCGTAGCCACCCAACGCGGAAATGCGGCCAGCATTTTGGGCACGCTCCCCGCCGACAGCAATTTGGAGACAATTTTTTATTTATAGATTTATGTTGTTTTGTAAGTATAGCTTTATTTATAGTATTGTCTTTTTTCTTTTTAAAACTAAAATTTTGAAATTAAGTTCCGCTGAAGAACATTTTTGGGGGTCATATATCAGTCAGATCAGTTCAATATTAAATTTACTTCCTACTCTATGTATTTGCTGTTTGAAATGGCAGAAGCGCCATGAAACTATTCAGTATCAATGAGTATATAATTTTACTTTAAGTCAATTTGTATATTTCATATTCATATTCTTTCTAGTTTAAATAAGCGTGTATGTATGAGAAGATTAATGAAAGTTGATGAAGCGAAAAGTGTTTGTCAAGATCGTAACAAGTGGAGATCCATTGTCTCTGCCTACCCCAATGGGAAACAGGCGTGACAATATGTATGTATGTATGTATATTTCATATTTGAATCTTCAGATGATCATTTGATTGGTACTATACTCGGGCGTTGTTTAAACGAAGAAAACACGTAACATAACTTATTATTCTCGTCGCAAGGGATAATAACGGTTGCCTCATTCGCAATTAGAAAATAATAGGAATTCGTTTCATAAAGGAAAAGTACGAATGCCAAAGAGGTCGTTACCTACCTCAGCCAACATATCAGTAAGGCTGTTTCCGACGCGAATATCTAGCGCCGCCATTACCCGAGAGTGTATTTGTTCCTTGTTTATCAATGTCAGTGTTATAACCTTATTTAAAAGATAATAAAATCTTCCTCTTACGTTTTTAACATTCGATGGGGTCGTATTATTACTGGAACTAAAACACCATTTCGCTTTGTAGAGAGTAGAAACAATACCCAAAAACACGAACGAGCTACAAAGGTGATCCAGCGAGGTAATTTAGCTAACCTTCTGGAAACATACCTAGGTTCAGTATTCTACTTATTGTCTTAAGGGTATATACCTATATAGGTAGAATACAATATAGTTATGTTCTCTGCATTGTGTTAGTTCATAATATTGTAAGTAACTTCTATAAAATCATTAAATCTATAAAATTAGAAATATCGCTTTTTGAAGTGAAACTTCTTTAGAATCGTGATTTGAAACGCGATAAAACGAAAAAGCGACACTAAAAATATATGAACACAAATCTATAGAACTAAGCCTGCGAGAGAATGAGACACGAGTTTTACATTGTGCAGCACAGATCAGAGAGTCAATAAGACTGACGAGTAAACATAGGTACAATTTGGACCCAAAGAAATTTTTTAGACTAAAACAGTGAAAAATTTAAAGTGATACTTAAAAAGTTTATTTTAAACTATAATATGTGGACGGATGTAGGACAAAGGAATTATATTTATATTATTTAAAGTTAGAGAAGAATTATCTGCTGATTTGGCTAGATATAGACAGGTGTCTTGAGCTTACAGACTTATTTGCAAAATACAATAATTTGGTAGCAATTTTTTTAAACGACACTAGTAATTTAAATGCAAATCGTCTAACGTAACTTGTTTATTTAAAACACCATAACAATCAGAATAAAAGCGAGCGAGAGTAGCCTTATTGCTCCGTCCCTTTTTCTCCTCAAAGGAGTAAACGGGACGTACGAATGTCGCGAAACAAGTATCGTCAACCTGTTCCACTGCTCCAAGATCAGGACACTAATGATAACGAGTTGTTTTGAATTTTAGCGTTTAGTAAAGGAATATGGAATTTTCTGCAAAGAGTATCTTAAATGACTGTGGACCGTTTATTATCACACCTATTTGCCAAGGGGTAGGCGGAGACGATGGAGTTCCATTCGGTCGGTGTTGACACATTCATCTGCATTCTTTAATCTCTTCATACTTACACGTTTATTATATAACATACAGTACAATCTTCATGAAATCTTTGAAAAAAGATACTAGATTGTAGTGAAAATGAAATATTTATATTAATGTACCAGGTCTTGAAAACTTTATCAATTACCTTTAAAAATATAGGTAATTACCGGTAGTTCTGAAAAAGATACTGCTATACCGGTATATTGTTTACCGTTCTTAGTAACTTGTATTATTTTAACGTTATAATATAACGTTAAAAATCGTATGTATAACGTTATCCGTATCGCTAATTTTTACGTTATTTCAAGCGACGTCACCATTTTTAAGAATCGGTTTTACGACTGCATGTTACCGAAACAATCGACAAACAACTCCAAATATTACACACGCTCTTAGCACAGTGCTGTTTTACAATCTTTGCGAGGGAAAGAGAACGACGATAGTAACAGAACATAGTTATAATGATAAAATTACCGATAAAAATGGTATTAACTTTATATTTTTTACCGGTAAAATGGCTAGAAATAAGGGTAAGTTATATAACGATATTTTTTTGACGTTATCTAAAATTAGTATAAATAACGATACCACATTTTTACCGGTATTTCAAGCCCTGTAATATACAGTCTTATATATTGGTATATATTTTTTCAAAATACTGATTTTATTATAATAAAAAAAAAACTTTATTATGATATATACTAGATAAACTGTGATTTAAACAAACTTAAAAATTAAAAACTATTTTTTTGAATTATTAATAGAATATTCTAGTTACCCATTCTCATGGAACAAGAATAAGGAGGCAATTCTTAACACTCGTACTAGTCGTAAAAACTAGATATTGTATTTTATTGCTCCGACAGATGGCACATGATATTTTAGATACAAAATGTTAGCTGACTAGCCTATTTATATTTTTTTATTGCCTATTAGTAACATTAACCATAGAATAATTTATATGTAAATATTATCAGGTGGTAAGTATGAGACAAAAACCTGCCAACCTGAAAAGTGTATAATAATAACTTTCCCTAAAGGTCCCACTGCTGGGCTCGGGCCTCTCGTTTATAGAGGAACGGACAGTATACTCACTACGTTAGCAAGGCGGATTGGAGAGTTTGTCACATCGGTTATTTCAATGTGTAGGTTTCATCACGATGTTTTCCTTCACCGTGAGAACGTGGTAATTGTAACAACATGCACATTCGGTTAGAAAACTGCCTAAGTACATTACAGTATTACAATTTATTTCGCTATTTAACAGGGGCTGTAGTAAACCTTGAGACATGTGGACTGGGCGTAACTCTGTTCTAAGTCTCAGCCTTTCCTACACAAAAGTGCGACGCACATGGGAGGAGGGTGGTTTTAGTTGGTATTGTCTGTTGCCCGTGCAACTTTCGGAGTCTCCACACAAGCTGATCGATTATGTTTGGATTGCCTTTAATGGAATGCCTCCATCTGAGACTTTGGTCTGATCCCTTGCCAGGACCCGGTATTGTGCGTAAAAAGCATTTCCCACGCCTGAAATAAAAACCTTGAGACATGACTTGCACGTAATCTATGGATAGCATATTTTTAAAAAAAATTGACAGCAGGGAAAATCGTTTCCCAGGGACGAAAAGTACTATTTCCATCCCTCTGATCAGGTTACTTCAAGCGTATTTTCCGAGAAATTTAAATTATTTTTGTCAAATCCCCTTTCAACACTCCGATTGACGTAATACATTCTCGGAACAAGCTGGTTAGTTGCGCTTGCACATTGACATTGACAATGCGATAGAGGTGGCTTTGTCATTATCTGTATGCGGGCGGAAGGTCGAAAAATGTAAGGCTGTTACTAGATAAGGCTGACTCAGTCATTATGCGATAGATAAAGTTATTTTTTTTAGGAAGTTTTTTTTTTCCGTAGATGATGTATCTTACATTAAAGTTACAATCTAATCTAGGAAATAAGACTAATGAGTAATTTAAATCTAACCTAAAATAACTAGATATAACTTAAACTAAGAATGTGTCCAATAACACGTTTCCTATTGTCTTTGTTAAGGAGAAGACACTTTGTTCATGTGTTCTTTATTATTATTTAGCACATAGCACTGCACTTTATCATTATGAAAGTATTATAACACTCACTCAAATGTTTTCGTCTTTTTGAGTCTTCTTTATAAATCTGTATTACCAAGGAGCTGGATGGCCTCGATGCGTCCAGCATTTTGGGCAAGTGGACAGCAATTTATATTAATAGTATAGTTTAAATTTAGTTTATATTAACTTATTTAGAACTTAGTTTATTTTAATAGTTAATTGTATTTTTTTAAGCTTTACAGGTAGATATTTGTAATAAAATACTTCATAAAGCTAATTACGTGTATTGCGTATAACATTGAGTTTTTGTTAAGACGGGGAAGTCCCGGTAACGGTTGAAACTGTCATAACACCAAACATAGCGAAATATGTCATTCTCAAACATTTTCTATTCTATTCGTTAAGCGCTAATGCCATTTGTCTAAGCGTCGCGAACAGTTTTCATATCTGTTTTGAGGATTCGATTCTAACCTGTAATTATTATTGAAATAACTATGATTAATCCATGTTGGTGAATAGCATAATAATGATCAAAGTCTACACTGTCAATGTCAGCTCTGCGCGAGCGCACCTCGACGACAGCGCTTGCGCCAAGAATGCCAACTAACTTGCCGGCACACCCACTTCCTGCCATTTGTCAATTGAATTGAACAACAGTGTTGTGTACATCGACAGGGCCTCAATTCTGTATTACTGTCTCTTAGAAATCACACTCGTCTCAGTCGTAAGTTTGCCTAAGTTCGGTATTCTGTCAATTCCAATGGCGTGCCCGTGGTATGCCACTGTATAATAATTATAACACACTCATAAAGATAAGAGTTGAAAATATTTTTAAGTTATTAATTTCGGTATTTAAAGCTTAAATATATTAGATTTTGAAATCACATCACGAAATTTTCTCTCAACCTTCCCGCCCACCAGAAATGTCGTTACCCGCGCGATATGTCAGTTATAAATATGTATAAAGATACAGTGGTATGTCACGGCCACGCCATTGGTATTAACAGAATACGCAAGTCAGGCAAACTTACGATTGAAAGGACAGCCGGCGATTTTGGCGAGATAGTAATGGCAGAATTGGGCCCCTGGCAAAACGGATACACGTGTAAAGGTAGATCCACAGAGATAGATGGATTATGTGAAGGGTGACACGATGATTTTTGGTAAACAATAAGCTTAAAAAAAGTAAAAACATTTGTACATATATTTTTAATTCACGATATTAAAAATTTGGCCTGTATTCTAGAATAATATAAGTAAGATAATAAGTAACAATTGTACCAACAGCATTAAAATACAGGTATTACTTGATTTTTAGTATGAAATAAATTGCTGAATAAGATTTTAGTGAGTTAAAGATTTTTTTATGTTTCTGGCTTGGCAGCTAGGCCTTTAAGCCAAGCACAGTTGTATTGTAGGCTACAATCAACGCCATTCAACGGAGTTCTTGTGAAAACTTGAAAGGCCACATTTGGCTATACAGTTAACATTTCTCACAAAACACATTATTAATACTCAAAAACTATCAATATCCTACAACTATTGTTCATATTAGAGTAATTTTACACATTTTTAGAAAATAAAACTGCACAGCACAACATCTCCTTTTAGTTCCCGCCAAAACTCCAGATTTATTAGAATATATGAAGGTATAGATAATATTATATCATAATGTATAATTATAGACTGGAGAAACAAAAATATAAGCGAAACCATGCTATTAAGTGACTAGTACCATCTAATGAGTACGTACACAACTCTTGAAGGTTTTAAAGCAAACATACTTATTGAAATGGTTGGGAAGGCAGCGAAATAAGCGAAAGTGTGATCGTAGGCCAATGACCTAGTTGGGTGGCAGCCGGTAGAAGAATCGTTGCCATGGTAACGGATATCTTTGTCTGATAATCACAAGCCTTATTATGCCTTTGCTTCACCTGGTTTAATATTAGTGTTATTGACTGTATACAAAAGGTACGTTCCATTAGGGACTCACAACAACCACGTTCACGACCACGATTTTTCCCGTTCCAAGTTACAATCGTATACTCAAGTGGAACGGCTATTCGACCCACCTCTTATGCTGGGTCGTTGTGTGAACGCCACTAGTGACGTTTTCGCCACGACTACAACGACCACGGTCGCCTTGTGGAACGGCTAACGGAGTATTTTGGGCGTTAAGAGCTACTAATGAAACGCATTCAAAATATATTACGCGTATAAGATCAGGAAGGCGTTATTCATCAGAATCCATCATGGCATAGCACGAATATTTATGAAATTAATATCTTTTGTACCCTTTAATAAAGTTACTTTATAATGATAAACATAATGTCTCTATTGCTTAAATGACAATTATTAGTCCTGATATTAACACTTGATTAAGTTAAATTCACTTTGACTAAGGCAATGGTTGCTTAAGCACTTGGTGGGCTGGCAGCCATTCGCCATCTTTTTACCGCCAATGCCGCTTCATTAGACACGACGCTCCGCGAGTGGGACATTGACAACATGTCACTCTTGACGATGGCATTTCAAAGAACCTCTTTCAAGACTTTTAAGAAACAAGTAACAAAATACAACAATGAAACACATTCTAGAGGCTAAACACACTCAGTTGTATAAAATTGACAATGATGATGATGTCAAATTACCGCGCTTAAAACCGTTACAACGTTGTTTTATTACAATATAATACTAATTATATAAAATAATATAAGATAAAATAAAATAGTACCTAATTAATAATGTTATAAACTATAAAATGTATAAAAATAAATAAAATTGAAGTGTCTGTTTGTTATATCAAAATAACAGCTCTTTACTAAATGCATATACGGTATTTATATTAAAAAAAATTGAGTTATGTCTGTATGTTCCAATTTCGACTAGTCACTAAAACAGCTGGACCGACTTTGATGGCACTTTCACTGGCAGATAGCTGATGTTATAAGGAGTAAAGGTTACTGTTTTTAGATTACCGAAAAGAAATCTACCCAAACGAAGTCGCGGGCACAGCAACAATATAAAACCAACCACATCATTAAATCAAAGTAGGTGCTGGGTAACCGAGAACGATCGATAGTTAAAGAGTTAGACAGTTCTGTAAGTAGTTGGGGGGTTAATTTAACTTTTACACGCTTAAGCGACGGGAAAATATTGCTCCCAAACATTGTTGGATTGGGTAATAAATTAACATTTGAAATTAGATTTTTATTCAGTTCCAGACTCCCTCAAGAGAGCAGAAGCGCATTTGTAACGGGTTTGGTGTTGCAATGAAAACAACAACCGCACTAGTGATAACTTAATTAATTTTATGCATATTACAAGAGAGACTGGCGCCGTAACGCGTTACGTAACGAAGCGGTTTACCCTCCCATAGTAAATTATCACCTCAACAAAAAAAAAACAAAAACATACATTTAAAGTTAGCGCTTTTTTTATTACGACACCACAGATAGTCTAACGACTTATCTTAAAGATTGCAATTTAAAGTTCTTTTACATACTTACTAAGTTACTAGAAACACTACTTTACTATATCAGCGTTTCTATATCCCTTAGTTGTTTCTTCTCCACAGCATTAAAACATAGTTAATAACAGAAAATACTATTTGAATAATCATATCGTCAAAACTGTCATTACGCTAATGATCACGAGTGAAACCGGGTAAATCACTATAGTACATTAAGTTTATTACATGCAGTTAGGTCACGACCTTTACCTGACACGCGAGTTTGTACAGAAAATTATGGGCAGGTGTTGACAACATTCATATTCACAATATTTTTTCATAAATTTCGGTCGTCGTTTACTGTAAAATAATGTTTGTGGAGCAAAATCGACATGGACTGATTTCATTATACTACCCGTGCGCACAAGGTTTGCCGATAGCCTTATGATGTCACGCGTCGATGCTCGGCAGGGTTGACAAAAAAGGTTACATAAATAGTTGTTGCAATAAGTTTATTATTGTATATATATATGTCGCAGAAAGGCCTCGTTCTCACGACATCTTTAGTTATTGCAGGTTTAGTGGGCGTCATCAGGGTAAAATGCGAGCATAAAAACCAAAGGCCACGGTTTATACACTTTTAATTTAGATCTAAAACACATTTTAACATAGTTTAGACCCAGCAGCGGGTTTAGGGCACCGCTCATACTTCCAACTAAATACTTTCTTTAAAATACTCCATGGTCCAACTCGACCTATTGCCATCAACCGAATGTGCCACAAAAACTCCTCAGTCTACCGAAGTAGATACTACCCAAGTATAGAGGGCGTCTGACCCCGCTCAAGACATGCTCTGCTCTCATTGGTCGTTTATTAAATTACAATATTCATAGCTTTTATTACGTTAGAACGATCTTTAAGTTATAGAAACATTTAACAAATAAAATAAAATAGAATTAAGAATTTTAAAAGTAGTTAAAATGTAAACAAATAATATTGTGCGTTATAAATCCAATCAACAATTATTCGATTTATATCGTCCCTCCGACATATATATATATATATATATATATATATATATATATATATATATATATATATATATATATATATAATATTGTGTTTACAAGTAAGTAATACAATACAATAATAGTAAGTAGTCATCGGCAAACCTTTTTCACGCGGCTTATACGTAATTTTTTTTAGTAAATAAAATACATTTACGAAATTAACATTACTTAAATATAATGAATTGAATATAATACTTTAATAATACGATGGCTTCTGTGGTTGAGTGGGCTAAACCTGTGCTGATCTACCTCACTGCAACGAAGAGGCTCCGGGCGCGATTCCTGGCATGGTAAATTTCGGAAAAGAATTTTCTCCGTTATTTACTATGGTCTGGGTGTCTGGGATCGGCCCTAGAAGGCGATAACCATTGTATCATCAAGCGTAACTTGCTTAATTTGGGGATATACTATACGTGTGTTTGTCTGCCCATTAACTCTTAAGGAATGTAAAATTAAATAAAAAGTAAAATAAATAGATTTGAGGAAATCTCTTTATACGTACTGATATATAGATAGATACTATAAGATCATGACTGCCATATTGTAATTAAATGAACATCATTTTTATAGTAGTGGAGCGATTATGTTCATATTATTATTTTTATTGTACTGCACAGAATAACCGACGATTATGTATATTTGGACAACCTTTGACGAACTATTAACTTTGTACCACCACTATCATCCATGTATTTTTTACACTACACTCTCTGGCATGTGCCCACTCATGTGTAAGAAATAAATCGTCTGTCTTTGATATAACTGGAGTTATATCAAGTTATTTTTGGGAAACATAATTACATATTAAGCATACATGTTTTAAGCGAACTAAGAATATACATTTTTAAAGTTTTTTTTACAAAATAATCAAAATTTTAGGTGCATATAGTTCAAACTACGAGCCAGAAGTTATCAGCTCATGCAAAGTAGGGAAACATTCATAAGATTGGTCACGAATCTCTGGTAACGATGATTTTAAAATAACTCATGAACATGAAGTTGCAATATCTAGGACAATAATTATTGTACTCGGCAGTATCACGTCGTTATATCATACTGCAATGGAATTATCCAAAGAAATAAATTTTAATATATATTAAAAAACTGATTTAGATAGTATATACACTTTTCATTTATAGGATGGTATAATATTAACTATTTTTGTATATTAAATATGTTTGCGTTTGACCACGATCACGTCCAATGCCGGACGATGATGCGGTCGAAGATGGAACACGCTTACCTAGATAGTACCTATTCACACGAGACTTGAACATACCTGGATTGCACTTATCGGGAAACACGGGACTCTGGTAGTGCATTCCAGAAACGTTAATTACGCACTGGCAGCGTTAACGACTAATGTTACTAATGTTATTTCTATTTTACATAGTTAAGCCTTTGCTGACCTAGAAGCTCCGGGTTTGATTTTTGACATGCTAAATTTCGTAAAGAAATTTTCTGTTATTTACTATGGTCTGGGTGTCTTGGGTCGACCCCAGAATAATCAGTTGTATATTGTACCAATAACAGAAGCACAACTTGCTTAGCTTGAGAATATACAATGCGTGTATTTGTCTGCCGATTAGTAAAAAAAGAAATATGTACTATATAATCTATATCGGCAGACAATCACACATTGTACATCCCAAAATTAAGCAAGTTACGCTTTTGTTATGGGTATTATACAACGGACCACTCTGGGCCCGATCCCAGACACCCAGACCATAGTAAATAACGGAGAAAATACATGTCCCAAATTTACTATACCAGGAATCGACCACATATCCCCTTTTTTTTTGAGGCGAGGGAAAATGCTACCGATTTACGCACAGACTGGGTCGCTGCTAGGAAAGCGACACACGTCGGTCGGGGGAGGCATCACTGCAGCAATAGTATCCTCTTGACAGTGATCCGTCCGCGATCGACTCAGCTAGTGTGGAAAGACTCTAAGAAAGCTGCATACGGGCAAGCAACCACAATACCCACTAAAAAACCCCTCCTCCCTGTCGACCCTGCGCTTTAGTTTGTGAAGGACAGAATGGCTGATCGGATCTGGATGAGATTTGGCACAGAGATAGATTATAATCTGGAATAGCACATGGCTCCTTTTTTATCCTTCAATAAATGTGCGGTTCCCATGGGATAACTATGACGCGATCGAAGCCGCGTGCAATAGATAGGCTTTGACAGTCATTCCCCGCTTTTTCATTGAGCATATATGCTAAAAGCCTGTACCCTGTAAGCCTACACTCTGAGTCCAAAGGTAGCATAGTTCAATACAACACCAATGTCTCTGATAACGGTATCGAGTCCTACTTACAGAGAACAGTACGCTATAATATTTTTGTACGACTACTATGTACTACGACCAACCACTGCATAAAACACGTATTAGTTTACACTTGTTAACGCGGTGACGAAACCTTTTGTGCGTAGGGTTGTCACTCGAAAGTTTTTATTAGTACTTTACAAGTTAGATACTTGCTATGAAATGAAATTTATTTGAATAACAAGTACAGGGCACAGAAGATTGTTCACCAATACGAGGACAATGTTACAGGTGCGTTCAAAGTAAACTATAGAGCCTGTGTGGCGACCGCCAGTAAAGATCGCTTCGGTTATAGGCGTCTTTCTCTCATTGCGTATATCATATTACATACATACATACATATTATCACGCCTTTTTCCCATGGAGGTTGGCAGAGACTATAAATCTCCACTTGCGACGATCCTGACAAACAACTTTCGCTTCATCTACTTTCATTAACCTCTTAATACATGCACGTTTATTTGAGATGCTTTTACCTGATCTCGTTTAAACACTTCTGTTATTTGATCATGGTGTGTACGTCGTGGTCTACCGTTACCATACAATACTGTCATGCACTTGTTTTGTGGTCCTATTTTCATCCATCCTCTCTACATGCCCAAACCACCTTAACATGTATATGTATATCATATTAATAACTAATTATAAATACATACTATACTAACATATGTGTGTGTTAGTTAAGTAAGAATTAAAGCGATGTACTCGTATATGGCAGTGTGAATAAGTGTTATGAGTGTATATGTTTGTATGTGCACGAAAATATTCGTTTTAAGTTAACAACCATTAATAAGAGATTATTAACTAACAGAATGTAACAATTCTTCAGCGTTTTTATGTAAGACAGGGGAGTAAAAGAGTATTCTGAGCTTTTTGAAATTATAACGTGTTACGGTTATTTAAATTTACACTTAGAGTTTGTATTATTTCGCACCTCGAAATTTCACCGAAGTTAGTAAAGAACGTTATACTACATTTAAAAAACTGTATGAGGTGACAGCCCTAGGCCGCCGCGCCGCAGACTGGCACCGAGTGGCACGGCCTGCACAAATGCATCGCCGTCGAACAAATTTATACAATAAACCTTTGGTCCTTCGGTTTAACATTATACTGTTAGCTACATCAATCAATTAATAGGCGCCATATCTGCTCTTAAATTAAGATGTATTATTCACTAGCTGAGCTCATGACTTCGGTCGCGCAGGAAAATAAACATTTTACTCATATAGACACAAATTTTATTTTATTTTGTCTTTTCTTTCTGTCATACAGACTTGGATAAAATTTTTGCGACTAAACACCACTGTTTGGACTCGGTAACTTGTTTATTCAGTTATATAGCAAACTTTATATAGGAAGCTCTTTAAGTAAGGCTCTTAAAAGTGTGTTTATCAAGCCTTATTTTCATTATTCATAGAAAGTTAAAGTAAGTTTGAACGTTTCTTTATGGTTCTTAAAGAAGCGTTCAAACTTACTCTATCTCTCTATGAATAAGACCGCTATTTTTTATCCACTCTTATTAATTTAATTAATTTTATTATCATTTTGTTTTGCCTTCAATTGTCATGGTGTCGGAATTTTTCTTTCTAATGTCTATTGTTTTTAATTATTTTTAGAGATTTATGGTTATTTCGTTTGTAATTCTTATTACAAAAGTTTAAAACGTAAAAAGTTTACACTTGTTTTTGTACTTGTATTTTCTCCTATTAAATGTTAATTTCAATCGATGATTTACGTGTTCTTTGTTTAATACCACATGTACAACTAAGGTCAACTCATGTTTATTATTTATGATATTTTTCAATATAAAAAGGATTAAACCAATTGTGTAAATAATTAAGTCATAATATTGACAAGTCTGCAAATGTAACATGAGCCATGAAATACCACCACCAACCACATTCCATGAGCTCAGTCATTATATCTATTCTATGCCAGCTTCGATATAAAAAAAATTACGTCATAACTTTCTATTCGCGTACAACACCTAGAAGACTCGCTCGTTTTGTAAGATGATAAAAAGTATTTCAGTTCACTTGTCTATCGTACTTGATAGATAACTGAACTGTATTACCTATTTATTAGTTTAAGTTACATTGTAGACAAGATATTAATAGATATTTAACATGTTACATGTTTCGCCTTATGTAGGCATACCTTTTTCATTTATTATAATTGTTTGTAAATAATATAATAATATGTGTAAGCTGAAATACACATTTTGAATACAATAAAGACACTTTCTAAAAGCAACAATTGAGCACGTTTCCATTATAATACAATAAGCTTAATTTACAGTAAAATTAAAAACGCCTGCGCATGCGCATTCGACTCACGGTCGCAGGCGGACAATACGTGTCAAATGTGGGTCACTTTGAAATTCTGTCACACACACGCGGACATGCAGAGCAAATAGTTTTCTGCTGTGTTAAGGGGCGTTAGGTCAGTCTCGTGACAGGATCACGAGGTGTTGTCAGCCACCCGTTGTCCACTGCTGGGATTTCCCTAGCTTACGTCACGTATTTCAGTCCTTTATTTGCTCAGGTTGTTCCTAATGGGCTGGCGCACGTCCTAAAATACGTTTACCGAGATTCATTCTACTTCAGGACTGACTCTATCGTCTGTCAGTCCTGCAACAAACGTGAATGGCGTACTGCTACTTCCTGCACTTCCACTGGTGGAACGGATTAAAAATGTTATATATATAAGAAAAATGTATGGGTGGGTACAGTTTACACGCAGTAGAAGTCATCTTTATACATAAAAATGAATGTTCGTCTGTATGTCCTTTATAGCATCATAAACTATACATTTGATAATGTGATGATCTTTAGCAAAGTTGTTGTGCATGAGCCAAAGAAGGTTTCTGAGTTGGTTCACAAATGGACCCGGTAGGTGGCGCAGCTGTCGGCATATCGATTGAAGCTTTTCCGGGCAGGGCGACATCTGCCGGGACAGCTAGTATTTTATATATTATATCGTTATAATATATTGAAGCTTTAAAACAGGAAATTTGAAGTTTTAAAAAAGAACTTCAAAACATTTCCAACTCTATCTGTATGAGCATAGTGTTTAAATGATTAAATATATTGTAATCTATCTCATTCTCTCGTAGGCTTAGTCCTATAGATTTAGGTGTTTATTTCTTTTTAATGTAGCTTTTTCGTTTCATCGAATTTCAAATCATAATGATTCTAAATAACTTTTACTTCAAAAAATTGCAATAAAGTATCATAGTACCACAGACAATGAATAATATCAGTGTTACAACATGATATGGGAAATAATACGAACATATAACATTGTAAACTTGTGCCTTTTTTGCTGAAAGTGAAACTATTGTAAATGCATCTGGGTTGTATCTTTGTTACGTCTTATGGATGATTTCACACGATTTTGCATTTTGTAAGGCGATAAAGACGTGGTAGCGTAATGGCTAGCGCACGCGTTCCAAATCCAAAGGGCGCGGGTTCGATCCTGGCTGGAACGCATGCACCACTTAGGCAGTTTTCTGACCTAATGTGCATATTGGTACAATTACCACGTGCTAACAACGGTGAAGAAAAACATCGTGATGCAACCTGCACATCGAGATAACCGATATGTCAAACCTGCCAAACCACTTTGAACAAGCTTGGCGAGTATACTGTCCTTTGCCCTATATTGGGAGGCTCGAGCCCAGCAGTGGGACATTCATGGGCTGTTATTATTATTATAATTGTATGTCTAGAGACCACGTGCCATAAAAATGGCCCGGACTTGGAGGGCTTGCGTGAGGCCCTGGAAAGGCCAACACGTAGAGGCCCCTTGAAACATTTAATCTTAATATGGCTATTATAATAATAATATTGTTATGAATAAAATATAATGTAAGCTTAGAATAATTATTCTAAGAATGTAAGTAACTGCATATCATATAATTTTTATGTATACCACCTTTGACAAATATAAATTGTTTATTCATGTCACGGGTTGTCTGGAAGAGATCGCTTCTTAGCAATAAGACCGCCCATTGTGCACATTAAGAATATTTTTAGGTTAGGTTTTCTGTGTTTTCTGTAATGGTGTACAATAAATTATTATCTATCTGTCTATTATTATTATAAGGCGATACTGATAAATACTCTTTTTAATCAAATCGAGTAATTGCGTGCCTGCTCACTAAATATTACAGGTTCTCCAAAGTTCTACTGTCTTCATGATTTGGCTGTGAGATATCTTTTAAAAGTCTGCCCAACAGATTTTGTTCAAATTAATTTTAGTTGAAAGTATTTGTGAAGTTGTAGAATCTAGATTATTATATTTTTTGCACCTCTGTTCAAAAGTTAGAATAGGGACACACGAATAATCTGGATTCCATGTTTCTTTTTATGTTTTTCTTCACCATGCAGCATCTCGTAATAGGGCTGTGGACACATATTACAGTAAATCGTAATATATTTAAATAACATCTTATCATTTAACTTTTTAAAAATCATCATAGAATTAGTTTTAATTATCACGTTAATTGTCTCCTTTTAGTTGTAAGTACTTAAGATATCATGATCAGCTACACTCGCACAAAAACTATGGGACTTCATGACCAAATAGTTTGAAATTTAAAAAAACCATTCCACCGCGATTCAAGATCCATTCGACTCATGATGGTCAGACATCTGTAGTCTCTAAAATTCTAATTAAATAAAATCAAGATTGATTCAATATTAGGCAGAGATGGCTTACAGACTACCAAAACAGTAATTTGATTGATTTGCCAATTGAGTTACAGATTCGAGGCCCTGTATGTTTATGACTGTCCGTTCCCCTATTGTACCTGTATGCACATTAGGTTGGAAAATTCCTTAAGTGGTGTATGCTTCCCGGTCAGCGTTCCTAACTACATCATTGGAATGGGACACAGGTGCGTTAGCTACAAAGCAACCATGACATACCATAAAGTAGTCGACAATAGTCAACTGAGACACTTAATGTAATTTTACAAAACGCAGAAGTCTTTTAAATTTAGTACGCGATTAGTAAGTTATGCCGTCATACCTTAAACGAGTGAAATAGCTGATTGATTATTATTTCAACAGTTGTTAATATATTATTTATTTTCATACTTTCAAAAATTAAACACTAGTACGGTACTGTGGCGACATTAATGCCAACATAACAAGTAAGCACGCAAGCGAAAAGCTAATATTAATCTGTGTAGCATGTGAAACAGCGCGCCGTCACATGACAGCGCGGGCTCACAAAGTTCCCGCCGATTCTCTTGGCGCGAAAACACCATCTATCAAAAACCGAACGACAATTCGGGACATTTCGACAGCGACACGCATACAACGCAGGCTCACGACATCGGTGGTCGTGTACAAATTCTTGCTTGTCTTCACATAAACACAAATTCTTCACGTTTGTAAATAGCCATTGACTTACTAACCAAAATAACGTATAGAGTGTGTGTGTATTGCAAGTGTACGATACGAAGTTATCTTTAATACAACTTAACCAACAACCATCCACACACATCCCTCATTGCTTTCACGGCCGTTCAAATGAAAGTAGTTATAGAATTTATTGTAACATATGTCTATCTACCCAATACAAATATTGCGAGTTCAATTATTTTTCAATTTTCACTTTGATTAGAAAATTATTTCAACTTCACATAGGCCTTTTATTGAGGAAGGGTACTGAGCTTTCACAAGGTTTAAAGGGTCCAAGGGTAGAGATCTATGTAATAAGAATTCATCATACATTTCAAACATATAAACTTAGCACAATCCCAAGTTTTGCCAACAAGTAGGTATTGTGATTATGCATTTTGTTTCTACATTTTTTTATGTTGGTGAGCAATAAAGTATTATCTATCTATCTATGTATTCTCTTATAAAAACCCTCATTTCGAATTCCCTAATATACTTCGATGTCGCGATCTTCAGCCTGTGAACCCTCTTAACTGTATGTCAACCTGTTTGCACCATTCGCCAGAATTCAGACTCAAAGCCAGGATTCGCTAATGGTGAAAATGCATCACGCTTTCAAAGGCCTCATGCAGTCCTTTCTACTCTGGGACTTGTATAAATATAACTGTTAATAACTGTTCCGTTCTTGCCTGTATAATGTAAGTAAAACATCGCTCCATCAATTTCGTTGTCTACCCTCTTTTCTGTGGGAGGCGACGGCTAACGCAGCAGGGTATAGGCAACCATTTTAGTCAGTTTTCGAATCAACGTTTGATAAAGAACACTTTGCGCCGTGCGCTCATCATTTCCTATCAACTATTTTGAACTTCAACTCTCTGCGATCACTGGCCGTGCCAAGAACTTTCACTATACTTGGACTTTGTCAAAAGTGTTAACTCTAAAGGTTCATGGAGCTTCTACTTTTCTAGTGCAATGATCTAGGTCATACCTCTCTCATACATTCCATTACAAATTGAACCAACATGCTATCCGTGGGCTACAGCGTCCTCCAATAACGTTGTCTAATTCAGTAAGATATTATAAATCGCTTCAGTTATATATAACGCATTTCTAATGCGCTTGAATATAGCTCTCAACAACAAGCCGAGTGTGACAATCAATGTGCAATATATGCAAAACAAAACAATAAAGTCAGCTAACTCTGTGCAAGTTTAGCCGACTTGGCAAATACGCATTCATGTTTAAACAGCAGGATGCACTGACTCAGTAGAAACTGTGCTTTAATCTGTATTATGTTTAGACTGTGCATTAGAATGGATTACTACTGTTACAGATATTATCGCTCGAATATTATTCTCTTATGTTAGGACTGTTCCTACGTGACCTTAACATTCCTGCCACACCCTGTAATAGCATATATTATTAAAATTTCATACTGTGGCGACCAAGGGAACTTTCTGGAAGGAAAAGACAGAGATAGAGAGGCGCAGGCCAGAGCTCAAGAATCGTGCCAGAGACTATACTAGTATGCTCTTTTATATCATAGAAATATGTTGTTACAATCTTTATGTATAAAATTCTTCTATTCGTGTGTGTCACTGAAATCAACCTAAACTGTTGGACCGCTTTTGATGAAATTTTGTGTGTATTCAATTGGGTCCCGGGATAGTTTAGATTTACGATCGGATCCGACAGGTGGCGCTGCAATTGAGTTTTAGAATATAATTCTGTCAAAAGAGGACGTCTGACGGGCCCGCTTGTATTTTATAATTGCTTAAATTCACTATGATTTTAAATCTCAATATTTGAAAGCGTGTAACATTAATAAGGCTTATATGGTAAATTACCTATATACAGAGAAATAGATGATTCACATACCAGGAACTACATAATATACCTATTGTTTGTTATGTTATTAAAAACGACATATGCCATGCAACAGCGCATTTTGTAGCTGAGAAACTGCGTTATAATAATTTATTGCATAATTTTTTGTCATAAATTATGCATGACGACTACAACACGTTTGACTTCCTTATCCGGGATGCTCTAAAAGTCATCTGTAGTAAAGATGTATGTTTGTCTCGATGAGATGGGTTATGAAGGCCATAGACTACCTGACTGCAGATTACACCGTGTTCACAATAATATGACACGCAAGGTTAAAAATATTAAGAGAAAGAATTGTTTTATTTAGACCCGGTCCCGGCAAACGTTGTTCTGCCCTGAAAAAATATAAATCTAGGACCTGATCCCAGCGCTGCCTACCGGTTCCAATTGTGGTTCTAAATAATCCCGGTGTCCCAGTCAAACACGCACAAAAATTATCATCCATATCCCTAAAGTCCTTCTCAAGTTCTGCGCGGAAAACTTTGGATTTCGACAAATATTTCAAACAACGCTCAAAATGCGACCACGGTTATTATAGTCGCCGCGAAAAGACACAAATGATTTATAATTTTGGATCACGCAGCGCTGTCAACGACCCAGGTTAAGAGATGAGTCGAAAAATCCGTTCCACTTGAGTTTAGGATTATATATCGCCTTCCGGAAAAATTGCGGCCGTGCGCGCCGGGTCATTGTGAGTCTCATTTGGAACTCAGTCATTACGTGTGTGACATATGCAATGTGTCAAATCTGCCTAATAAGTGCAGTCCGTCTGCAATGCGCGGGTTTCATTTCTACACTTTGTACATGGGATTTTCAAGAATAATATAAATATTTAGAAGTATACTTTATTTTAAATTATAAACGTACTTACAAATAAAACCTTTAAATAAATTAAATGCTAAAAATATACTGTATATACAAATTTAAATGTATATAGAAAATCCAGTCAGACAGCTGTCAGGTGGCAACGTTAAGGCGTTCCCCGAGACACAGATCAGCCTTTTGGCTTAGAAATTTAGAAAAAGTTTTAATATTTTTGGAAAGGTACGTATTAAGATATACTAACTTCAGGATACAGGTGTATTCGCTGTAAATGGCGCCCAACTTTTTTCCTTTGACCGTCTTCCAGCCTCCGATATTAATTCTGGATGCACACAATCGTTTTAATATCCACTGACCTTTGGCAGCTGAATGAGAAATTCTTTTCTTGACGGCAATTTTCTATCCTTAGTGAACACGAGATATCTAAAGAAAGGTCTTTTAAAGGCTTAATGCTTCGGTAGCGAATTAGATTTTTAAATTTTGTTTGGTGTCTCTTGAGAATGTGTAGGTAAAGATATTCGAGTTTAATTTACATCTATAGAATGTAGTTTTCTTTTTAAATTAAAAAACCAACGGTTGCTCTGAAAAAAAGAGATGTTTTATATTTAATATAATATGATCCACACTGTTTTTGTATGTGAATTTATAATTACGACAACACACTAGAAAAGAGGAACAACATTTGAATCTAATTAATTCACAATTTCAATAGTCTAATACGTGTACGAATTTTAAAATAACATTTTGTTAATTTGTTATATTGTTCTAACGGACAAAAAACTCTGACAAGTGTGATGTACAAGTGACATTACATTGACAGTTGACATACGTTGATAATACCACTATGCACACTAACTTCAAATCGAATGAAGGTACTCTTTATTCACATCTATTCAGTAGTTTTTCCTATATGCTCTAACAGGAAAATACCAAAAAATCTGCGGTTCGGAATAGAGCCTCTGGTGTTTTTTTCATTTTTAAATTCATCGTTAAAACTTGACACCTCCAACAAAATTATAGTCTAAATTTGTTTAGTAATAAATTTAGACTCCTAGGCACTTTGATTTGTAGAAACACACTAGTGTTTTGGGCTAAAAGCTATACTCGTAGAATATTCGTTCGTAGAACAAAATCCCACAGCTGAGCTCGGGTCTCTTTTTGAAGGAAAGGAATTATCCACGTGACCATTACCATTAGGTTGGTTTCCATATTATTTTTGCATTTTAGTGATGTACTATAGAGCGGTTATTGAACTACCCTAATTTTCGGACACTCTAAATCAGGGTAGTGTAATAAGTAAAAGAGAATTGGTTCGCCCACCTCTTGTACCGGGTCCCTAAATGAGTAAAATGTACTGAGCAAAATTTAGATGCGTCCTTGAAGTTCGTACACATCATTGGACAATAATCATTAACATTTGACAGGACATTTTTCCTAAAGAGGAGAAGGCCACTTACGGATTTCTCACCCTGTACGGATCACGGTGTTCTTTTCAGACGCCTAAGCCCAGGGTTGCCTGGTCCGCATAATCCCTAGTGCCTACCGGCCAGAAGGCGGCATCCATTGTCGCCGTAGTGCGCCAAGCACCCCGCGGCGACTGAATGGGTGGCTTAGAACAACTGTGCTCCCTGGGTTTCACCTGCAGCCGTTTACTCACAGCGGCACTGGAGGTCATCTAGCGCCAGAACCTACGTTTGAGACGGAGCGGAACTATTGCTCGACACTCTCCTAGAGGGGAGTCAGGGATGTCCCCTAGTCACCCGTCTCAGAACATGAGTGACGTTGTTATGGAAAACCATGTGCATCGTGTCATATGTCACGCTCGTGTTAGTGACATCTCCGGGCCGTGATTAAAGCGGCCGGGAGCGAGTCTCAGTCTTCCGATCATGTCGTCCTTTCTGTTGCATAGTAACCTCCTATTGAGGTCAACGCAGTCGTGAACGTATTATACAATTGAAGAAGAAGGAGAGAATTAGCAGCGACTCCTTGTCCATCCGAGGCGGGAATTAACTGAAGCTGCACAATCTCACGAAACTAACTTCAGTCGGAGTGCATTTAAGTTTTGCGTGCACTGTATTAAAGGCTATGCAGGCTAGTTTTCACGAGCCTATTAAGCCGTTAGTTTTTATCATAATAACTAAAGTCATGCGACTCTTACGAGAGCATTTATCCAATCGATTATTGAAAGTTAATACGTAATAGTGCGGCCGATCGGCGCCGGAAGCGCACCGCGGAAGAGCCGACTTCCTGCGCGTGCGCACGCCATATATGCGTTTGTGGTACACGAACATAGCAATCGGTTATAACCGCTGTTATTACGATATGTTCACCGTTACCCAGGCTCTAGTTGGCGAAAATCATAGTTTTTGATGAAACTTCTTTAGAATCGTTGTGATTTGAAACTCGATGAAACGAAATAGCGACACTAAAGAGATGAGCTCATAAATGTATAACTAATCTGACTGAGTTTGCGAAGAATGAGATAAAATACATTATATTTAATCATTTAAAACTATGCTCATACAGTGTTGTAAAAGTTTTTGACTCTTTCGTTAATACTTCAAATTTCGTGTTTTAAAGTTTAAATATATAATAACGATAAAAAAATGATATCATAACATAAAAAAACCTTTGTTCTACATTTATGTCTCAAGGTTTCTAAGATAAACCATTTTTATATAACGGTTTATTGTCTTTTGTTGACAGTAACTATTATTTATAAGCATCAAAATTGTCACGTAAAACAGTTAATTGATAAATTTAACTACTTAAACACGCTCTGTGATGTCTTTGTAACGATAAATTTATTTTATTAATTTTCCTTTTTATAATGTTTTCGTTGTCATTTAAAAACTTAGTTTACGCGCGTTATTTCTATTTTGTACTGAACAGTTGGCAAGACTTATTTCTCACCAATGGTATATGTTTATTTATTTGTTTATTTCATGAAGCAGATTACAACCAATACAATAATACATTATGACTTTATTGTTACGAGCTAGATAGGGCTCGAATTAAAATGCCGTTGGAATTACTATGGAATTTATTAGAACTATTCAATCATGTATACAATAAGTACAAATACAACTAGACATCACTAGTACAAACTGCACGATTCAATAACACGCGCAAAGTCCGTCACTATATCTCTCGTCGAATGTACGTCTTACTCGTATCGTAATCTTCGCTTGAGTGCCTCACAATATTATAAACTTATGGATCTAGATTGTTATCCTAGTATGTAAACATATTAGCATTATAATTAGATAATACAGGAGTGCCTTGAAAATACAAAACAATTTAAGGAATTAGAATTTAGAAATTAAATTAATTCTAAAAATAAGGAGTCATGATCAGTAAGTGCCAGAAATATCAATCTAGTTAATCGTTCGCTTGAATTTTTTGGGGGTGGAGTTAAATATACTTAGAGACACGTTGTTAGCTACCATTTGTTGAGTAAACGACAGACTCTTGATAATGGGTTCGAATATGACGTCTGCCTGTATGCTGAACTAAAATCAAAATACTGATGGGTAGACGTAGACTGACGAATCACTTTCGCAAGTTAACGTGGCCATTAATATCCTATAGGTAGATGTAGCATCTAAGGGGTTTGCAACACTTAACGCGGTGTCAGCCTTTAGGTAGCCATAAAGGGGAAGGGATAAGATTAGCTCAAAGCTAACCGTTTCACGCCGATATTCTGTGAAAACGTGGTATAATACCGATCGAGCTGACCCTAAAGACTACGCCAATTTATTGCTACGTAATTAGAAAGGTTGTAACTGGAAGTTAATAGTACGTGCCTAAATTTGTCAATACAGAAAACAGACAAAACCTTCGGAAATGCATCTACGAATATGTTTAGGTTTTAGATGTTTAGAGTACATAACTCGTCATCTTATTTTGTACTCTCTTCACGAGCGGTTGAGCCTAGGTCCCGCGGCGATTGAGCCATGGGCTTTCGTCAGTGGTACGTCACCCCATCCAACGGGTTAACGTCATCGACGCAACTCAACCCCACAAGATGTAACCAAAAATTATAATTCCAACATGACTCTACGCTTTACTACTTCAGCTTCATGGTAACTTCATGACCCATACGAGCCTAACGTGACTATGTATCTAGTTTAATATTTCAACATGATGTTCACACTTTATGACAAGAAGCAAAAGGCTGTGATATATATTATACATGCATATAGTTGAATATGGTTAAAACGTTACGTACATAAATCCTGACACAATGACGCACAATTGAAAGGACCTTTGTTACAGCATTAGGAGTGTACGGTGCAGGTGTGTACTCAATGGAACACCCCTTAAATATGGACAGTATTTATTATAGACGCATACAACAGCAAAAGGCAGGAGTACTACCGTGCAAGTCAATCAACACAAGTTAGCACTCGAACCCGGATGTTCCTCTGAACACTGGGTATCGATTTCACCGATCAATACTAGTTGCATTAATCAAACATACTGGTATTAACAAGCTCTATGAAGACGCTGAGATTCCAAATAGCTGTAGTCTTCTGAATGCTTCCTGGTCTTCCTTAAGGTGCAACTTTCAAGCAGATGATCGCTGCTAATCGAGCGAGCAACATATTCGCGTTAAGCGAGGCGTGGGGGTATGGGAGCTCCGGGGGAGAGTTTACATTATACACACTACCATGTGTTTGACACATACACTTATATATACTTTTTTGTTTATTGTTCAAGTCAAAAAATGTAACTACAGAAGAAGAAGACATGTAATTCAGAAGAAGTATACTCTTTAGCAACAAAACCTTAATGACGTTAAAACTTATAATTTAAATTAATTATGGTCGATTTTCGACCACTGGGCGACCCTTAGTACTCATTAAATAACAACCAAAATAAACAAGTGTATGATCACGCAAACGCTACGTTTGTAATTAAAAATGGACTTTGCTCCAAGGCTTATATCATCACTTGAGTTGGTACAAAGTGGTACGGGTTCAAAACAATTGTAATGTGATATTTGTCTTTATATCTCAGATGTTAAGGTTCAATTTGATTCAAATATTGTATTTCAAAGTATATCTTTAAATGTTAAAAAGACATTCACAAGGTTTAATTGGTCTTGTATTTTCGAATTTGTTCTATGAAGATTAAGATTAAGTAATTTATTATTATTTATCTGTTTCATAAGGATCCTTTTTCTTTGCAGGTAATTAATTATCTTCTACAATAACTTAGAGGGTATTGTGGATAAATAAAACAAATTTAGAGAAGGTAAGCTACATAATTATTTCAATTTTAGTATTTAAATAAAATTCAATGCTTGTATTCATTTGGATGTTTTAAATACACCTAGACCAAAAATGTTGAATATAACAAGCGTGTTGGAATTATTATGATCACAGAAATACGGTTTTTCTTTAAGTCGATCTATGTTGAACGGTTCATTTCTATCTTTAACTTCGGATGAATCAACCAAAATGAACTCGAATCATTAAATGTTATTGAACGCAGTCGTGTCCTCTCAGTCCTGTGGTTTTCAATCAAATTGATTCAATATGGTTGATCCGTCTAATATTAACAGTACTGTGCGGTTGTTGTGCCCTTTTCCTAAATGAAGATTTTAAAAAAAGGTTTAAAAAGTAGTTTTATATTTGCTAATTTTAGCAGTTTCTGTGTGCATTCGGCAATAAATATATCAATGAGGACACTAATTATATATAGATAAGCCATAAGCGATCTCTTCCAGACAACTTCCAAAACTAAGGAAAATATTATTAACCGAAGAGGATCTCACGCCGATCCAATCGCGGTATAACATGGTAGTAAAATATCGCCGTTTATGCCATTAATATCGCAGTTAATCGCTATATATAGTGGGAACTAGTTTGTCCGTGGGTCGTTGTCCGCGATATCTGCGAGCCACCGAGCAAACTAACGTGAAACTTAAATAATCGCCAGCGGAAATAATCGTCAGGTTATTCTTTCTAATTGTTTTTTGAATTGTATGCATACCGAAATTTCTAAGTACCTCCTCTATTACCGACGCCTCAAGATGCCTCAATATCGCAAGATATGAATAAGCAAGAAAACACAACAAAATTACTGATGCAGCAAAAGACGTCAGACTTCTCTCCATTTAACGACGACTCTCTATAACTCCATAAAATACAGTCTTCAGTGTCGTTACACAGAGTTTACACTGTATATGCTTTATAACATCACGCTGCTTAGAAAACTAGTATTTGAAGTACGTGAAGCGAGAAGAAAGGATGCCGAATCGAGTGCAATGTAAGGAGTAGAAGAGGCAAATAACAGAGTATTGTTCGCTATATTGGCATATACGGTCTGATTAGCATTCATCCTTCGTTTCGAGTGATTGACCCAAAACAATGTGACACTCGTGTTTGCATAGGTGGGTTGAATGGCCTGCGGTTATTGAGATGTACAATACAGACTTGGGTCTTTTTTCATGCTTCGCTTGGTGTTTTAATAGCATGCAACATATATGTACATCGAGTTATACCTGCATTATTGTAGTCAATCTGAACAAAATGAAATTAATTTTTATTTCAAAATGGCGTAGAAATTACTTTTCAAAATTCAAAAGTTCAAATATTACTGGCCAGTATTCGAAATTTAAATGAAACAAGATTTTTTTAAATTGTTTTCTGTAGCCATGTTCATAGGTAATTTGAGCGAAGTATTTATATTTTTTTATATATAAATTACTTTACCAGGTTGTAAGGCAGTTTCTCGGATGGTCACACCATTTGCAGTTATTTTTGGTTGTACAGGTTGTACAGTATATACCTACTGGTGTTTGTAAGACTATGCACCAAGTTCCGTTTTATTTTTATACTCGTCATAATGTTATTATGAATTTGCGAAAGTGTCCCCCGGTTTAGGTACCCCGGTCTAGAGTCTGCCACCATAAGAACCCTGCGTTGTGTTCTGATATCAATGGCCAGATTCCGGGCTTCTTTTTGAGATTTTTTTCTCCGAGCAGAAGAAAGAATGCAAATTCCTACGGTCGGGCGGCCTATCCTAAGAGCGACCAAAGACCCCACAGCCAGGCGGTAAGGCATTTTCCCCGCCTGGCCTGCATAGCCTGGATGGCTATCACCACTGGTCTAGAGTATGCCGCCATAACAACCTTGAGTTGTGTTCCGGTATCAGTGACCAGGTTTCAGTTCATTTTTCAAGGCCTGCAGCACATTGGCAGCGGCAGTAACCACTTTCCATCACAGTTGGACCGTAAGCCTGTCTGCTGTGCTTCAGCATTAAAAGAGAGGTTGACAGCACATTAGTAGCATGTTTGGTGTTGCAAATGTCCATGTGTGACGGTAACCACTTTCCATCAGGTGGTACTCCAGCACTATCAAACTTAGTACCTTATTTTCTTTGTTAGTATACAATTTATTAATTCAGTTTAAACGTCATAAATCTTACTACCTTACAGCCATACAAAAATCTTGCAACATTGGTTAACCTTGATTAATATGCAAATAACGTACCTAAACCAAATAAAATGTGCATTCAAAATCAAAAACAAATTTAATTTATTGTGTTGTCAACCGAAATAAAATAATCTTTGCAATTTCCATTTCAAAGTTAATATTATTTCTGCACTCTTGGGTATTTTGCAAAAATGTAATGCACCACAGGTACTGTCGGGTCCACATGTTATTTTTAAATAAGGATAATGTTATCTATTTTTTTTTACAAAAAAATATCCATATATATTTTTTTAAAGGTATAAAATTTTTGAGAATAAATAAATACAATTAATAATGTTGCCCCTGTTTTCTATAGCATTTTTGGGGACAGTTTGGCGAGTCACTGTCTGCCCATCTTTTCCATCCATGTTTCTTAAACATTGCGATGGGCAGATGCCATGGTTACCTACACTGGCCGGGGCTTGTCCTTTGGTGCATTATTTTATGGTGTCGACGGGAGTAATCGCCGGTCATTGTCACACCACATTAAGATATTTGTTAAGGGGCCTCTACGTGTTGGCCTTCCCATGGCGCCACGCAAGCCTTCGTAAAAGTCCAGCCCATTTTAATTGGCCGTGGTCTTCAACATTATACATTATAATTATTTATTTATTTTCAGTCAAGAATTAAAAAAAAATACACTGTTTCAATAAGGATTTATACACATTGATTGATTGATTTGACTTCGTGTAAACATTTGTTTATAGGAGAGGAGATAATATGAGATAGGAAATAAAAGAAACATGAATGTGGAATAAACGCAGATGAATGAGAGATTTAAGCGAAGTAGTGCTCGATGTTACGTTAAGCGGTATGATAGCCAGCGGAGGGGCTAGGCCATATACCCGTGACCCTGGCATTAATGTCGAAGGACGGATTACCACGGGGTTTTAGTGGGTATCCCAAACTGTGTTGTGGCAATAGTTTCTTTAGTTCTGGCTAGAGGTGCTAGTGCCACCCCGGCCGCTATTGCCCCCTACGCGCGGCTGATGGCCCTCTGATAGAGAACAGGTTATAAGTGAATATTCTAGATTAAAAGTTGTAGGGACTAGAGTCGAAAAAAGGATATTAGGTTGGGCATGTAGGCAGAATGGAAGAAATTAGAGTCACAAAATAATTATATTGTATAACAGCAGTTTATAAAGAGTTCGCGCCGGCAGACCGCGATGATCAATATGAAGATGTTTAGAAAAATTTCAGGTAAAATGTGTCACAAATAGACGTGTATATATGAAGAGATTAATGAGAGCAGATGAAGCGAAGTGTTTATCAGGTTCTTAGTAAGTGGAGAGACATTATATTTGCTTATCTGGAAACAACGTGACATTACGTGTGTATGTAAAATCAATATTAATAATAACATTGTTGTATTAGATTAAAATTCAAATGCTACAGATATTAACATATTCACATTATGCTCCGCCCCATTTTCCACTCGGTTGTACATGGGGTACCATCTGCATTCTGGATCTGGCATTCGGCCAAGCTCACCGGACGTATTTTATAAAAAATTGTACCCAAAGTATATATATGGCTTTTTAATACTGGGATTATTGTTAACCGGAAATCGGGTTGGTTTTCACTTATTTGGAAAATGATATTCAAGTTTTATTTATTTATTGCTAAAGCAGTAATACCAGAGGTGTGCCAATGTGCGGCCGGCCGTGAGGAGAAACTACAACCTGGTCACGGCATACGTAGGACCAAGGGTGGTTGCCAGCCAGCCGGCCAAATGCTTTACCACCTGGCTGTGGGTTGTTATGTCGCCTCTTGCGATAGGCCGCCCCAACGTAGGAATTGGTATCATTTTCGTTCTTGCTCAGAGAATTCCTTAAGGTAGCCATTTAGACAAAAAGGAAACTTTTAGAAATCGTGTACACGACTTTTGCTGTCAAAAAGGTGTTAGCAGTAGGCCGGCGGTATAGGCATCAGATAATGTTCGCATATACACTGAAATTGACGGGATAGCGGAGCGGTAGCGACGCGATGACAGAGCGGGAGTAGTGCGGTGGTGGCCTATCCTTGGTGTTATCTATACAAGCGCTTATGTTTTGCTCATGTCTATCAGTCTGTCTTTGTATGTTATAAAGACTTATTCCAAAATTACTTGCGTATATAATAAGGATATTTCATAAGAATATGTAATATATGTATGCCGCTGCACTATATTGTAGTAAAATTATGAAAGAGAAAACGACTGACCCCGTAATGAGGGTTGATTTTTTTCTTTCGCATTTAGAAAATGGAAGGAAAATAAATAGACTGTGTGTCTAACTAAATCAATAGTTCCTAAACTGTTTTCTCTCGTAACCCCCTTATTAATTTTTACTGCATTTTATGCACTTGGACCCCTATATTTTCAACCAACTTACAAAAACGAGAAGAACGATTCCTCATCTAATATATAAAATTCTCGTGTCACAGTTTTCGTTGCCATACCTCCTCTGAAACGGCTTGACCGATTTTGATGAAATTTTTTGTGCTTATCCGGTATCTATGAGAATCGGCCAACATCTATTTTTCATCCCCCTAAATGTTAGGGGTAGTCCAGCCCTAAATTTTTTATTTTATTTTTTAGACAAAATTTTAATTTCTATTTTTTATGATACAACATACAAAAATACATACAACCCTAGATTTTCAACCCTCTACGACCAACCCCTATTTTTTACCGGGCAGGACGACGTCTGCCGGGACAGCTAGTATAAATATATATTTTAATATATATGTTCTATAAGATTTTGTATCGATTTCGACAACTCTTTTGGCTTTGGATTCAGTATGGTTTCTAGTTGTGCCATATAATTTTATAGCTTGTAAGTACAACGGAACTATCATATTTTATTATTCTATATATAGACATTTAAAATCGTAACGACTTGCTTAAATGGAATTCACTATTGTGAATGTCCATTTACAGCTCGCGGTCCCCGAATTTTGGTTTTCGCTTATGTGGACCCCTAGAAATTCGTATTCAACCACTTTGGGAGCTATGATTTTGATGGTTAATATAAAATGTATTTTACTTTGATACCTATCTTTAGATGTTCATTAACTTGATTAAAACATTTAAACATAATTAAATGTGGTTACAAAAATCGTGTGTGTTAAAGAAAATAATCTAAGGAAAACATATGAAAACGCTTTGTGAAATATATGTGGTTATGTTTTTGAACTATATTTGTTATAAATCTGCGAGCAATATGATTACTGCCAAGTAACCTACATGTTAGAGTTGACCCGTTTCACTAACAAATAAAAGCATAGCGAAATGTCGGACGTCCATAACGGTTATATTACGAAGTCCAAGTTATAAACTTATAAAGTTACAAAAGTTTTCGACCGGTCGCCGGGTTATCCCTAGATTTAATTAGGTTTTATATATATAAACCTTCAGTAAAAAAATATCTTAACTGGGGTCAAAACAGCATGAAAATCCGTTGCGTGGACTTAGCGAATATACAGACAAACTACACAACAAATTACCTGAGTAATTATCTGGTTAGCATACCTATTGTTTGTATCCATCTATCTTTTAGTTTAACATTATTTTTATCACGTTACTTTCATCTCTCCTCATTATATGCCCATTTTTTCTTTTACCTAACTTTTTACTCCCATTCGTTATCTTATTTCATTTCTCCTTACTTCATTTTTATGCCCAATCGTCCTTAATCTTACCGTACCTTAATTTTATACATGTGTGTTTGTCTGCATTTTATTTTTATTTTTTACCTTAATTTTTCTATGACGGGTGCAATTCTCAAAGATCCCCTTATGTACTCATTTCTCACCTTATGCATTCTTGCAACACCAAACATCTTCTCAACATTCTCATCTTAGCTGAGTGGAGACATTTGTGGTATATCACTTTAGTGGCCCAACATGCCGACCCGTATAGCATGACTGGTCGTATGACAGATTTATATATCTGGTCTGTTAGTTTCAGTGGTATTGGTTTGTTGCACATCACACCGGTCACCCGTCTCCACTTTATTTATATAATACAATTCAAATGCTTCAAAACTTCAATGAAAGTTAAGCGAATGTTAGTTTTAAGAACAAAACTAATATAAATACTCTTACTTACACTTAAACTCAGCATTTTTTGTAACTTATAACTTTTACTGTATAAAATATTAATTATAACCACGCTTAGATCTTTTCACTTGCATAACTAGCTTAACGGTCCGGTGCTCGTGCGCAGTGATTCACTACATTATACCCGTCTCTGTCATTCACTTGGAATATACATTAGGAAAAGTGAGAAGGAAGAACAATTGCCATTGAAATCTGTGGGAGACAGCCGGTCTGGGTATCACATTCTAATTGTAGCCAACGTTTGATTAATAAAATGATATTATTGTATTGTAATGTAAGGTAAAGTGCATTTTTTAAAGTTTGGAATTAATCTCGAAGGCTTATAAAGTAATATCGACAACTTAACTGTGTGTTAAATCATTAATAGCCCGTTACTATATCTGACCAACCGTTTTGCCATATTATCAGTTAAGCTTTGACATGCGTGTGATGTAATAATTCAACTGATAGTAAGGGTCTAAGGAAAGTGAATGAATAGTAAATAAGATACTATAGGAACTGAACATAAGCTATTACAAATTCTTTTTTGTTTGCTTGTAGACTAACTGGTGTAAGTGATTACCATCGCCAATGTACATTTGAAACATCAAGCAGATGCGTTGCCAAGGTAGCCTACCTTGTTGAGGCTTTAGATATCGGTTCACGCTCTTTTTGAAATACCACTTCTGTGCTTTATTTCATTGGTGGAGAACGGCAGCCAGGCTGTCGACTCACCTGATGGAAAGTGGTTACCGTCGTCTATGGACATTTGCAATAGCAGAGGTACAATACTATCAATGCCAGAACACATCTAAAGGTCGCTAAAAAGGCCTACTCTAGACTAGTGTTGACCAAGAATGGTAGCCGTCCAGATGGGCAATGACGTCACCACCGGGCTGAGGATTGTTTTGTTGTACCCTACGACAGGCCGCCTAGGCGTAGCAATTTCTTCATTCCTGCATAGAGTTTACTATTGATAAAATTGTAATAAAAATTTCCGATTCGCACAATGTGTTTTCAAAAACGGTTGACCGCGTCTGTGGTTTAGTGAGCTAAGTCTTTGTCGGTCTACGTGACTGTAACGCAGAACGGGTTCCAATTTTCTCCGTTATCTGGATGTCTGGAATCGGCTCCAGAGTAAGTAGTGTTTTGTATTGTTGCGAGCCGATACTAATCCTTTGCAGATGTGGTCTATTGTTCGCAATAACTCTTTGTTCACCCCGCCGTAACCCTTTCATCTATTGGTATTTCATGCGAATTCCTAGAAGCCATTAAGTCGACCAGGATTTCAAGAACCAGTGGCCGGCATTTTGCTAAGCGGCCATATCTAATTTACAAAACGATGAAGGCCGGTCAGCCGGGAAATGCCCCAGTCGTGTCCTGACTGCGAACGAGGCGTTACTAGTGCACTTTATTACCTGTAACACAAGCGTAACCTGCTTAATGTGAGGATTTATAATATGTGGGTTTGTCCGTTTATTATTAAAAACTACGTATAACATTTATAATAGTATTGATTTCCGCTATCAATTTGAATGTGCATGAATTTAGTTGTGCTACAGTTTCAAAAACCAGTTACTTTGAATATGTTAATTATCGTTCTATTTATTTCACGTTTTAATCAAAAAATATTTGCAAATGTATTACTAGGGGTCGTTGAACTCTTGATTGTTTTATGCATTTGTTTTCTATATTTAGCATTGGCCGCCACTTCGTCTGCACTGGACTTGAACTTTCTTTTCATATGTTCTGACATTTATAAAATATTTAAATGACATACACAGTGAAACTGGTATAACCGGGACCTATAATTGTTTTATCACTTTTTTATTATTATTTAGGTTTATGGCTTGGCAGCTAGGCCTTTAAGCCAAATCTTAGTTTATGATCTAGTTTCTTCATTTGCTTAAGCCTATGTGTAGCACAGCTGAACTGTAGGTAATCAGCTAGTGCCATTCAACGCAGTTCTTGTGACAACTCAAAAGGCCACATTTGACTATACAGTTCACATTTCTCCACATAAATTACTACTCAAAAACTATCAATATCCTACAACTGTTGTTCATTTTAGAGTAATTTCACATTTTTAGAAAATAAACTGCACAGCACGTCATCTCATTTCAGTTCTCTTCTCTCAAAACTCTTTATCACTTATAGAGGCTTTGCATTTACTAGAATGGGAAATATCGATACTTATTTATATCGACATAACAGTGAAATTATTTTTTTGTCACTGTGAACTCCCTGTGAAAAATCACTGTCCGACATTTTCACAAGTGACGAATATTTTCACAGGAGCTGTATTTGTTTCCACCTCTCACGAATCGTGAAAGTAACCAACAAGTTACAAGCAGTGAATAGTGATTCGAGTCAGTTTATTAGCATTGATTTTTGTCAAGTTTTTTCAAATGAACTTTCCCTCGTACTTCATCAGGCTCGGGCCTGACAATGTTTATTTTTAGTGGTAAATTTAAAACTGCATTGAATCAACTTAATCTAGTTCTTGATATTAATACTTTTAGTTTTTTGTTTTTATAGGTTCATTTGGATTAAGTTATGAGCATAATATACAATATTTGTTTTTCTGGGATGTTTTTCGTAATGATTCCGTAATGAAGAAATCACTATTTACACCACTATATTATTGTTAAACATTCACTTAGACGACATAGTATACGTTGCATGCCTCATTATACGAGTAATTACCAAGAAGAACAACTTCATGTTGTTTTATTACCATATTTTCTTAAGGAATTGTTAACAAAAAGATAACACAATGTTAAAATGTTTTGAGCAAATATTACTCAGATACGTTTTGTTACATTTCTCTCCTTTGTCTGATTCTGTGTTATCGTGTTGGTAGATAACGTAGCGTATGTTAATTACAGGGAATTTGTTCATGGTTGAAATAATATTAACATCCTGCTGGGCATGGTTCTTGTTATCTGTGAGACACCTGATTATTAGATTTTTAGCCTCGTAGCCAATTTCGCAAAAACCGTAAGTAATCTCATAAAATCATTATGTTTGTATCTAGCTTCGTTCCGCAACCACGTTTTTTCAAACTCATATGGTGGTGCACCAGACAGCCCCCATTTAATCGTGATCATATATCATTGATTGATAGAACGCTGATTTTCGGTGTAAATCTTCCTTTTGTTGTGATACCAAAACGACCCGAGTAAATCTTATGTATTTATATAACTATAAATAGAAACAGCTTCCGATTTAGTCTAACAAATAAATCACTTCTATGATAATAGCTATTATTTGCTTTAAAACCTAAGAGGGGATGATTGTGATATTGTTAATTAATTCGCCATACTATGTCTACTAACACATAACTATAACCTATACCGCGTAACGAATCCAATTTAGAAATGCAACAAACATAAATTCATTTTACTCATACATTACCGTTCCAACTTGCGTATAATATATCGAATTGCGATAACAACAAGCAATGTATAACGTGAAACGATATATTTTCATCAAAGCAAGTCTCTTGGTAGAATTTTAATAACCAGCCGCATTGTAATGCTTGATTTGATATTAATTTTGCGAGACGAGTGTAAATTCTGTTTGAGATTAATGCGGTTGTTATTTTACTGTTAGTAAGATATTTTGATACAAAGAAGATCTTTCATGGATCCTAAAAGATTATTAGTATAAATAAGAATGATATCTTTAGGTATTTTCTTATCTGTTCACAATTTATAAACGACTGGAAGTATGACTGCAAATGATTTGAAAATAATGATGTTATTTTACGGAAAAACCACATTACCGGATTGATGGAATTTGATGGTCGCAATACCGATAATGAACATATGATATTTTTTATACAAAAAATGTTATTATTTCCTGTAATTAATATTTCCGGGACAAATAGCGCTTAGATAAAAATAAAAATGAAATGTAACCAGTGTGAATGCTTGCTTTCTTAATAAACTAAGGTTATTTACCAGGAACCTTAACTTTACCCTTAGAGAAACCCCTTCAATAATAATTATGACATTAAGGATGTTTTTGACAACATTAATAGTCGTAAAAAATGAATGGAGTGCTTCACTGAAATAAGATATTTAATATTTGTTTATTAGCATCCACTGTATTTTGCAAAGATAAAGAAAATCATGTTTATGTTATGGGTATAGTAACATGTTTGAAAAACTAACACCAATTGATTCCAGTAATACTTAGATCAGAATGTTTTTTGCGATTTACGCTGCATACAATCGAATCCAGTATCTCCGAGTTCTATTCAATTGAACGGCTAATGCAGTACTAGGGTAGACATATTTACTTGTAATATAACAAAAGCTTAATTATTCATAAACTAAATAAATGTCTAATATATGAGCGTATATACCACATTACTAAAAGTCACTCTGTCTATGAGGATTAGGGTGATTGATATAACAAAGCCTTACTAAAATAATACATAGTCATTGGAACTGAGAAATTATTGTATAAGTTTAACTCCTTATGTATTAAATCGAAATACATAGGGTGATTTTCCCACGGCTATTACTTGGCGAAATTAATTCATTGTCTAAGTGAGCTTTTACAGACCTCAATAAGGCTTTGTGAGCGGGTTTATGTACGTTTTCATTCTCCTAATGTCTTCATTATTATAACGGGTAGAAGGTAAATTAGGTAACTTCCGCCAAGTTCACTATTTAAGTATCATTAGTAGAGCTCACTGTGAGCCTACGTTACATTCTAGATATGGGTTCGATGAAAGCTGTGTAATATTTATTTAGATGCTTAACTTAGCTCATGCAGTTATGAGCTTGTGCAATGTACTTTCTCTCTTCAGGTGACCAGAGGACTGGTTCCTACCTCGGATAATGTATCAGTATGATGATGAGGAATGAACCAGTGAGGTAATGAAGCCTTTTGTGAAACCTTTAAATTAATTTAAAAAGACAGAGCTTTCAAGGCGATTAAAAGAAGTCTCGCATGACCAAAGGCCTGGCCTATATTTGGGGCAACGGATTAGCGTTGCCATAGAACGTGGGAACGCTTTCCACCGACAGCGATCTGGACTACATTTTTACTCGTAAATATGTATATGGTATTATAAGTCCAGTAATCCCTGCCAAGAGTTGCGCGAAAGAGATCGCTTTTTAGCAATAAGGCCGCCTGTTGTACTACTATCTCTTGTATTTTCAATTTCGGTTTATCTATATTTGGTGTACAATATAGTGTTGTCTATGTATCTAGTATATAATATTTTTTGTAATGTACTTTTATTTATAATTTAGTTTTATTTTTTTAAAGTAAACTGATTACAATGTGATACCTTAAGAGAGAGCAAAATTATAACGAGATCCATTTAAATAGTTGTGTCATTTTGCACGCTTTGACGCCACAAGTCATTGACAGTTCGGTGACACGCAGACGTCGTCATGTTCTAATTGTTTGTACCGTATCAAGATTTTAGTGTTATCATGGAAAAATAATATAGACTCACAATTGCCGTTTCCGCTTGCAAATAAGGTTCATTATTTACACGTCGGAAACTGATCTGCACTTTTCTGCGCAAACGAGAACTACCAATCGGAATTATAAGTTGTGTAAAACTTTCAATCAACGTATAATAAAATATAGTTTTAAATTTAAATCGATTTAACTATTTTAATCATTTTTACCATTATTTATAAACTAAACAATTTTGAAAAATTAAGCTACACTATAAAAAACATAAAATTAAATACTAGAACTAAATAAAAAAGATGGTTTGATTATAAATAAAATTTGGGCCCCAAACCAGTGTCACTTTTCGGGAACGTCCCAAAAGCCTGCGGCGTTGCCACGTTGAATAGCAAGCTTACTTAACCTTTGAGCAAAAAGACGCCAGTCTGTTGGTCGCGTGAGACTTCAACCGCGTTCAACGTTAAGCGATGTCTTTACAAAGTTTTAGATCGGTAGGACCCCACGTACCCAGAGGTCCCACCCCAAACGCCGCGAACGTGTAACTATTGTTATACCGCAAAAGTGTTCCTCCTCCTTTTCAACTTCAAGAAATGATCGAAATCGATGTCAAAGTCAGAGTATGAAGAGGCAGGTGGAAAAAAAAAATATATTTAAAATATAAAAATTTGGCCAGAATTCATACAAGTTTTCTGAAAACCTGGAATTAATTAAATACAATATATAGGATATACAATACAGTATAAACATTATACCTGTACATGTATAAACAAACAGCAAATCTACAGTTAGAAGAAATTATCTTACAAAACAATTTTATTAACATCAACATTAACAGGGCGAGGAAAGCAGGAAGAAGTATATCATACAAACGAGTAATGATTTGGAACAATAAAAAAAGATGTGCTCAACAGAACCTTCACCTAAATCGTACATATCAGTAAATGACATTAATATGACATAAAAGTCAATAAACGTTTAGTGTCAATTTAGAAGCTCTTTGAATCAGTAAACACCATGAAATGTGGGACTTAACGGACAATCAACTTGTACTGTAAACATTATTAACACGTGTATAATATAATTTGTCATTTATTTGAGAACATGACCGATGCCTTGCAAAAAGAAACAGTTATAATTTCAATCTGTCTCTTCGTTTTTTTATACACCTGCATATGAAGAGTTTGTTTGATTGAACGCGCTAATCTCAAGAACTACTAGTCTGGTTTGAAAAAATCTTTCAGTGTTAGATAGCCCATTTATTGAGGAAGGCTATAGGCTATACTCGTATATCATCACGCTGAGACCAATAGGAGCGGAGCACCAATGAAGAATGTTTCAAAATCGTAGAGTTTTGAAAGAAATTCCACGCGGACGACGTCGCGAGCACAGCTAGTTCCATACTGTTTATGAAGACTAACTCCTTATGTATGAAATTTGAAAATAATCTTTATTGTACACGACATCTATCTTACATATAAAATTCTCGTGTCGCTGTGTTTGTAGTTAAACTCCTCCGAAACGGCTTGACCGATTCTCATGTAATATTGTGTGCATATTGGGTAGGTCTGAGAATCGGACAACATCTATTTTTATTCCCCTAAACGTTAAGGGTAGTCCACCCCTAATTTTTATGATACAGCATTAAAAATACATACAACACTAAATTTTGAACCTTCTATGAACAACCCCTATTGAAGCTTTTCCGGGCAGGACGACGTCTGCCGGGAAGTAGTAGTATTATAAAATGCTAAACATCCCGTGTCTGTATATTGAAGCTATTAGAAAAATCCATCAGGAATACACTATATAAACCAAAACTTATTTTGTTTACCGCCCACTTTGAGAATAAATTATATTTTAGCGCCCCCATTTTTTCACCTCCTTAAAAACACTACAACGTCAAATTAAATTAATTGATTATTGAGAGCTACGTTAGCGGAGATTAAACCTTCATTCTAAACGAGACTTTTACTATATCCCGCAAGAGTTAACTTGAGACCTGAGCGCAGTAGGTAGTACACAACGGCGCTGAGGTCTCAAGTTAACTCTTATGGGCTACACTTGCCAATGTCCATTTTTTTTCTGGGTCTCTTGCCGCCCCCTTTTAGGCTTGCAGCGCCCACAAGGGGGCGTTATCGCCCACTTGGGAACCACTGATATAAACGATGGAGGTCACAATGCAATTTTTAGATTTCTTGTCTGTTTGTTCGGGATTCACTTAAAAATTATCCGATAAAATTATTCAATCGACAGCAAATGCCTAGACTTAAAATCTGCACTAGCTTTATCCTTCCCAGGATTCCCATACCGCGGGAATTATTCTGGAAATGATTGAAAATGGACAGATTAAGAAAAAAATCCTTATTTTCAAGTCAATCGTTGCTCATTGATTGATAATAAATGTTAATAATAACTACGAATGAAATAGCTGCGAACTATGTAACTCGTGAAAAATACAGTGACAACTAGTACAAGAATGAAACTACAGGATGAACAATTGTATTCACTGAGAGTCGTATGCCATCATTACACGATTTACATGCTCTAAGTTCGCAGATATGTTCATTTGCATTACGGCAGTATTATAGTGTGTGTATTTTTATCCCTAGAATACTGCTGGAAAATTCCCAGGAGCGGTTTGAAGTTGTCGGGTGCATAAAATTAGCTTATTCGGACACAGTTTTCACTAAAATGATAGCTTATATTCTTATTTAAATGCTGCGATATTATGTATCCCGTGAATCTCGCGCGATAAGGCCCTCTTTTGTTTTTGGTGAACAATGAAGTTCGAAAGGCATCTGACCGTTCCGTCAGACACGCACACTGACCCAATGTGCGTGTACACGTTCAACCACAAGTAAAGCCAGCCGTCTTCGTCAAGTACAACCTACCTAATTATATTCAAATGCAAATAGCTGAAAATTATACCGAAACGTAGCGCAGACTGTTGCTTAACCTAGATCCAGACTATAATATTGTTTAACCTAGATTTCTTCAAACTTTTTTATCGTTTTCAAAATTATACATATGTAGTAAGTACGCAAACGTTCCAAGCAAATTCGCCAAGAGTTAAAATTCTTTTTAGAGATTTATGACACTAAACATATGTTTGAGGTTTATGATCCGTTACTTTGCTTAAGATGGGGGATTCATTTGAACTCATCTTGTGTGCACTCAGCGAAACCGCTATCAAATGCTGGCTATAATATTGATATTAAGTTCAATGTACTATACTAAACTACGTACGCTTCCGGGCTTTAGCAATAGATATTCTTTAGGCATTTAGAGAGAATGAATGAAAGCAGAATTACAAAACAAGTTTATGACAGTAATGTTCTCACCATGATAAAATTGAAGATATTTTGAAGAAAAGTCACGTGAAAAACTCTTTAAATAAGTGTGTGTATGAAGAGATTAATAAAAGTTGATGAAGCAAAACATGTATGTCAGGATCGAAGCAGGTGCAAATCTACTGTCTCTGCCTACCTCTATCCAATGGGAAATAGGCGTGACAGTATGTATGTAGAAATACAAGCTACACTATGGTTTGGTGTTATTATACAACATATATTTGATTCCTGTTTAGGGTAGTTCATTTTTAAAAATGAAATCATAATATTTTCTTAAGTTTTTCCGACTTGTATACATAATAAATAATATTAGGTTTTGGTTTGTCCGACGTTTCGGCCGCTTTTCAGTGGCCGTGGTCACGGAAGACAAAGATGACATTTGTCCAACGAGTATTGTTAAAGTTCCGCCAACTTGTTCATTTTAATTATTTAGTTTTAATTTTGTTTATGGTTATTATTTACTCTATGGTAGCCTAATCTAATTTACCACCGCTTCACAACATGTTGTGGTTTGAAGAGAAGAAGCGGCGCAAGAAACTTTTAAGCAAACATGCCTAGTTCTACATTTTTTTTATATAATATTAAAATGGGTGGAAGGGAAAATAAAAGAAATTATCAGTCAAGTTGGTTAAGTAAATACCAAAAGTAAAGTTGGTAAAGTTAAGTATTAAATGAAATCAAATTAAAATCGCCACAAACTTTAAGTACATACATACATATTGTCAGCCTGTTCCATTGGGTAGCAGAGACAATGGATTCACTTGTTACGATCTTGACAAACTTTTCGCTTCATCAACTTTATTAAGTATTTTTCCTATAACTAATAATTTCGGATTTGGTCATAGAGGTCCACTTGAAAATTCACCTGTATATGTAGATACGAGTATACTAGATGATGAGTGATGAGAGAGATCTATTTACAATACCGAGAATGGAAATAGGATATTTGAATCCGGGAAAATTCATAGCGTTTTCCGATTGATGGGTCGATCTGAGGATGTGTAACATACTTCTGCGTAAAACTTATAAAAAAAAGAACTTGAGACATAAATAGAACGAGAGAAATATAAAGAAAAACAATGTTTAGTTAGACGTGTTGCTGGAGTTTCTTGCCGCTTCTTCTCCTTAACAGCAATAACACGTTGCGAAGCGGTGTACATAGACTAGGAAGTAAAATTAAATTTTAACTTATATGTATGATCTTCAAAAAGTGTTCTTCACTTAAAGTTATTTTGAATAAAAACTTTTGAATTTGAATTTGATGAACAGAACTAGATAAATCAATGTGATTGTTTATTCTTTAAATAAATTATGGTTAAAACTAAGTTCTGAAAAGAAACTAGGGTTATACATGCGGAAAATTCTAGCAGAATATGAATTTTCTTCTAATATTCCGTCTGCTTGAAAATTAAGACTTACTACATTTTCTTTTCTAGGTTACACATTTTGAACGTTTGCACTAATTGCTGCAATTAACTAGGGTGGTTTCGTGTCAGCTATTATTTTCAATTAGTATCTAAATTTGAAAAGTTACCGCAATTTTCTTTATGAAAGTATTTAAACGTTTCTGGTTAATAATTACAGCAGCCGGGCGTCGAGTTTTGCAACTGAAATAGTTTAACCGAATTTTATAATATACTAAGATATTCCCGTGACTTCGTCCACGCGTGGATTGAAATCTCTGCGGAATTCCCGGGGCACAAAGTATCAGAAAGCTAATTTTTACACACCCGGACAAGTTCGAACCGTTCCCGGAAAAATTCTTGCGGGATACCTGGGATAAAAAATAACATACACTTTTTTACATAAAATTTGCCATTAATCAATGAAAAAAATTAATTAGAATAAGTTTTTTTAATCTCATCATTTTAAATCATTCCCAGAAAGATCCCGCGGAATTCCCACGGTAAAATTGGAAACACCATACATACTATTTGCATTGAAAGCATTGCCCAGCTAACTAGGCAAGCGTAACCAATAAAATAAAGTATTAAAACTATAAAATCATTTCTCGAAGCCATTCTCTTGTGTTCGTTTACAGTTTACTTCATATCAACAGTTTGCTTTGCAAACAATACTTTCAGATATTCATAGCAATTTGCACCTTAGACCCATACATTTAAAAGCTATATCCACTTGAATATCAGACTGTAATTTCGTACTAGATGTTAGTTATCTAAAGGTAAACTTAGGTCTTTGTTCATGTTGATAGAACATTATTTTTTTACTACTGAAAACCTAATTACTTCGGCTTACCTTTATCCTATTTGACATATTTGTTAAGACGTGTGTCTAATTCTTATATTAGTGAGAGATCTATCTATCTTATGAATGAAAGTGACTCGTTTTCTTTAAATATTATTGTGGTATTAAGACGAAAGTCATTTTTAACAAATATGTTGTAACGGTAAACATCCATAGAGTCAAGTCAGTAGGAACATTCAATTGGCCCGGGCAGCATTCGGTGAGCTTCGACAAGTCTTCATATCCATTCCGCAATGCCTGAAGACGGAAGTCTTCAAGCAATGCCTACTCGATATGACACTGACGCTGGAACTAGTCCAGAAATGTAAAGTCGCTCAGCGGTCTATGAAGCAAACTATGTTGGTGCTTCTCTAATGGAGAGAATCAGAAACGAAGTATTCGTAAGAGAAGTTGAAGTGGCAGTAGGCCTGTCACGTCTGTCTCAGGACCGACGGCGATGTAACGGACGTGTCTTGAAGCAGAGACCAATTCTCGGTAAACGTAGCGTAAGTTGCCGGCAGTGGCTCGATGAAGCAGGCGGGAGACCGGGATATGTGTCGCTGACTGAAGAAGAAATCAGCACCAGATGGCCAGTGAACTACTCTGTGACAGCAGCGGTAGTGGGTAGTTGACGTATTAATACCAATCGCTTACAGAGTACGCGGTAATTTGTGTATTACGCGACATTTACTTGTTACCGCGGGAGATTCACTGATTGACAACAGAATAATTATAACAGCTATTTATCAGATTAAATGTTGTAACACGTTTCAAAATATTTGAAATCAGAGTTGATATCTTACAGGGATTTTATGGCACATAAAACCAGTCCACAGGGTTCCCAATAAAGCAGGGTGCACATAGCAATATATCGGTTGCACCTGCACACTCGGGCGGTCATAATGGACGGCGGTCAAGCGTGAAGACATAGCACCGATGTCATAGGTTGGTTGGAGCCGGCGTTCTAGTGCATTGGTTGTATATAGGTTGACCAGTGCGTTCAGTTGACCGAACGGAAAATATGTATATTACAAGACTTTTTCATAAGAAAGATTTCTCTATTTGTTTGGAGAGATGGAACTCGTGTAAAATTGCACAAATATTTAAATCTTTCAACCGGGTTAAAAAGAATATTAATTTTTTTAGAACTTTCAGAACTAGATGGTGCTATTCGTATATAGAAGAAGCAAAAGTCAAGATACAAACTGGCTGTTTCTGCTGCATTTTTTAACTATAAAGAAAATTTTTATCCGTGCAGGAACAGAGAAATAATACAATATCCTGCGGCCGGGCGGCCTGTCGTAAGAGGCGACAAAAATCCACAGCCAGGTGGTAGGGCATTTGCCCTACTGTACCTCTTACCTTGAGTTGTGTTCCGGAATTGGTGACCAGGTTTCAATCTCCCTTAAGAGAGCAACAGCGCATTTGTAGTAAGTACCCTTGGTGTTGCAAATGTCCATAGGCGATGGTAACTGCTTTTCATCAAGTGGGTCGCCTGCCTGTCTGCTGAACTCCTGCAATACAAAAAATAACGTTCTTTTTCAAATGCTGTGGACATTATATTCTGAGAATCCCAGTTTTTTTCTGAGAATCGATGACAGGGCTAAACATGACATGAAAATTCGCCTTGACGTAGTTTGGAATTTTTTAATTTCCCGGGATTTCCTAGCTCCGAAACCAGGTGATTTTAGGACTTTTTTTTTCGGGTTTTTATATGTATTAGATATCTTTAATATAACAGTTATAGTTGTGTATGTCTTCACTAACATCACTATCACGGCTTTTTATGTCAATTTCTAGGATTCAAGTATTCTCATGCTAATACTTCATTGCCCTGCTAGAAGTACGCTTTGATTTTAAATAATAACAACTGCAATCTTTATAATCTGTCCAACATGAACAAGTCGCGGGCAAACGCTAGTAATTAATGACATTGTTTTTCTACTCTTTTTTAATTTTATTCTGACTTCGACGTTACGAAAAATCACTATTTCAAAAATATAAAAACAAATAAATGTCAATATCTTAATATCTATAAAATGAAATTCATGAGAAGAAGCGACGAATGCTAATATTTTTTATAATCATGCATTAAAAATACATTAGATCCATAAAAAAACATACACACACTACCATGTCTTTAAAACCACACACACACAGATACGCATATATCCTCTTTTGTTTATTGTTTTAGTCAAATTAACAGAGTAGCTGTCACTTTATCTAAAATAAATAAAACGCGATCAAATAAGGTTAAAAATAGTATATTTAAACTATCGTTTTTTAAGAAAATAAGAGGTCTTGCCAAACAAAAAAAATCAGCTTTCCTGGCTAGTCCTGGAATAAGTACCGCACTCCCCTGAGATTCCTTGCAGTATGCTGGACGGCACGGCACTCCTTATTCGCAACTTCTAATACATGAGTCTCAGGCACGTCGACGGAGTCGTTTCTGGAGAGAGTGGGAGGAGATTACTCCCAACCAAATTCCTGGAACCGCAATGTAGTCGAGCTCAGCGAATGTTTTACTATGCTCCTTTTAGCCACTTGGATTGTCAGCAATAAAGCCAGGTCATTTACAGGAAGAGATTGGGACCTACTCACTAAGTGGCTTTTCTAGGCGTTGAGACAATCCAAGCATACAATATAAGGAAAGTAATAGTACAGAATTATCTAATGTAATGGTTAAAATACCATGCTAAAATTTATAACGGTTTTCTGCATTATATAAAACAAGAAAGAAGAAATTACGTAACAAATAAGTTATTAAGGGTTTAAAGAAACATTAGTACATACACTACATTACATATAAAACTACATAGGCTATTTAAACTAAATATTTTAATACAATTTCAAATCACTACTAACAACCGTTCTTTAAACCCCTATAAAGAGAAAAAATACCTATTTACACAACTTACCCAGTATGGGAATATTGAGCACTTATTTTAAAAACAAATTATAATATATTTAGTTTGGCTTATTAATACTAAGATATTAGAATAAAGTAAAATAGAACAGTTTTCAAAATATGTAACAGTTAAAAATACGCAATCTCATCTATGAGCCAATCCAAAATGTCCTTTTTCTCTCCACCGTCATTCAGTCGTATTTTTTTTGTTCACCTTGCGACGTTCCTTTACGTGTATCGAATTATAGTAAAACATTATGGTAGTTGACTTTTAAATTATATTATATATTATATTTAATTGATAATCATATATTTTATTAATTATATGTATTATTTTAATTTAAATATTTATAATTTTAATTATATGTAATAAGTAAACAACGACTGTGAATAGTTGTTACATAGCCGTGGCGAAATCTGTGATTATAGAAGTATTAGTCTAAGACAAAAAAATATTTTGGTCGAATTTCGACCAAGTGCGTCCTCTAGTTGTTTTAAATATGTAAAAATATCTTCACATTGCAAGTTAAGTGTTTGAAAGTTTTAAATAAATTTAAAATTAATTGAAGGATTCTTTTGAAATGCTAAGCTGTTTCAATATCAAACCTCAGTGCATGAAAAACCGTTGCAAATTACAGTGTCCGCTCGAAAGACTGAAAGCAATTAAATTAAAATTTCTTATTAAATAAAACTGCTACAAGCGCAGTTGGGCATCTGCAGTACAAGTTGGGAAACCGAAGTTTTTAAGAGATAAAAACTGCAGGTACAATTTTTGAAATTGTGTTAATTTTTAAATTTAAATATACCTGTGATGATAATGCCTGCAAAATATTCTGAAAAATAATTAAACTCTGCCATAGCGTTGACACCTTTCCCGAATAGTGATTATGTTTTGCTCACTTCCACAGTAGTTGCAGAAGTCACTATTCTGCAACTACGGATGAATTCGTGTGACCGCTGCTACTGACTAAAATATTAAAATTAATAATATCCCATGAATGTCCTACTGCTGGGTTGAGGTTCTTATTATAGGACAGTATACCCGCCACGCTTGTCCAAGGCGGCTTGGTAGGTTTGACACATCGCTTATCTCGATGTGCAGGTTGCATCACGATGTTTTCCTTCACCGTTATTAGCACGTGGGAATTACAACAATATGCACATTCTGTCAGAACACTGCCTAGGTGGTGCACGCGTTATTTTCGGTTAGCTGCGAGCCTCGCTCGGGGACACTATGTTCTGTACCCCATCGTTGCTAGTGTGGGAGTATGGTGGACCCGTATGGACATCACAGATTAAAGTATTGGTCGAAGATCTCGCCATGCCAACCTCAATGACAGCATCCTCCGGGTTCTTGTCAGCGTTGGCGTCTCGGCTGTATTAGAACCGAAAGACTCGTGGTACGCGACGATGGCAAGAGGCTGGGTGTTATGTCACTTATTCAATGGAAGATTGGACGGTTGTTGCTTGTTTGGGACGCGACATGTGTAGACACTGGAGTTAGACAGAGGCTAAGGACTTAGGCTGACAACGCTGCTACAAAAGCTGACTCTACCGGCGCAAATATGGAAACTTAGGAAGGTGTCACATATATGTGCCGTTTGGAGTTGAAACATTAGGTCCGGGGGTCCATGGATAAAGAGATTTTTTAAAGAAATTTGCAAGAGACTCTTGGATGCCACCTGTGATGAGAAGGTTGGCTCATATTTCGCCCAACAAATAAGTTCTGGGCACGCTCCGATCTGGCAGCGATTTGTTACACACTCTATAATCGCTTGTACTATTTATAACTTACATTATTTTTAGTTTTTAATATACATAATATTATTAATTATGTTTAGTTAAGATTACATTTTCTTTCTATTAGTTACTTTAATATAAACTTTGTAAAGTTACTTTTAAGTAACGATCAGCTCAGAACCAGACTTATAACTTAGTTAAGTTTAAATTAAGCAAGGTTGAACACATTGTGCTTGCGATGTCGTAAGTTCACGCGTCCCTAACTTACAGCGGCGTTGTTAAATTAGCCAAATGTCGGCCACAAGTTCGGTTGTGAGCGTATAATTCTGCCCTTTCGTGGCAATTAACTTGGCCTGCGCCCGGTCTAACTAGTTTATAACTGACCGAGGGTATGTCCAATACTAATGGATGTGTTAGTTTTTATCCCGTTACCAGATATATAACATTAGCAATCCCAGCAGACGTACTGCCCTGAAAAAATAAAAATCCGTAAGCCGATTCCAACAATCAGTATTTTGCTTAGATTGACATTTTTAAAATCGAGATATCTTTTAACTGATCTGATTTGAATAATTCAAAAAAGAATCCACAGACATTGAAACAGTCTTGAATACGAAATTATTTATGTGAACGAAATTCCGTTGACGATGCAAAATTTAAGGCAAAATATTTATTCGATGTTTTTGTTAATTATGAAATTCGCTATACACACTAGATATTATTGACTGAAAACAGCCTTTAATGTAAATGACCGATGCAACTCAAACTCCGCTCCAAATTGAAAGACAGATAGTGCTAATCTAACAACAACAAAACTTATTTTTATCTCTTTTCTCTGACCTTCTCCCAACTATTTCGTGACGGCACAATATGTCTTTTCTCCCATACACCTCTAGTCTGATATACATCCCCTGTCACCCACAATTCATCATATATCTTTCACACATGCCATCCATTTATTTTTTGGTCTACATCTACATTTTTACCCATGACTCATTCCACCTATGCTAGCTTAATCTTTTTCCTCTCTGTATGTATGTATTTTTATTCAATTTCATTAATCTCTTGAACTTTATACATATCTAAACGCGATAATAATTTACATGTAATTTTTTTCTTACATCCAAATAAACTTAGAAGTCCTTGACTTGAGACATTCATCCTGAAGTCGACTTGTCCAGCCAAGGTTTTGCTTTTCAACTTAGATCAAGTGTGGTCGCTACAAAGTTACAAGTTTCCCCTTCAAGTATCTTTAAGTTGGAATTTGGAGGGTTTTTGTCTGCGGTCCGACTGAGCGCTGCGCGCTCTCTTAAGTTCATTGTATTCTACAGTATTTTGCGTCGATTTTCCTTGACTGAGCTTTGGATATGAAGGTTTTCAACTTTTAGATAGAGATATGACAACTCTAATGTACACCATCACAGAAAAGTTGCGAACTAGTGTTATTCTAATCGTGTACAGAGGGCGGCCTTATTGTTAAAAAGGGGTCTTCTTCCAGACAACCCGTGGCAAGAATATTCTGATTGTATATACATATAGTGGTTGGTATACATAATTACCGTAGGATTACATACATACATATATACATAACTTCATGCCAGGTCCCTTGCGGGGTAGGCACGAACAACAGAGCGCCATTTAGGCTTATTCTTACACACCTCACTTGCTTCTTTGACATTCATAGTTCTTGTCTTGCACGCTCGTCTGTTCTTAAGGCTCATTACAGTTTAATAATAAATATATAACTATACTATTTATACAAATGTACACATAAGTTAAATATATAATACTATAACTATTCTTTTAAGATATTGTTAAAATACATTTAAATGGTTAATTTTATCTCTGCAAGAATTTAAAAAATGGCCTAGTGCGTGTCAGGAAGGACTGCTTGTTATATTAATTTGGTAAACCTTAAGTTACGATGTATTCTCATTTTTTTACATAATTTTTACATTAAATAAATCGGCTCAGAAATTCGTACATTGTGTACACCTCTCTTACAAAAGTTACCTTGACACGAATCGAATCTGATGCCTCTACGTTTGCATGTGCTAGGCGTAAAAAGACAGATCATTCGACAATATAGGTCGTGATGTGTTGAAACATGCTGCCAAATAATACACGGTTCTAATCCGGTCTGTACCGTATAATATTATCATAATAACAGCCCATAAATGTCCCAATGCTGGGCTCGGGCCTCCCACTATGGGGGACCGAACAGTATGCCCTCCACGCTTGTCCAAGGGGCTTGGCAGGTTTGACACAACGGTTACCTCGATGTGTAGGTTGTATCACGGGTTTTCCTTCACCGTTATTAGCACGTGGTGATTGTAATAATATGCACAATAAGTCAGAGAACTGCCTAAGTGGTGCATTCATTCCGGCTAAGATCGAACCTGCTACCACGGCTTTTCTATGTCTCTGCAATTCTTATACCATAATACATGTTAAAGTTAACGATAATATGTTTTCATATCTAAAAACAAGATGTTATAAACAAACAACTTTATAAACATAAACTTACTTACATTATTGACTAGAGTTTCTGCTTAGCTTCGCCGCAGTAAAATTTCTAGTAGAGTGTACTTTATTCTATGAGCAAACATTCATACAGATTAAATTGCATTAAATGTTTATGTAGGCGCTATTCGCAATTTACTCAATTTTATCTCGTAAATTATCTCACTTGTCGGAATAAAAATTATCCTTTGCCCATTCTCGGCATTCAGACTCTATACGTTACAACTGTCAGCAAAATCGGTAAAGCGGTTCTTCCATGAATCCACCAAAGACGGAGTTACAGAGAGAGTAAGAATTGGGTAATAAATTAAGCGATAAGACTATTTTAATGTATCGATTCTAATAGAGCCAGTTACAGATAGATCACGTAATACTAAAGCTAAATTGCTAACAGTTCCAAAACTTCCTAAATACCCTAATCAACCTCTTCCAATACCGCTCCCTGGGTATTTCAAACAGTACGGAAGCGAGCGCCATCTGGCCAGTCCCTCTGTACGCAGGTGCCCACAACTTACCCAAAGCACCCCAAACTCGTGACCACTTGACCTGAAAGTTTAGAACAATTAGGGATTCCATTTATCTAGAGTTGAATAGTTCGGGTGAGTGAGTCCACTCATTTTAGTTAATGAACTATATCTTTCTAAAGTTCCACCATAACGAATTGTTCTTGTAGAAAATAATACGTACTATTTCGTTAGAATTGTAATAAGTGTATAACCCAAGGTTCGGTATTCAAATACTTAGATCTGATGTTTGAGATATAAAATAATTTATTACAAATATATCACACATCTGCCCCCGTTTTCACTCTTGTTAATGTATATTTTTCAAACCTATCCCTTGAGAATCGGATAAACAAATAAACTCACAATAGCACTTATAATATTAGTTAGGAATTTTTGAGAAAGACTGGCAACACTTAACTATGTTCCAATGTTGTATTCATCATCTTTTTCTTCTTCAGCCTATCTAAGTCCACTACTGGACTTAGGCCTCCCAAATACGCGCCACATATCCCGATCTCCTGTCCGTCGGTCCTGCGACAGACGTGACCGGTCCACTGCCACTTCAACTTGCTAATTTTGTTACCTTCGTTGTCTTACCGATGTCCTCATTTCTGATTCATGTTGTATTCATGGCAACACTGATATATATTTCTTCCAAAATGGCTTGACTTATTTCACCTCCAAAAATTCTACGTATTTACCCTTTTAAATATGTACATCCAATGTTCCTTTCTGTTCTCAACAGCTGACGAGTAACTGAGTTCATTGTTTAATTTAATTAGTACAATAATTAGCTATACTTTCGTACGTTAATTAAGGTGAATTATTTAACGCGTTTCTTTACGCCGTATTAGAAAATTATTTTTAGATTACAGTACAAGCTTACACATTATTATGTTCAGAAAGTTCAAAACACGCTTGATTTATTTATAGCAAGCTAATTAACGTTACAAGTATGTTATACACTCTAAATTTATAATATTGACATGTCTACAAGTAGTAGACATGTCAAGTAAGTCTCTTTTGTTTTGTTTGTTAAGTGAAAATTATTTGACATAGAAGGGTGAGCTGGTGATCAGGAGCCTTAAACTGTTGGAGAACCGCGTGGTGAAATTGACACATTTCTAGATACAATGTAGATATAGATGCGTGATATGACATGATGATGATTATTACTGTTACACACCGACAAAGAAATGCGCACACCTGCCTATCGTAAAACGCAGTTTATTACCTTTCCTGCATTCGGAGTTCTTTTGTTTACTTCGTGTTTAAAATTTAAAACATTGTTATCGTTCTTATTTTATGGGCGTCTTTAGTGTCGAACTAATCCTTGTTGTTATTGCATTGCGTCGAAGCTTGCCAGATGTGCGGATTAACTCAGTGAGGCCCCTTTGTCGGTATTATACGGTTTAGTATAAGACAATGCCTGAACAATGCCGTGTGGGGCAATCAAGCGACGATTATGATACTAGCATGACGTGTGTAGTACATTCGAAGAGCGATATAGTGACGGACTTTGCGCGTATTATTGAATCGTGCAGTGTTACTGGTTGTAACCAGTCATAATTGTGCCGGTATTATACGTGTTTGTACAGTTCTAATAAACTCTATAGTAATTCCAACGGCATTTTAATTCGAGTCCTGTAGCTCGTAACAATATATAACCATTTTTATGTGTTTCACAATACCTAGAATTTATACGGCATTTGAACTGATCACATTTAAATTCTTTTATGGTGGTCTTCTTTTTTTTACTTATTGGTATACGACCTATTGTTGTATTGCGGTCATAAGGCAGGTGTTACGGATTTAAAGGATAAGCTGATTCTAGGAAATTCGGTCCACGCGGCCGGGCGGACATATTGCATGCTGTATAAAACAATGACACACTGAAGGAGGAGTTAATCGAGCGATAACCACGAGCGAAGCGAGACGTGTGTACTACAATCGGGAATCTAGTAAGTGACGGATTTTGCGCGTTCTATTGAATTACGACCCTCTGCATTACGTTTACACTTTTTGTGTTCGGTTATACTTATCCCTGTATTATACGTGTTTGTATAGTTCTAATGAACTCTATAGTCATTCTAACAGCATTTTAATTCGATTCTCGCGACTCGTAACAATATCAATTGGTGTACTTATATATGTCTATTAAGTTTAATTTTTATAATAATAAAATATTATAAAATGTAAGTAACTCCATATACTGTATAATATTTATGTATACCACAAATAAAATCTGTTTTATTCCTGCCACGGGTTGGTGGTCTGGAAGTCTGGAAGATATCGCTTCTCAGCGATAAGACAGCCCATTGTCAATATTTTGGGCTATAAGGTTTTCTGTGTTTTCTGTAATGATATACAATAAAGTGTTATCTAACTATCTACTTTGAAATTTTTCGTGTTTTTAAGCCCCTGATACGATTTTCCGGAAGTGGCTATTTTAACTCAGCTGATCTTTCCACAGTTATTTGACAATGAACTATTACACCCATCTCTATTCGGCCTGGATTAGTTTTTGGCGGATCGCGATTGTTAAATAGTTGCGTATCGGATATTAAAGGGCACTTTGCTGTTTTGTAATCGGCTTTACAACTTGTTCATTAGTGGGTTATCAACTGACATTTGGCTTCACAGAATTCACGTTACACATGGATAAAAAGATACTTTTGAATATTAAAATTGCTTCGCTATATTGTTTCCCACTGACCAGAAAAAGCGTTAAGTTTAAAAATATTGTTACAACCAAGAGAGAATGCACACCTGCATGCCATAAACCTGGCTGATTACCTTTCCCGCACTTGGGCTTCTTTTGTTTACTTATTGTTTAAAATTTGTAATTAAGAAAATTATTCTTTTGTTATTGTACTTGTTTAATGGCAATCATTAGGCAGGTGTACGTACTGTAAATCATTAAGCGAGGATTACGATACGAACAAGACGTACATTCGATTAGCTATACAGTGACGGATTTTGCGCGCGTCATTGAATCGTGCAGTTTGTACTGGTTACGTCCAGTTATATTTGTACCTGCGTTATACGTGATTCTGTAGTTGTAATAAATTCTATAGTAATTCCAACGGCATTTAATTCGAGTCCTGTAGCTCGTAACAATATATACCGATTTTTATGTGTTTCACAATACTAGTATCTATATAGACGTGTCCTGGCACTTGAAAGACGATACTATCCACAAGATTTTCATTTTTAGATATGTTTTTTTAAATAATCGACAGACAAACATGCACATTGTATATACCTAAGCTAAGTAAGTTACGCATGTGTTAGGGTAATACACAACGGACCATTCTGTGGCCGATCGAAGACGCCCAGACCATAGTAAATAACAGACTTAGAGAGCCTCCACCTCAAAGGCCGTCAAATGACTATCACCGGGCCCGGGAGAAGATTTCTGGAGGACTCAATGGATGATGATGAAAGTTAATACAGTTTTGAACTTACAGCAAGTTACTTCTACTTACACCTTATTCTTCATACTATACATCTAATCGTTTTATTTAAATATGAAATCCATATCCAGATTTCTAGTACATACTTCGCTTCGTGCTAGACGCTATTAAATTTATTCGCTTCAATAAACGTCGTTGAAGAATGAACTCAATGTCTTTTCAATAAAGGTGAAAACACCTTCACGGGCACTAAACGAAATACGTATTCCAGGGTAGTCATTTTCAAATCGGTTCCCTATACATGGATTAAACGGTTGATTTGTTTTCAAGATGCTCCAACACGACTTTGATTGAATTCTTTTTTATAGCGAAGCTTGCAAATAGGCAGACGACCCAGGTCATGGAAAGTGGTTACCGCCTATAGACATTTGCAACACCAGGGGCGAAGTCAACGCATTGCCAGCCTTTGGGATTGAAATAGCGGGTGAGATAAGGGGAGGGGTAAGTGGGCCATTCTCACTCGACGCACGAAACACGATTAGCGCAATGGTAATCGTTTTACACCAATATTCTGTGGAGGCGTGGTATCACACCGAGCTGGCTCTAAGAGAAGTCATCAAGATTATGATTCCAGCATTGCTCTACCATTGAAAATATAAATAATTTAGAGTTTAGAGTTTAGAGTTAAAATGAAATAGAGTAGACGGCCTCAATTAAGGATAGACGTGAATAATCCAATAAAAGTCGTGGAAGCGTAATGTTTTTAGCAAATTTTTCTTTGAATAAAATAGATATTTTATTTCAACCCGAAATAAAAGTAAAATATATGTCAAGACCTAAAGACCGTAAATAATACATATCTAGACAGATCTAAGTTTTTACTGCGAATGCTGTTATTCGCACAGTCCTAAATTGTCATGCTGTTCTTTAAGTTACTATGAAATCAAGTCGAAGTTTTCAGTGTACAAATACTAACAATGCTTCCTTCACAAACTCGCAACTCACTAGTCCAGGGTGTTGTCAAAGACTTCATTTGCATATTAGACCCCGACTTGGGACTTGTTCGCACTTGCATGGAGTTTGGATTTACACCACCTCTGAGAAGTCTTCAAACTTGGATATTATAAGTTCCAGATTTTATATAACTTAGATCGATTACATAAATTGAGTTCTTGTAACGTACAGTATTCTTTAACCGGTTTAAATTTGAGTGTCTAAAACTCCCGTCTGTCTATTAATGGTTTAAGTTCCTAACGTGGATACTGGTACAAAAATATAACTGGTTTTTTAAAAACGTGTTTAAATACAAGCTTTTGAGATCCTCGATATCATGTAACAGCAGAGGCTAGCCAAGACAAGTAAAACGAGCCCAAACACGACGGGTCTATCTTGTTTAGTACAGGAGTTCCTATGGCCACCTTCCGACTTCATCATCAGATCAGCTCCATGGTACCATATTATTGCATTTTCACGCGATATACATTTGCGTGATAAATTTCAGCGCAATCGGAAACCGGGAAGTTAATTAAATTTAACTTGCAAGATTCCACTCGAACTTACATACATATATAGGTATATCAAATGCAAGTCAAATAAAAGCTTGTCATTACCACGTGCTGATGGTAAAGGAAAATATCGTGATGAAAACTACACATCGAGATAACCGATGTGTCAAACCTGCCAAGCCCACGCCGCCTTGGAGGAGCGTGACCAGTATACTGTCCGTGTCCCTAATGCCTCTGCTACAGCTGGGATAATGTTAGTATTAGTGACCGTGGCACGTAGATGTAGCAACGGATTTAATGCGTTATCTGTGATGCGTAATTGTTATCAATTAATAATTAAATAAGTAAATGACGCTAAACATTGACAGATAACGTATATATACATTAATATAGCAATTGCATTGACCAAATCCTTTATACACGTTACAAATAACAAAGAGATTCAATTTCTCTGTTTTCCGTCCTTTTAACTTTTAATTAAAATGGACGTCTAGTATTTTTTCCATTAATCCCTTCACCAACGGTCACTCCTGTGTCTCAAAGGTGATACGGCAAAATAAACCTGATTAAAGGGCTGTCATATTTAATCGTTCCGGATTTTTTTATTCGCAACGATAAAACATGTTTAACGATGGAACATTTTATTAAACTTTGAAAACATCACATAAGGATACTGTTGGATCCTCGCAATTTTTACTGATGTGGGTAGTCTTGTGAGTGCCGCTGGCTTTCGATCTCGCCGCCATGGCGTCGTGGCGAAGCTGGTCTCCAACGCACGCGAGGTCAGTCCAGACGTTCCGTTTTCTTCGTGCTAAGACCAAGTGAACGTTTCACATCCCATTCTTCAAAATCTTATTCAAGCTGTGCTTGTTCTTTGGTATGAGTGTGCCATAATTTGAAAACCTAAGTGCCATCCGAGGACTTGTTAATGCCGTGCACTCTCAGGAGCTGTTTAACTGCCCCATTGGAGATAGATTCCACGAGATAGTTTTGCTTATTATCCCATTGGTTTTTGTGCAGGATTTGGCATACCTCTCACTCTCATTCCCTTAAATATAATCCACAGTCCACTCAACAATTATTTGAATCAGCGAAGCTGTGTGGGATCTATGATCCAACATTGCACAGATACTTTTTGAAGAATGTTATCTTATTTACAAAATTAGAGTATGAAGCTATACTAAAGTTTTTGTGATGAGTCAGAGGAAAACGAACAGTAGTATACTTCTCAGAGTTGAGGTGATTGTATGTTATTCTAATTTGAACGGGTCAATAATCACCTAAGATTAATTGAGTCCTCTGGTGTTGAATAATAAAAAAATGGTAATTTTTTCTAAACGTGTAATATAATAATAGAAAAAGGTAGGTTTTTGTCTGTATTTATGCTTGTTAATGTCAGGGATCACTTGAAATTAAATATTATATGATAGATACTTTGAATTATTAAGAGTAAAATGCTGAAAAGACGGGGCATGGCATAGTAGTCATGAAATGTTGATAAATTAAATAATTACGTGCCAGCCTTTTGGGCACGTTCTCAACAATGGTGACAATGGTTTGGAACCATTTTTTTATCCATAGTTTTATTTTATTACGTTCAATAGTATTAAATAAAATTTACATCTAATATTCTTAAAAGTGTGGTGCTTCTTTAATTCGAATCCGTTGAAAAAAAATACAGCTCGCAGCGGTCTATGTGACGATGTCCAATGCGCTTTTCAATTAACCCGCTTTATAACAATGGACGCGTCTAAATTCCATTTGCGCATTCGGGATTGTGTTTTGTAAAAAATGAAAATTTGCAGAGCGATTAAAAGTTTAACAAAGAGAAGGAAGTCAGACAGTATTGTGTGTACTCTATGTTCATATTTTTATAATAAAGCCCGGTAGTTTGACCGAAATTTGGAGGCAGTAGTTAAAATAGAGGCTTTACGTTATCAACGAACTCATCTTTCAGGGTCTCCAGAATGAAGAATTTTAATGTCAATTTTTTCGTTTGGGATCAAAAATTTTGGAGTGTCTTTAGGATATAAAATTTCAAGCCAAGCATTGAAATGTATCTAATAATGACATCATCGGGATAAAAAGTATACTATGTGTTGATCTGGGATATACACTAGTTACGTTTATATCCTTTTAGTACTTTTCACGTGATGCACAGGCAGACCAGTATCCAAAATTGATTTTTTAGATTTGCATTGATTGGTGCTGCTGCTTCTTCTATCCATGGAGGAACGGAAAATAATACAATTCCTAAGTTGTGGCGCCTGTCGTAAGAGTCGACAAAACAACCTACAGACACAGCTGTAAGATAGCTTAATGGCTAGCGCCGCGTCTCAAACTCAAAGGGCGCGCGTTCGATCCTGGCCGGCAAGCATGTACCACTTGGGCTGTCTTTTGACCTAATGTGCATATTGTTACAATTACCCCGTCTTAATAACGGTGAAGGAAAATTTCGTGATGCAACCTGTATCGAGATAACCGATGTGTCAAACCTGCCAAGCCGCCTTGGACAATCCTGACGGGTATACTGTTCGTTCCCCCTATGAAGGGAGGTCCGAGCACAGCAGTGGGACGTTATTGGGCTATTATTATTATTATTATAAGGACAAATAAAAATCGTAAGCGCCATTAAATTCATGGCGCTTTCGCCCTTTTGATCGCTAGTTGCTTAAAAGTAGGTAGACGGCTATGGTGAATTGAGTTGAAAGAAGTCCACGCCACTGGTAGGTAATGTAATATGAGGACGGCCTCTGTGGTTGAGCGGGCTAAGCCTTTGACGGCCTATCTCACTGCAACCCAGAAGTTCCGGGTTCGATTCCCGGTGTAGTAAATTTCAGAAACGTATTTACTCTGTAATTTACCACGGTCTGGGTGTCTGGGATTGGCCCCAGAGTGGTCCGTTGTATATTACCCATAACACAAGCGTAACTTGCTCAATTTGGGGATATACAATGTGTGTGTTTGTCTGCCGATTATTAAATATTAATATTGCTGCTAACAATACTTCGTCGCTTAGTTCCTTATAGCGATTCAAAAGCAGTCCAGATAATTTATATCTGTTCAATATATTTCTCCCCCGAAACCGAATGTATCCTTTACTCGTTCAAAAGTACAAAATATATTTCTATTTCTCTGACATTACGCTAGTAATGCGACTTCAATGTTCGCTCTAGGCGTTGCGGGTGCCGTTCAATGCTACTTTTGTTTCAGATTTTATTTGCTGTGCTATTTATCTATATACGAATTAGTTGTTAACCGCTACATCGTCCATATTTACTTTTTACACTACGAAAGGCAATATAAATAAATAATACCTCACAATATTAATCAAACCAATCAACCCACAGCCAGGTGGTAGGGAATTTGCCCGACTGGATGGCTCCCACCCTTGGTCTAAAGTATGTCGTCATAACAACCTTGAGTTGCACTGTTTGCTGTAACTCCATTAATTCTTCAAAAGTCATTCTACAAACATACTTCTGTAAACAAACTTATAAAAAAAAAGAACTTGAGACATAATTAGAATGAGAGAAATATAAAGAAATAACAATTTTTAGCTAGATGTGTTGCTGAGGAATTTCTTGCCGCTTCTTCTCCTTAACAGCAATAACACGTTGCGAAGCGGTGTACATAGACTAGGAAGAAATTTAAAATTTAACCTATATGTATGACCTTCAAAAAGTGTTCTCCAGTGGAACTTATTTTGAATAAAAACTTGAATTTGAATATATACCTCATAATATTAGTCACTTAGATAAATAACCTCGTTTATTTGAATTCGTATCATATGGCACACATCTACTTTTATTTAGTTGGCGGTAGGCTAAATAAAACTTACTCATTAACAATACTAATTGGTCTTTAAAACCGTAAAACGTTGTTTTATTATATATACAAGTCGCGAAAACTTAAGAAAATATTATTAAATAAACAATTTTGAATAGAGTGAGCACTTTTTCAAATTTCAATAAATATATACTTGGTGCATTATTAACAGTGGTTGGAGTACATGTCCTTTATTGCTTTCAAATAATCTTAAATCTTTCAATAACAATTAACGAAATCGTCGTTTCCAATTTCATCCAGTATTTAATTTTCCAATGGACGAGCAGGTACTTTTCATCGTCAGTAGGGTGGCTAGGATTTCGAATTTGGTTTTGAAAGTCCTGTTTTTATTCGCGTTGTATAATATTTTCGGTTTTAATGTGTGCGTATATGTGTATTGTGTATGTATTATCTAATTTGTGTCTTTATTTATTTAATTAATTTATTTGGGAAACATATAATAATTATAATTCTTACAATATAAAACACATACATTAATACACATATCAGCTAAGATTACACTAAAAAAATAATTCATTTTACGCGTTTGTCCCATACAACTATAGCTCATAGCTAGCTCATTACACTACGTTTTTATTTTAAAGCGAGTGAGAAGTACATTTTATGTATAGAATTGTCAATAAAAGGAAAACACTACATTTTTTTTTTTTTTTATATACTTACATACTTTTTTACATACTTGGGACTTACGAATATTTACTATTTTAATGACTATTTATAGTAAAAAGTGTAGTATAGGTGTGGGTATAGTTTTTAGGCTTTATATTGTTACAACTCTGGTCCTGACAAAAACAAAATCCACCTGCATATCTGAAACAAAGCATATTTATTACCCGTCGGCATTTGAACTACTAACATTTAAATTATTTTATGATCGTCTTCTTTGGTATACTTTGTGTTTAGAAAACAGCCCATTGTTGTATTGTAATCTTTTATGGCAGTCATTAGTCAGATGTGTCGGATTAAGTCGACCTAGATACGGCGACAGGGGGATAGGGGGTCAGTCGAGTGATAACCACGAGCGAAGTAAGATGTGTATTCTACAATCGGGAATATAATAAGTGGCGGACTTTGCGCGTTTTATTGAATTATGACCTTCTGCATTACATTTGGACTGGTTGTGTTCAGTTATATTTGTGCCTGTGTTATACGTGTTTGTATAGAATAAACTCTATAGTATTTCTAAGTAACAATATTTATTATAATGTTGACATATCATATTAAAATTATTTTGCAATGCAAATTCGTTTACTTTTATATCAATAAACATTTAATAAATAAAAATATGTTTAAATTTGAATATTTTTAATGTCAAAATAGCTGTAGAACTCTAAAACTGTTGAAACAAAAAATATAGTTTTAAAACGTTAGTCTCATGTCAAACCATGTGTGTGTCCACTCTACCGGCAACAATTGGATACGAGTCCGGCGCGGACCAAAATTGCGGCACGGTTCACTTGTATCGGCCAATTATCGGCGCTTTTCATTTCGACCGACGAATCGGCGGACACGAGCGAGGATTGCGTTATGATCGCCACTCCAACACGAGTGCCGATATATGTCTGCGCGCATTGTTCGGAAAACAGAAAAGCCATTCCGGAATGTAGCTTTCAGATTGACCAATATCGTGTACCTAGTAAGCAAATGTTACCTGCTACACAGAACTCAAATAAGAATACCGTTGGAATTACTATAGGATTTATTAGAACTATACAAACACGAATAACATAGGTACAAATATAACTAGACACTACCAGTATAAACTTAGTCCATTGAAATCTTACATGAGCTTTGCATTTGTTAGAGGACGCAATTTTATTTTTGGGACATGTGTGGGGGGTCAATAGAAGCTTAACCTCAAGTTTGTGGGGTCGGCACCCTTGTCCCCCGGACGCCATATTGGAAAAAGGGGTGAAAACACTTTTTTCGCGATATCTCGAAACTATGCGGCTTACGAAAAATTTGTAAAGTCATAATTTGTAGCAAATTGTTTTTTTTGCCTACAAATATGTTTATATAACTTTTTGCCCAAAATTAAAAACTAAAGAAGTAATAAGCAAAAAAGTGAGATTTTTTTTGTTCATTCCTAACTCTTTACCATACTTACCAAATTTAACTTATCGAATGTTAAGCAGGTAGAAAAGGTCCTCCGTTTTCCCCGCCACCTATGAGGTACGAGTCCGTAGGCGCGTTTTTTTACGTGGTATCCCCAGTAGGCCTACTCCACGGACATCTTGCTTATAAGGTAATCTTGCTTGTTTCCTGAATATGCGGCGTACAAATTCTCAAAATATGCTCTGTGTATAATATCTATAAGGAATGTATTTACGTTGCTATTTCTTCAAATATTTTTTTCTTTCTTTAAAGCGTGCATAATTAATCGTCACATTTGTCATACTAGAATACTTTTAGTAAATTTAGGTTATATTTAAATATTAGTCTTTTAAGATTAGATGGTAATATTAATAAGGTATTCTTACTTCTAAATACCTTATTTATAGAAATAAAAACATTTGTCATACTCATTTCTTTTGTTAGTTATTATTACTATCGATCGTGTACTTTTTCCAAAAGTATGTTAACTTGATTTATTATAATTTATCAATCGATTTCAAGTGTTCGTCGTCGTGCACAGTCAATATTGAGCGCTCACCGCGGGCACTAAAATCCGTCGTATGCGGTGGTGTGCATCAGGCTTCTTTTCTTTCGGGGATGCCCCCATACTTATGCGGTCTGGTCTGTCGATGTCCTCGTTTATTCGTGGCATTTTTTGTACGCGGTACGTTTAGAATCTTGTGTAGGTTATTCGATGTAGTCTTGAATGATTTTGACAGAGAAATCCTACCTCGCGTACAATCTCATCACACTAGCTGTGCTCCCATTACGTTTGCTCGGGATATTTACTTTGTATTCATATCTCCTCAACTCTAAAACAATGGAAATACATACGAAAAATAATAAAATTCCTTTTCAATCCCCAAAGTTTTCGTCGTCGTTAAGCCCTCTCGGTGCGCATTCCGTCTTCCGTTTTATTCCAGGTAAGGAGTCAAGCTTTGATGTGTATGATGTATGTAGCATGTAAACACGAATTATTGTTAAATTCTTAAAATTACATTGCTTTCAAATTATTGAAATATCTCTTCGTTACAATAAGTTACACAAGTAGACAACCAAAACTTTAATGAATTGTTATGTATCAAAGCTGTCTATTAACGAAATATAGTTTCAATTAACTAGTACAAGAAGGTTCGGTTTAGCAAGAATCCCCAATAGACCAGCTCCAATTTAATTATCCACACGGAACTGAATGGATTTCTCTATTACCATCGTGTTTCAATTTAAATGCAGACCTTGAATCACTTAGATTCTAGACGCAAAGCTACCTTTATTACATATATTATTGTATAATAAATTATATGTTTTCACGAACATTATAACAGCAGACCAAAGGTCAAACAAAAGTGATGCATGACAAATCTTGCAATATGATATTTTTACACAAACAATTCTGACGGTTTCCTGATACGTGAGCAAGCCACATACAGTGGTCCCCTATAGATATACGAGTATGATACTTTATTGCTCACCAAAACAAACAATTACAAAAATGCGTAGGTATAACAATTCGTGGTAAAACAAAAGACGACCTTATCATTAAAAGCGATCTCTACCAGGTAAACAAACTCAAAGGAAAGTCTTATCTGTCATTACTATTATATTGTCACGACGAAAGAAAAAATGAATAGGAGAATGAAATTGACATACGTGGACTACGATTACAATCTGATGAGTCCCTGAGACGATCAATTGCAGTTGACAAGTCTCACGAGATTGACGGTTTCACTTGATGGCGGACTTGACGCCTGTTGAATGTGTCGTCAAGTCCGATCACGCCACTCGCCTAACATTCCTTACGATAAATCTAGCGGTATCTATTTAAAAAAAAGAAAAAAGAGACGATGTCGTCATATTACATGTCATCGTATTACATGTGAAACGATGAAATAATCCTACCATCTTTTTTATGTACCATGTTTTATGCAATAAATGATGATTTGCTTTGATTTGATGTAAGGCATTTTTGCCAACAAACCCCTTACTAGCTTACCACAGTACAAGAAAATCCCTGTACAGATATATCAGCAATAGGACAAAATCACGCTCGCTAATTATATCAACGCTAGGCCACGACTAGCTCATATTACTCGTCCGCCATCTTTGATGTTGCGGTTGCAAATGAAAAAAGCTTATCAAGTCCCGCCAAGTCGCTTCAAGCGCAAGCGCATCAGGTGCCGTCAGTCAAAATTTCTGTTAATTGCGATCAAGTCTTAGACTGCTTGGCGCTAGCGTTGCGTGAACGCGATAAACGATCAATATTCGCTTCAATCACGTAGACTTGTCAAGTCCACTTGATCGTCTTGAGGGACGCATTAAGCAGAGTAAATAGCACATACATTATTGCGTAAAGAATTTTTAAATATGACAAAGGATTTAGCTTTTTTGCGTTTGTCTCTGTCATAGATTTCATAGTACGTACAATATTGTATATTTTTTGGATCAAGAACCTTTGGGGGCGTACCAGTGGACAACCACCAAAGTTTCATCACAATCGGTTTAGAAACGGACAACCATACAAACATACAATTTTATTTGTATACATATCGATACCAATGCTAAAGATCCGTTTATAACTTAAGCCGTGAAGATCACGTGTTGGCTCACATCGTGGGAGCACTTTCACTTTATTGTGAACTAGGGCCTTTGATGCGGTTTCCCTCATATATTTCCGTTACTGAAGACTAGAATTGTTGAGATACAAATGTGTTTTATAAACATATTTATTTATTATACTGGATGTCCCCAAACTAAAACTTCAAGGTTTTTACAGTTTGCATTAAGCTTTTAATAATTATATATTTATTTCTATCTATGTCTTTATTGGTTAGTCAAATTACAGAAAATACTTAAAAACTAGTGTAAGTTAAATATCTTATATATATAAAAATCTTGAGTCATGATGATGTTGCCAATAAACTCCCAAACTACTGAACCCATTTCAATCAAATTTGCACACCGTATGCAGTTTGATCCAACTTAAAAGATAGGACTTTTTATACCGTTGGAACCGGTAGGTGGCGTTGAGGTCGGGTTCTAGAATCCTCCTAATCACCTGAACCGATTATGGTGATTTTGTATTTGTGTCATGAAACAATTTCTTTTAGGAATTCAAAAAATATGGCGGTACGAAGTTCGCCGGGTCAGCTAGTCTCCTATAGATTGGTTACAATTGTTGTGCTAGCTTCGCATTTGCTAATATAACAATTAAATTCTGGTACGTGAAATCTGGCAGCCAGGATTGTCAGGATGTTGTTAGATTTTGCCCGAATCCTGCTTAGAAACGAGGCAACACTTTTTCTATCGATTGCGTAATAATCGTCTACTCGTGCTGTTGCAAACATACCCTCCAAGACAGGTCTAATTAGCATTAGACCTGTCTTCATCCTGTCTAAATGAACAGAATAAAAAGTAAGTATTTTTATTCCCAGACATTTTCGTTCTACTCGCTTAGCACTAATGCTATTTACTTATTTACTTAACCGGGACATCCCCATCAACAAAAAAGCCACGCGCGTGACATACGTAAAAGTATTTTAACGTTTGCAACATCAAGGTCGATGCCAACGTGTGATCGGCCTACAAGAAATGTAATTTCAGTCTATACATTAATACATGAAGCAAAAACTTGAAAATTGCGCGGACGGAGGAGTATAAAAATTTCGCTAGACTAGAAACGACGAATGCGGATATTTTTTTAAAACAGACTACCATATATTATATTTGACACACACACGCATATATACTCTTTTGTTTATTGTTAAAATCAAACAACAGTGTAGTCTTGGCGAAATCTGTGATTATAGAAGTTATAGTCTTTGACATTACTTATTAGGGTCGAATTTCGAGCACGGGCGACCACTAATATAATTAATTGCCGATAGTATACATATCAAGTAGTTTGAATGAATATTACAATAAGTCCCACTATTTAGTATAAGTTCACACGACATTTGGAAATAGCAATGGTGAACGGGTCGACGACCGGTTGCGGCGCATCTGCGACCATGTTTGAGCAATCCGCTGGCATTGAAAGTTGATATTTAAGCGTTTCATTCACAGCCAGGTCATATACTTTTATATGTATATAACTCTTTTATAATAATCGGCAGATAAATACATTCATGGTATTGCGCTATTATATATCCCAAGCTAAGCAAGTTGAGGTTGTATTATGGGTCGTATATAACAGACAGCTCTGGGACCGATTTCAAGCACCCAGACTATCGTAAGTAATTCTATGCGGCTTCTTTTTAGAAAAAAAATCAATGTGCTTATTTTGACTAATCTCTGTAACAGCTGGACCGATTTTGACTCTACTTTCTTATGCTACTTTTCCTTTCATTTTAGGGTGCCGCGAAAAAAAAATGTCCACACGGGCGAAGTTGCTGGCATAGCTTATATGATCTAAATTCTCGTTTTATTAATATCTAATTATATACACTTTATAACAACTTCGACATTTTAGCTTCCGCCTAATCACTTATATATATTACACTGCTCGCAACCCATAATCTTGGGGGAATAAAAGGTTTACGCTGATAACATTAAAGTGTATGTTTTGTCAAGATGTTCTCCACTGTCAACAGCAGGCATTATAACAATCTCCATCTATTAACTTTCATAATTACATCAAATTCTGATGTTAACATTATAATTCGTCCTTCGCAGTACAGTTTTAAAAATATTCTGAAGTGAAAAAAAAATTAAACAGGATTCCCATTACGTATTCCAACAAAAAGCTTTTAAAGTGTAGTTAGGCAAAACGGGAGTCCCAAGTGCCGTTTATTTTGGCACCTCTTGAAGTGCCCAAAACAGTCCCAGTGCGGCGGACAATCTGCGCAATACCTCGTAAATCAAAGTTTAGGCAAGTCGTAATTTTAAGAGGGAAGCGATGTCGAGATTTTGCTGGGTTGCTGCCTAAAAAAATATATGTAGTTATAACTCGAAAAATTGATTCAATTTTGTCTGTCTTGTTAGGTAGTTGTTAAATAGGTTGAATGAACCTTTGTTTGTAAGGATACAGGTCATAGTTGTATATAAGTTGGTAACAAAGTACTTACTTACTTACTCCGTTGGCTTAGCGATCCAAAGTGGGACTTGGCCTCCGAAACGAGAGCATGCCACTTTTCTCTGTCAATTACTGGCTCCTAGCTCCGCCAGGTCAGCCTCTACTCTGTCCTTCCAGCGATATTTAGGACAGCCGACAGGACGCCGACCTACCGGCCGTCCCAAACATGCTTTCCTCACGCAGCGATCGTCTCTCATCCGTTCTACGTGACCGAGCTAGCGGAGGCGGTGACCTGTCATTTCTCCTATTATGTTAGACTCGGCCACGAGATTCTCAATTTCGAGGTTACTTGAGGTAACAAAGTAAAATGATTTTTTTATTGCATGAGTTAAGCAGATAGGTAGACGGCCCACGTAATGGTAATCGATTACCATCGTCTATGGACATTTGCATCACCAAAGGAGTTACAAACTGGTATACAAATGGTGGATACATGTCAATCTAAAAAACATCACAACAATTCTAAATTTATAAACACAATTCGATTAATTATAATTTTATTATCATACCAGAATAAAATGTCAAGAAAATAAAATAAATCAGATGTCAAATGAAAAAATATAAATATAATAATCATTTACTTAATTAATTCCTATTAAGTTGTTTATTAACAAATTCTAATATTATGTATTTACATATAGAAGAACTAGATTTAAAATAACATCTTTTACCCACAAATTGAGAATACAATTTGTTAACTTTTGTTTAAATTATTTCAACGGGGTCATGGATCGATGGTGGCAATTCAAGATCAGAAGATTGACTAATTGTTGCATGCGTTCCAGCCAGGATCGAATCCGCGCCCTCTGAGTTTAGGCCGCGTGCGTTTGCCATTACGCTATCACGACTTCAAATCAAAACCTTACTTACTAAATAATCAGGTTCTGATTTATTTTGAAAACCAAAATCACCAGAACTTACCTGTACAGTCCACTACCTAATATCTTGAGCTGTATTGGTTATTTTGGAGCTAAAAACATTGATAAACTAACATAGCCACCAATTTGGTCAAGACGGGAAGTCTATGAGAGAGATTGAAGAGGTTATAGCACGGGAAAATGAGACACAGCCGCTTTAACGGAAGTCAGAAATAAGGAAGTAAATATATTAGATTTATTCATCTTCCTTATGAATTTCTATTTAGCTTTTAACATAAACAAGTTTAAAAAATATATTTTTTTCTGGAAGATATCGGAACATTTACATACGCATACCTTGACTTAGACATAATCTTGAAAGTGAGATTAGATATATAAATGTTAGCTTGTGTTTATTTATTTCCTCGTTCCGGCCATGGGCGATCTTCACAAAATAATATTTTTTTATAGCGTGAAAAACGAATCTCATGGGATATGGAATCTCAGACATGTTTATGGCAGATATTTTTCGTGTAGAGTAGAAAATTAAAAATGTTCACTTGATCTAAAACGCGAAAAGTATTTAAATATTTCGTATATGGTAACCCCAGTATTATCTGGACTGGGTTTATGAAACGATAACGTTTCAAAGTGTAAAAAAATGTGCGCGCCAAGTTTAGTACTTCCTTCTATAAAACGTCTAAACGATTGCCTCTATTCCACCGTTGAGCTTTTTTTATTATATTTGAAATTTCATGAACAAAACTTCTTCATATGGTAAGCAAAGAAATGAAAAACAAATTCTAAATCCTTCTGCCTGTAAAAAAAGCTGTATTGAACATCGCTGACTAGAAATCTGTCTTCTGAGAGACCATATTTCTAAAGAATTAATTGATGCTTTAAATGACACTATCGACATTAAAAACTTTTTTGAACATTCAAAGAGCATCAACTAGTGCAACTTTGTGATTTTACCAATTTGACGCTTAAATTGAAAGTTAGATCTTCTTTCTTAAGATAATCAGCAGTCAAGTCTAAGCTTAACTATTCCTAAGTGTAAATTAAGTGGGTGTTAAAATGCTACATGAAATATAGATGACGTCTTTCAATTGATTATTACATCTATCAAAAAACTCTTGATCTGATGTGTAAAACGCAATGCGTAGTTACCCACTGCGTTTTATTCGTAGTAACGAGTTTAGAAACATTTTTTCTTGCTTATTACTCCTTTAATATAATTAATAACTGCTGTAATACAGTCAATAAGCTCTTGTTAGAGATGTAAAAAGGCATGAATTTATTTAAAAACCCACTGACCTCAATTCTATGCCTTGTCATTAAAACCGCAAATACAGAACATTCGTTCTTACAATTCTCATTCGAAAACAAATTAACATCGAGAAGTAAAGCCATTCGTTATTATAAAATGACGTATAAAAGACCGCGTTCATCGGGATAATGCAAGGCAGTGGGGACATATTTAAATGGAAACGTCACAACCAGTCCTTTCAGAAATAACACGACTGCTAATGGTGAAAGGGCCATATCTTAGTAAAATAATTTACCAGGGTTGTACTCGTATATTTAAGATTCAACATCTTCAACTGCCATTTGACGATGCTGTATCAGATCTAACAGAGTCCGATGATGATTTTAGAGAGTACTGTTAATTTGGATAATACTGCTTATATATAACTAGAGTTGGAAGGAAAGTATATAAACCCAAACAAATTAATGACTAGTTATTTGACGGCCTCTGTGGTTGAGCGGGCTAAGCCTTTGTCGGCCTACCTCATTGCAACGCGGAGGCTCCGGGTTCGATTCCTGGTATAGTAAATTTCGGAAACGTATTTTCTCCGTTATTTACCATGGTCTGGGTGTCTGGGATCGGCCCCAGAGTGGTCCGTTGTATATTATCCATAACACAAGCGTAACTTGCTGAATTTGGGGATATACAATGTGTGCGTTTGTCTGCCGATTATTATTATTATTATTATTATTATATGTATTTATTTATTCTCAAAATTTTTACATTTTTTTAAAAAATATATAAAGATTTTTTTATAAAAAAATAAATAACATTATTCTTTTACAAAAATACATCAAAAAATAAAATACATATTCAATAAAAAAAATATAAAATTTTGCTGATCACCGCCAGCGGGGCCTAGGGTCCAAACTACCGGTGGTTAGGGCTCCAGAGACAGGAACCTCCTCACAATTCGTGCCGTGTCCAAGAGTGCTGCCTTCTGTATCTGGTCCTTCACCCAGCTTCCCAGCGAAAGCCTCTCTAGATGACGGTCGAGGCTTTTCGCTATAAGACCATTGACGGTTACAATTATTATTATTATCACGGTTAATATTATTATATATGTATGTCTTTCAAGACCACGGGCCATAAAAATGGCCCGGACTTTTGGAGGGCTTGCGTGGGGCCATGGGGAGGCCAACACGTAGAGGCCCCTTGACAAATTTAATGTAAATATGTGGCGTGACACTGACCGGCGATTATCCCTGTCTACACCATATAATAATGCACCCAAGGACAAGCCCCGGCCAGTGTAGGACTATTGTGGGAAATGAGGACAAAAAGTACCGGGCTATTGGGGTGAACTGTTAGTGGTACTAGCGGTCTGGGAATATGGGGACTATGGCGTCTGCCCGTCGCAATGTTCAGGGAACATGGAAAAATCGGCAGACGGTGACTCGCCACTCCCTGCATGGGCCCCTAAAAATGCCGTAAAAGGCAGAGGCAACATGGGTGTGAGTGGCTAAGGGGTGTAGAGAGGTGGGCTGCAGGTTCACCGAAGCTACTTCCGACGTTAGGCCATTTATCACTTCCACCCCTGGAGCTTTAGTCTTAGCTCTAGCGATCTGATTTTGTATAGTTGTTATCATTTATGAAACTTATGTGATAAATGTCAATCAGTGATAACTTAAAAAGGGGGATGTTGTATATTTAAAGTTTGGGTGGGGGCAACTGAGGGCAGAACAAGATGGAGTCGAATAAAACTTAGTGTTGATTGACAGTTAAATGTTTTATTCATAATTATTAATATAGAGCAATCATAAGTAAATATATTCGAAACGAGACGGGCGCTATGGATTTTTACATTTATTGGAAACAAAATAATTGTATTAGCGACTTTTAGTTGTTGGATTGGTTGATTCGGTTGTGTATGATCTCAAATTTATTTAATATGTAGAAACTGATTATAACAAAACTAATAGAACTTAGTTTATTCTGAGAGCAAGCAACACAGGTTATGTTACATTAAATTTTTATCCAGGCTCTACTCAATCCCGGAATATTTATTTACATAATTTTATTCCGAAAACTTCATTCTCGGTATTATACTTAACTAATTTGAGTCATATCGGTACCGTGCTTGATTGTTGAAACTTACAAACAAAGTTACTTTCGCATGTATAATATTTATATGGAATATGGTTGTGTCATGTATCCAAAGGGTCGATTAAAGAACCTATGACTCCTTAAAGTCTAGACGTCACATCTTACTACACTAACTACGGCCTCTTTGCAGGTGATAATAAGTACCTCAGTTTATTTTACTGCCTCTACCCCATTATACACTACACCCAAATCAGAAGTACCTATTAATATTCAAGCCGGAATCGAATTTACAGATTCGCAATTTCTTGAACATACGTCGCATCGACTATAAGAAAGATTTTGAGCAGTTTTGAGAAAGAGAAGATACTTATCTAAGTTTGTATTGTCAACTGTTGTAGAAAAATATGAAATAGCATATACTATGATTTTTAACTATCTGGACTAAAATGACAGTTGCTATCAAAATTTTATTATATTTCAAGCTTGGAGCAACTCACGGTAGTGAGTTATTGATTTAACTCACACAATTCACCTACGAATCAAAAAAGGTCAATCGCAGCTGTCATTTTAGTCCTGGTAATTCAAAATCAGGGGATGTCGATCACGATGTCAAGTCCCGTATCACAGCAGCTTGGGCCAACTGCTATGAGTGACCCAAAAATGCCGATTAACTTAAAAGCACAGGTCTAAAAATCCGTCATTAGACCTGTTTTTTTGTATGGTAGTGAATCGTGGCCTGTACTTAAGCGACATAAGCAAGAACTGTGTGTCGTGGAGATGAATATGCTGTGTGACCGTGTCTGGAACTACCACATCCGCGGCAGTATTCATGTCTGTGACATACCAGACATAGTATAAGAGTGTCGCTTACACTGATACGGCTACGTTTTACGAAGACCGGCTAATTATGTGGGGAAAAAATGTCTAGCCATACCACCATCGCCAGGTCCCGGTCCAAGGTCCAAGAAATGTTGGCTTGACGTTGTGAAGGATGCGTAGGATGGAAGGCGTACCAATGGTCTCAAAACGGGAGATGCTGAAGACCGCGCCAAGTGGAGTGGAAAATGTAGGAAAGTGGACCCTGGGCGGAGTGAACTGGTATTTAACGCTCGGATGATGAATTAATAATCAGAGAAGTAGATTTTTATAATATTATCGTTAACTGTAGAACAGACTTTTTTACGATGACACCACAATAGGATGTCGTTTACTATGACTAATCGATTTGTTAAATGCAATCGCGGATGTTTCTAGAAATATTAGATGCACAGCCAAACAAAAACTTTTGAATACGTTCCACGAATCAAGGTTACTCGCTTTGTTTTCTCATCACGTGGTTTGAGAGAGATAAATACACACGTTTCGTTAACGTTGGAGAGGGATGACGCATCGAGCGCAAGGCACGGCCTGGTACCGCGGTTAGTAATGACATTTTATTTCGTTTCGAAAATAATAGGCGGTCTATTGATGTAAATTAATTTGCATTTATCATTGTCATGTGATTATCTATTTTGAGATCAAATTAGTAGATTTTTGTGCTTTAATTGGTTCTTTTGAGCGATTAGTTTGTATTAAGTTATAATCATACAAAAAGTCGGCCAAGAAGCAAGGCGTTGCTGGCGAGCGGTGCGGTTGTAAAAGTGAGGGATGCCTTGGCACCAAATCAATCAAATCTCTGGAACACTCCCCGTTATACAGGCAGATGTTCAGAAACTTTTGGGCTAACAAAATGGCTTAAAAATCCTTATATTTTTCTATTAAAAATGAATAATAGGCCTAAATTCTATCTGGATCGCGAGAAATCTTAAAAATAAGGTCAGAAATTACAATAATTTATCGAGTGCATAACCGATTTTAGTGAATGAGTTTGAACAATTAGTAATATGAAAACACTCACAAGACACTATTAATTCGTTCAAAATAACTAAATATACTACAATCATAAAAAACAGTATCAATGTAATAGATGATCTGAATCTGTACCTAACAATAACAACAAAAGCGTGTCAGACTCCTTAATAAGTCTGGAAATGGAAATTTAACAGAATCAAAATTTTGGTTACGGAATCGTAAAAAGCATTTATTTGAATATATTTACTAATGTCTGCGGCCATGTGACTATAATAGCTACAATTTATATGTTAATGCTGTTGGCAATGGGATTTTATTTATAATACATCCTTTTTAAATCAAATCAATTGATTCGATAACGGTTTTGTGCTAATTTCACTTTATGCTCGTATTTCACAGACAATATAATTGAAGAAATTATGTTGTTATTTTATTCGTCTCAAAAGCAGGTAAAGGAACTTAGTCCGTACAGCTTTCTCTGATGCATTATGTTATATATAATTATGTTCTCAATTTAGCTTAGATAAATTACTAATAATTAGTTTGTTTTTTAAATATAATGTATCTCATTCTCTGACAGGCTAAGTGTTACAGATTTATGTGTTATCATTCACATTCTAAAGAAGTTTCACTTCAAAATATTAAGACTTCATAATAAAATAATAGGACTGGGGTGCGCGCGCCCTTTGCGTATAGGACGCGTGCGCTAGCCATTACACTATTACGACTTAACAATCTTATAGTTTACCCTAACAACCCTTTTCTTAATATTTATTTTTGGTTTTATAAGATAACTTTTTTTTTATACTAAATTATTATGACTAAGTGACTATTTTGATCTTTTCAGGTAAACTCCCCGAGACCATTTGCATATTGAAGTGTCCACTAAGGTAGGAGGGAAAAGGAAAAATGAAGATGGTATTTTTAGAGTTCCTTGGTATCCAGTAAATAAACTTGAAGCATAAATAGGCAATTTGGTCGGGAATCAACCCTTCGACAAACGATCATTCAACGATCGAAACTGACGAAACAACCTACGTGAAAAAGCATCAGATGCAGTGAAATATTTTTATAACCTGTCTGTATAAGCTTGATAATAATGTGTCCACTGTAAACTAGTGATGTAATTACATAATATATCGATCACTGACGTGATGATATTTCATTTTGTCATTGTTAATTCACCGGTGAACAATCACGACCAGGTAATTTAGAAGTTACGATGCGAAGCTGGCAAACAGGCATACAGACCAGTTATGGAAAGTGGTTTCCATCGCCTGTAGACGATTACAATACCAGGGGCCAGCCGTGAGACGTGTCTGGGCCACAATATCTTCTCAATATTGTCGCGGCGGAATAGTAGTAGAAAAAAATTGGTATTAGGTACCATTAGCATTGCCTTAGAATTAAGAGAATATCGAAACCTATAATTGAGACGATAGTGCCGGCGATTTTGATGAGATAGTAGTAGCAGAATTGAGCTCCTATGACCATTGTGATGCTGCAGCATTAAATAGCTGGAGTTCAGCAGACAGGCTAGCGGCCCACCTGTTGGAAAGTGGCTACCGTCGCCTATGAACGTTTGCAACACCAGAAATGTTACCAACGCGCTGCCGGCCTCGAAGAAATTTTATGACACTCTTAAAAAAACTCCATATCGTAGTGCTGTGGGAAAACCTCGACTGGGAGCTCATGTCAAAGAAGACAAGAAGATAGGTGGCTTATAGTTACAATTTGCTGTATAGTGACGTAAACTAGGTACAGACCCCTCGATCCTTGCGCTGCGATCGAACTTGTCGCCATTTTTCCTATAGCTGGCGAAATTTCCCAGTAACAATCTGCATGAATAATAATTTATGAATTATTTAAAAGCCAAAGACCTTGTCTGTTGGCGAATTAACGAAAGTGTCCCCCCTAAGTCGGATTTGCATACATTTGCATCGTTTTATTGCGATGCGCCTTATTTCCGCCTCCTTAATGGCAAAAGCCATTTCGATTATTATAATCCTTTTGCTAGAGGTCAATATAATTTATTTATTTAATGTATTTTCCTGTATATTCTTTAAGGACTTTACTTGTTCTTGCTAATTATATATTTTCTTATCAGGTGCAACTGAACTGCCCTGCTTAATAAATCTGTAAAATCGACTGTCCATCAAGGGGTGTTGGTGCCAACTGTGCGGCAGTGAAAGTTGGGTGTGGCAGAAGAAGCATGAAAGTAGAATAAGTGCAGTTGAAATGAGAGCTTTGAGAAGTATATGTGAGGTAAACATGAATAATATCATACGGAATAGTGCGATAAGGGAACGTTGTAGATTGAAAGAAGATGTAATAACAAAAGTTGAAAAAGAATGGTCATAAAATAGAATCACAAAACAAGTACCGGTAGATCGCGATATACATACACATCATGATCAAATTGCAGAAGTGTTATAACGAGGTCAGGAAAAAAGCATATCAAATAAACGCGTATGAACAGTTTAATGAAAGAAGATGATGCGAAACTTGTTTGTCTGGATCGTCGCCAGTGGAGATCTATTGTCTCTGCTTCCCCTTGGGAACAGGCGTGATAATGTTTGTATGTACATCCAATATCGCCTCATTAGACAATATAGCGAATAAACATGACCTTAAAAGTCAAATAAAATCGCAAAAGGGCTCGGGATGGGATGCGGCCGAAGCGCGCTTCACATTTGGCCCAGCAATTAGCATGTTTGTCGCTTACCGCTTACGCTAATGACTTATAAGGGACAAGAGATAGCGGGGAAATATAGATTTTGGGATTTTAGCGGTTGGTAGGCAATCGTTTATCCATGGGACTGGAATCTGTACTAATAAATATGTAAATTACTGTATTTTTACGTTTATAACTTTCTTCTTTATGGCTTTTTTCTTGCTGAAATACAGGAGACTAGCTGACGACCTATTTGATGGAAAGTGATTACTGTCCTCTATAAATATTTGCAACGCCAAAAGTTTTACCCATGTGTTTTGTGATGGTGGAACCAGGCCACTGGAGCGGAAATACAACTCAAGGTTTCTATGACGGCCTAATCTAGACTTATCCAAAAACTCTTTTCGTGAGAAAAATTTCTACGTTTGTGTCCACTATAGAATTTCCCGAATATCATGAAGATAACGGAACATTTCCATATCTATCTGAATGGTTAGAACCTGGTCTAGAGTATACCGCCATAAACACCTCGAAGAGTGTTCCATTGTGACTAAGTTCTAATAAACTTTCGCGGCCGGAGGTACATTTATAGCGTCTTTGATATTGCACATGTTCATAGGCGATGGAAACCAGCTTTCAACAGGTGGGCCATGAGCGTGTCTGCTGTATTCCAGCAGTATAATACGCTGTCTCTTATAACTTGCGTCGCAATTTCATTCCCGTGTTTGAGTTGTCCCGGCAGGCGGCGTAACACATCAAATATTTACACATATCCCGGACGGATTTGCTTGAATGTTCGCGCTGTATTTGCGCAACTCTGTGTCGGCCACGTTTTTATGCAATCTTTCATATTCGCGCGAAACAGTAAAAGTATATAGTTCACGTATTGTTGTTCATTGTCAATGAGATAAAAGAGTATATTGTTATAAGGATAAGTTCAATAGACAGTCAGATAGCAATACAGGTGGGCAAATACCTTACCACTTGGTTATGGTGTTGTGTCTGGCCTCTCAGAGCACACGATGCATTGCGGCGCCGCACCGCAAAGGTTTCGCCGTATCGGCGGGCACAAGATCGGTGCGGCGCCGCAACTTTATCATGTCGCAGAAGCGCCGTGGATCGTAAAAGACGTCTGTTGTTGGCCCTACTATGTGCCCGTGCATGTGACGCATAAACAACTGAGCGGTGCCGCTCCGAATTGCAACGCATTCACCCCTTCCCGCCTCGTCTCGGTGGTTGCGAATTCGCTGCGGCGCCGCTGCGCATCGTGTGCATGCCTCAGATATTTCTATGTAAAATGACGCAGCGACATACTCGTAAATTACTATTCGCGGGGCACGGGGGCACATAATACAAACCACAGACGCACGCGTGTCGTTAAGATAAAAATATAGGCGAATAGGCGAACGGGAGCGGTATTTTTCAGTTTTTGGCTCTTGTCGAAAAAATTCAAGAGGCTGCTTTCGAAATGTCTCTATTTGAAAAATGAAGCAATAGAGCGGAGATTTTGAGCAAGGAATGGCAAGTAGAGAATGAATGGAAGAATGGGGATTGTTCACAAAAAATTACTCCCTGATTTTATATTTTTATTACGTAAAATAGGGTATTTTAAGATACTAATTTGAATATTTTTATATTTTAAGCGTTAGTTTTTTATAATTCGATTTTAAAATTATTTCTCCGATGCCGTCATAAGGGACAAGTTTACATTGATTTCTTTGCCTAGAAAACAAAAATAATAAAAGTAAGTTTTATCTATATATAATCATAGTAATCTGTGCTACTATTTAAATGTCACTGTCATTACTCATTTTAGTGTTTTTTGTCGCTAGGCTTATAATTTTTCGTGTTCAACCATTATTATTTTCTATAGTTATCGTTAATTTTTTTAAAGTGATCTTTAGGGAAAAATCCATGTTGCAGAACTTAGATCAAATAATGTACAACTAGAATTTTTTTACACCTGAAGCAGGCAAACAGGCAGACGGCCCACCTGATTGGATTTAGTAAGGTCAAATAAAGGTCAAACGCATTTCTTACAAAATACAAGAAGATCGTACGTTTTTTGGAATTTTAACTACACAGAAATGATTAGGGACACTATTCCTCGAAATGGTTTTTCAAATAGCTAGATTGAAAGCGTTCGTAATATCAAAGTAAGAGAGACAGTTGGTCTGAAAGAGAGTGTCGGGGTGAAGGTAAGGAAAGGAATGCTCCGGTGGTTCGGGCATGTGGAAAGAATGTATGATGAAAGAATGACTAAACAGATATACAATGCAAAAGTGGATGGATGCAGAAGTCGCGGAAGGCCACGACACACCTTCCATGATAAAATTGATCATGTATTAGCAGAAGGTGATGTCAGGAGCCTTAAGAACAGACAAGCGTGCAAGGCAAGAGCTATGAAAAGAAGCAAGTGAGGTGCGTAAGAATAAGCCTGTATGGCGCTCTGTTGTTCGTGCCTACCCCGCAAGGGACCTGGCGTGAAGTTATGTATGTATGTATGTAGATTGAAAAAAGTGAACAATCCCAATTGGTACATGATTGTAGTAACAATCTTAACTTTTTGAGTTTGGTATTTCTTACACTCTTACTCTTCCCTTATATTCTAAAATTGTATACACATCAACAACAAAATGACCATCGCCTTGGTAATGGCTATTTCCTCCTTATCTTTCAGCGTTCTGCTGTAGGAGACATAACGCAAATAAGGCATAACAATCAACAAGATTACAATGTAATCGATGTTATAATTAGTAACCTACAGCCGTCGTTTACCTATCAATTACCGACCTTGTGTTTGCAAATAGTTCGATGAGCAAAGCAAATCGTCACAGACACGGAAGGGTAAATTAATGATGGTCTTTATTACATTTCCTATTTAATCAACAACGAGAAACCAGGGACGTCAAGAAAGATGGTCAGAATAATCAATTAACAAAGACGTTGTAGTTGGGAGATTAACATACACACGTCTTAAACTCAAATTACGTGGGTTCGAATTCTGACCGGAATAAGCATGTACCACTTAAACAGTTTTCTAACCTAATGCTCATATTGTTACAATTGCCATGTGCTCCTAATCTAACCCAACGGAGGGGTGAAAGAGTCAAGCGATAGCCACAAGCGAGGCAAGACGTGTGTACATTCGATAGACTATACAGGGTCCCAGAACTCAACAGCAAGCCGAAACGGGGTGACAGGATTGATTGTAACCATCATGAGAAAAAAAAAAAAACTATCGCATGCAGTTTGAAAACTATGGACATTTAAGAAAAACCTAGAACGTGTTATTGAATCGTGCATTACGTTTGTACCGGTTGTGTTCATTTATATTTGTACCTGTGTTATATGTGTTTGTATAGTTCTAATAAACTCTATAATAATTCCAACGGTATTATAATTCGAGTCCCGTAACAGAATTATTATTTTATTCCGATATCATTCTAATTTATTGTAAAAATCGTGTGTGTGGACGTTGTATCAAAATTATCTAGGGAATGACAATGTATATACATAGTATTGTAAAGTGAAGGCGGCGTAGGTAGTTAGTACCCAGTAGTGAGTTGGGGATATAAGCGTTTTTGTACTCTTGTATAATATTGTAATTTGTGTAGGAATTCAAAGGAGACCGTCTCAATGGGTTTTTCTCGACGCTTTATTATACGCCCGGGGTTCTTGTATGAATAAGTTTCTGGGAAAAAAAATTACGGCACATCCCCCATCGACGTATCGCATTAGCTCATCATAGAAATTGAACCTACTTGTTAAACATATTCCTTTTTCGGTCTTTATATTGCTGTTAAGATATACTTCGTGTTAAAAGCCTATTTTTCAATTTTTTAGGCAATATTTCTTAGAAAAACATAAGTTCAAAGTAACAACGTTCAAAACTGGCTGGTGTTATTGGTTATTAACACATAATATGGTTCTTGCGTCTCGTTTTTGTAAATTTAATCTATTTTACTTGTAAAAGCTTTGCATTTTTTGGCCACGACAGTGGCATTATATGTGTCTGTATATCATCAATCGAATGTTAATTTAATTTAATTTTTTTATAAAATTATACAATTTTACACGCTATATATACCTATTCTAAAAATATATATACAACTTAATTTATAAAAGATAAAAACTACAAATAATAAATAGCTCCCAAATCACCGTCAGCTGGGAACGTTCCCAAAACGCTGGCCGCGTTACCGCGTTGTATAATTGTATAATTTTGTAAAAACAAATGATTTTTTTATAAATTTTCACACTGCCGTAATACATTGCATTTCTTGACACTTAACGTGGGTTGCTGGAAGAAATTGGTTTTAAAACTAAGACCGCCCATTATTTTTATTTTTAGTTATAATAAATCTATTTTGATTTAATAATGTGGTGATCAATAAAGAGTTTGTAAATCTTATCTATCTAGGCAAATCAATGACTTTGGCAATTGAAACCGCAGTGAGTCCAAATAGCGTGAATTGAATTAAGTTATCATAAAGTAGCAGACGGTTGGCGGAAATTAAATCAATCATAGCCCAGACGCATGCCATCTGTCTTCCTGCTGCCGGCAATCGCGCTGCGACGACAAGTCGTCTGGGGACCAAGGATACTGATGAATATCTAGAGGTCTTTCCACGATGATTCACTATATACAGGAAATATCTATACCTAGTTTCTGTGTGTCAGGTCTGAAATACACTTAAATTAGTTAGCAATTACGAATTTCATAATTTTTTGATACCTCCCCCATCCTTGTCAACAGCTGATCATATACGTATGACTCCTCCTTCCCTAGTGTAATATTTTAAAACAGCAGTTCCATAATTGGTTTTATTAAATTATTTTTAATGGGAATAAAACTTTTTTTAATATGTTTAAATTATTTTTTAATAATTTAAACATTGTGCAATCCGTATGGATTGAGTTGGAATCATTTTGGAGATTTTTGTTAATACTTCAAATATCGGGCTTTAAAGCGATATTAGATTTTGAACTACGACGTCACGAAATTAAGGAACCCTCCAACCCCTTGTCACGAAATAGACACTTCGTCGACGTGTTTTCAGCCTTATCTATATAGTAATACATGAAGCAAAATGAGCATAAACTTTGTACCCCTTTTTACGTGAATTTCACGGACGGAGGAGTATGTAATTTCGCGCACTTTTATAGTTTATATAGAAGGAGAGCAGAATGCCAATAATAATCTAAAATTATGCATAAGAATACATTAGTTAAAAAATTACACGTACTACCATATATTTGACACACACACGCATATATCTATACTCTTTCTTTATTGTTTAAGTCAAATTAACAGTGTAGCGTGGGCGAAATCTGTGATTATAGAAGTATAGTTTTTGACTACAGAACCTTAATAATGTTCAATTTATAATTCAAATTAATTATTATGGTCGAATTTCGACCACGGGCGACCGCCAGTTACATTAAAACAGAAGTTCCATAATCAGTTTTGTTCCCATTGAAATATTTAAAATAATTTAAACATTGCTCATACGGATGAGTTGGAAATATTTTGCAGTTTTTCATTAATAGTTCAAATTTCGTGTTTTAAAGCTTAAATATATTATAGATTTTCTAATGTGACGTCACGAAAATTAAGTCTCCTTATCACGAAATGTTACACTTTATCGACGTATTTTATAGCCTTATAATATTAATTGTTTATATAAAATTCCCACTTAAGAGGATTGTTCGTTCTCTTTAAGGAATCATAAGTGAGGTGCGCTCAGAAATAATGAGGTACTTAAGTTAAAGAAAATCATAAAAATTCTTGCATATTTACTGTAATGAAATGTCTTAGAGGAGGTGTACCGACGTTATAATTAACCCCCAAACGAGACGACGAAATTATAAAAAGTATTCAAGAGAAATTATCAGCGAGTATATTCTCTGAAGTGTCACTTCTACTTGGTGGTGAACTGCACACACACACACACACATATTATAATAATAATATAATAATCGGCAGGCATACACACACACTGCATATCCCCAAATTAAGCAAGTTACGCTTGTGTTATGGGTAATATACAACGGACCACTCTGGGGCCGATCCCAGACACCCAGACCATGGTAAATAACGGAGAAAATACTTTTCCGAAATTTACTATACCGGGAATCGAACCTGGAACCTCTGGGTTGCAGTGAGGTAGGCCGTCCAAGGCTTAGCCCGCTCAACCACAGAGGCCGTCATATTATTTGTTTACTGTCAGGATCTCCTTATGGTTCATCAGTAGTGAGAAGCGGGAATCACTAATTACTTGTTTCGATAACTGAATTGATCCAGAAACGTCTCGGTTTCCTCGATCTCGGGTTGTCAATGACCCCATTGCCGCTCCTAAGACCAGGAGCAGGGGCGATGGCCACAATTGGATTGATTGGACATCCGCCGGCCGTGGGTACTGGCACATTCACACTGCGCCGCACCACCCAAGACAATTGATCCATGTGCCACGTTGTGAAATTGGGGAAACTCATTTTTAACGTGGTAGCATAATGCTGGTATGCTTGGTTCTTGTCCTTGTTAATGTTATTTTAGTCACGGCCTAGTTGGCAACCATAAACTTCATAAAAATATTTAAGTATTATTTATGGTTTTCATGTTTCTTTTTTTGCTATTTACGTAAATTTCTTAGTTGTGTTTTATTTCATTTTTCAACAATTTTCTTGTGTTTTTGGAATAATTTGAATCCTTTTGACGGCCTCTGTGGTTGAGCGGGCTAAGCCTTTACCGGCTTACCTGACTGCAGAGGCTCGGGGTTCGATTCCTGGTATGGTAAATTTTGGAAACGAATATTCTCCGTTATTTACTGTGGTCTGGACGGTCGGCCCCAGACTGGTCCGTTGTATATTATCCATAACACAAGTGTAATTTGCTTAATTTGGGAATATACAGTGTGTTTGTTTGTCTGGCGATTCATTATTTTTATGTTGATTATGATATAATTGCAATAATAGTGAAAAACATATAATATCTCAAGGATTATAAGTTTTCGTAACATTGGGATTACAGAAAGTATCCCTCCCTACCCTCCACCCCTCCAAATACTTGCCATCCATGTGCCGTATATGTATACCGCACCCAATATAGCTTATACATCAGCTATATATCCTGTCATGGCGGCTACGCGTAGTATGGAGCGAGGTGAATAACACGCGTCATCGCCGTGTGCGCGGCCAGTACACAAGCATTCATCCGTTGTGCGTACCTCCAGGTAAATGTAGACGAAGTCGCGGAAGGCGCTAGTAGGTTATAACCGGTCGTTTCCTTGCAAAAAGCGTAACGGGCCGTGAAACTCTTTCATATCCAAGATGGAAATTGGAAATTAGCGCCACTATAAATCAGTGCGGGTGGCAGGTTTTTCATTTAGCACCGTCGCGTGCAAGCCCCCTAACCTCATCTCAACACCCACGTATGGGGAGAATGTAATTTTTAACGTGACAACTCATGTTCAACCTTAATCGTCAAGTTATTGGATTTTTGTAAGCGTTTCACATCTTCAACAAGCCTTTAATCTTATACAAATATATAAAGCTGAAGAGTTTGTTTGCTTGAGCGCGCTAATCTCAGGAACTACTGATCTGATTTGAAAAATGCTCATTTATTGAGGAAGCTATAGGCTATATATCATCACGCTAAGATCAATAAGAGCAGAGCACCAATGAAGAATTTATCAAAATCGCGGTTTTTAATAAAACTATTCCACACGGGTGAAGTCACAGGAAGAAGCTAGTATATAATATCAGCCCATTTATGCTGCTTCCACTGCTAGGCTCGGACCTCCCATTATAGGGGGAATGGACAGTATACCCGCCACGATTGTCCATAGCGGCTGGGCAGGTTTGCCACATCGGTCGTCTTGATGTGCAGGTAGCACCACGATGTTTTCCTTCACCGTTGTTAGCACGTGGTAACGGTAACAATATGCACCATTATAGAAAAACATTCAAAACAATAATTTTAATACTCTATTTGATTCATTTCATGACGTCATACTTGCTAATTTACAAAATCTAAGAAGATTCGATGTTTTGTGAAATAATTAAAATTGCATCAGATAGTATGTCTCTCAACTACCCACCCTATTCTACAAAAAGTTACCAAAACGTACTAAGCCCAAGTAAACAGGGGGATAAGGTGTTTATTATTTGGAACAATGGTTCACCATGGAGGGTACTCTATAACTGCGCTAATTACCGGTTTAAGTTCCCAGTGTGGAGCACAACACTAATGCACCAAGTTTGTTGTTAAGTTAATTGCTTTTGACAGTTCCGAACAGCTAGCGCCATTGAACTACGATAATTAAGATACGTATTTTATAATATATCGTGCAAAAAGCAATATTCTATTATATTTTGAATAAAACCTGGGGGATGCAGGGGGAATACCGTTCACTTACAGAAAATATTTTTTATTCATTCTGAATAAGTATATAATAAAATAAAATAATAGCACAATTGGTATTTTATTCAGTAACCACTATTGACACTGCAACGTATGAAATTTTCCTTAATAAATGTTTAATTAAGTAAAAAAAGAAAGGCGTTCTTGGACGCCATTATAAGTAACACCGTTCATATGAAAGCATATTACCGCCAAAAGCTATGTGTATGATAAAAACTAATAAATATAGACTAATGTATTAATGAATTATTGCTAAATACAACAAATAATTATATGTAAATGAGTAGTAGTTTCAAGATAAAAATAATCAAATATTGAAGTTATTACCAGTTATTTGTAACCATTAAAAACCTTCGGTCAACAATTTTGTAAGCTCTGCCGAAAACAAACAGATGGATGTTACTTTCTCTTACTGCTAGTAGATTTTTAAAAATAGTTTCTGTTTGCTCTCGCATCATACCCTACGGTATACAGAATCCCGTAATCCAACGCAACGAGTTTCCCAAGTTATACTTGTGATCGTCAATACATAGTGATGGCATCATTACGCCTGTTTACCCTACTAAAATTGACAAGATAACTTTTATCTGAATGGTAAACGGATTCCATGAGCGTAAATATACACACCGGCACAATTAGCAGAACAGAGAACTAATTAAGAAAGCGGTACTTACATTATTGAATAATTAACTAAGTTACAACTAAATTAACATGTCTTACTGTAGTATACGTAGAATGTAAAGTAACATTTGATGAGAAAAACCAAAATAGCATTTGTTCAAATTTCATTGTAACTTAGAAAAGTTGAAAAATCTAAGAATTTTAACAATAATAATTTATATAACTAAATGAAAGTTTAGTATCGCGAGTTTCCTCCCTGTACCCCGACTATAACTTCCATCGGTCTGAGCATGCCGCAGAAGATGTTGTCATCAACCAATTACAGCCTACTGATAAACGTAGGCCTCCCCAAGTCGGCGCCACTCTTCCCGGTCCTCCGCCTCGCTCATCCAGCACTTACCGAACTTGCGCAGGTCATCAGTCCATCAAGCTGGAGGGCGTCCGGTTCTACGTTTACCGAGACAAGGTCTACACTCCAGGACTCCGCTACTCTATCAGCCATCGGTCCTGCGAGGTAGGTGACAAGCCCACTGCCACTTTAACTTGCTTATTTTGCGAGCTATGTCGGGTACCTTGGTTCTCTTACGTAAATCCTCATTTCTAATTCTATTCATAAGAGAAAAACCCAACATAGCGCGCTCCACAGCACATTGAGGGACTTGGAATTTGTGGACCAAGACAGGACGCACGGAGGAAGATGTTGAACGGGAACAAATCAATGATAAAAATCCAGTCAAAATGCATAGTAACTCACTTACTTACTATGCACTGAACCAGCAAGTTAAAGGTGCTTTTCTACTGCACACATGACGCTTAGAAGGGTTCGTAGAAATTCTCATAAATTCACCAAGAAATGCGATCTTTACGTAATAGACATCTATTATACTTCTTACTATAATAGATGATTTATCATATCTCAGGGAAGGCGGTGACAAATGATACCTCCCTCTACACACCCCAAGAACACTAACATAGTGGTAATTTGTTAAACTAATTACCGGATTCTGAGTTCCCCTACGTAATAAGAGGCTTTTGTTACACTGAGAGCGTTTTAGTATTTTTTTAGTCTATTCAGTATTTCCTTTTTACAAGAACAAAACAGACTTCAAGCTAAAAAGCAAAAAAATATTTTCTATAACATTCTGAAGTCGCTGCAATTTGAAATGTTATTGTTGTTTTTTATGTTCAAGATGTTTCAGAATTTATTCCTTTTTTTTTTGTTTGAAGTTGATTTTGTTAAGAAAAGTATTTTCTTCTTTTTAGTTTCAGAAATACTTGAACATCTTTATATTAATAATAATATGTTAAGCTCCTGTAGAAACTGGCACGCCTATATGCGTATACAAATTTATCTCTCGAAGAGACTGGTGACAATTGGAGCCCCTCAGGAGTATGTTCTTTCGAATAATAAAATTTGAAAATTGAACCACCATTGACGGAGAAATCGCGTATCAAATATTTAAAAAATACAATCGAATTGAAAACCTCCTCTTTCTGGAAATCGTCTAAAAATAAATTATGTGTATAAATAAAAATACCTTTTGGAGTGGAAAAAATCAAAATACCGCGCTTAAAACCGTTAAATGGTATTTTTCTTAAATTGAATTTATATTATACAGATTAAAGTTTATACGCCTCAGCCCTTCAGGCTATGCGCCAACATAAAAATTAAAGCCACAAACATGTAGCCATTTCCGATTGCTAAATATGAACGACGTTTTAAGGTTTCGTTTGTTCGTTTTCCGCTATCGCATAAGAAAACGCTCGCAATACGACCTGAGCTTTAAGGGTTTCGTATAGAAATATCGCAGCTATACATGTAACATGATAATTCATGACAAATAGTCCCGTTGGCTCAGGTGATGACAAATTAGCTTAGGCCGGGACTCGGTTCCGATTTTAACAGCTATTGTCCATAGTAAATTATTCGGGGACTAGATATAATTGATGATGCGTATTGTAATGCCGTATTTATCCTTTTCTAATAGTGAAATAAGTAGACTAAGTTTTCTTCTTATCTTTAACTAGTTAAATAGGTATTTTTTACACATTTAGGTTGGTTTTATCCGGGTACTGACGGTATCACAACAAAATTAAATATTGCACTGAAAAATTTCGTTATATCGGAATAATATCCTATACAGCAATAAGCAGCTTGCAAACCTTGTTTGTCAAAAGTTCCACATAAAATATCTTACTTTTTTGTTATTAGAGAATAACCTCTTTAAGTCGTACCTCGATAAGATGAAAGAAAAAACTGTAAGGCTGCCTGAATGTGTACATTCTTTGACGTAGAAACTACTGAATGGATTTTGATGAAACTATTATAATTTAGTTTATGTATCAGAAAGAACATGCTGTAATTTATAAAGATATTATTTAAATTGGCCAAATTAAAAAAAAAAACAATAAAATAAAAGAAACCTTCAGGAAGAGTGGGAAACAAGAAGACATGGTCAATGTCAAAATTTTGCCACTTATTTTAAGATCACACACTTCAATTTTATTAGTAGGTATAGATTACATAAAAGACACCTAAACTAAGTGTAAACTATGTAGTTAAGTAAATAAACCCATTTTCTACACACGACTTACTAATTACAGTTTCAATAGGGTCGGCAAAAACAAGTGTGCGTCAGTGCGGTCCGCAAAAACATAATGGCGCGTTTAATTGTCGGTTTCTGTAGTTGTAGACTTTTTGCTGACCGTACCTTTTGTTTTGCTAGTTTCGTACGTCACGCGTCATCGTGAGTTGATTGAAATAAATTGAATTTATTCAAAGGTTTTATCCTATTGTTTTGTTTATAGTTTTTGAAATAGTCTTTGCTTTGCGTCATATTGTGGCACTTAATAGTATTAAGTTAATAATACATTAAGAAGCTATTCCAGTACTAGGAACACTCTCACTGTACACTCTATATAACGACACTGATGGGACTGTGCATTTTATGGCGTTATATGGAGTTGTCGTTAAGTTGAGAGAAGTGTGTTATTTTTGTCTGAGGTCTTTTGCTGTATCAGTAATTTTGTTGTATTTTTTACTTATGTTATTTATGTCTTGCGAGATTGAGGCATCTTGGTGATAAAGCAAGTATTTAGAAAGTTCAATATTTTTGAATTTATTAGAAATTTCGGTATGTTTAATGAGGACAGTCGAGTTTATTACGGACTAGGAAAATAAAGTGATAAAATTTGTTTACTGTACAACAAGGTACATGATGCATGTGACATCATATATTTAAACAGACGTGAAATCAAAGCAACCACCCAAAAGTGGCTTATGCAACTAGATTATCATAAAACTGAAAACTTATTACATAACATCATATAAATTAACCTTATTATATATATCACAATATTGTAATCCCCCATTTGCAAACATACACTCATTCACACACGCACACACACACACACACACACACACACACACACACACACACACACACACACACACACACACACACACACACACACACACACACACACACACACACACACACACACACACACACACACACACACACACACGCACATACACACGCAAAGAAGTTAAAATTTATTTTAAAAAATAATTTAGAGATAAATTGTTAAGTTAGTCACACATGTATTTGGTGTTCGCGATACAGGCTAGTCCTAGTGCGGAACCTATGAAAGCAATATTTCTATGTAATTTTTTGTCAATAAATTGATTTTTGATTTTTTTGATTTGATTTGAAAATAACGTACACAACTGCGCATTTTGTACTGATTTTGGCAACTTAAAAGCTATTTTTTATTTCTTAATTGTTGTCGTTATTGAGAGTGGATGTAATGTTATATATAGTGTATCATTGTATGGGACATAAGCTAAGCCAAGTAATTTCGACGCTTAAGGAAATTTATCTTTAACTCGAGTGACGTTAAGTGGACTTTACACTATATTTCCATATGCTATGAGCTCTCATAATCATTAAGATAGGAGAGTGGAGTGTCAAAATTATTGACATAACGTTACAGTAAGCAACAAACAAACTTATGATGTCATAAGTTTGTACAAATATAAACTCAAATAGCACATTATTTATTTACAACTGTAATGAAAATTATATTTAAAAAGTAAGTTGATAAGGTGTTATTTTAATGCCTGTTCTTTTATATGTAAACTGGCTGTGCCCGCGACGTCGTCCGCGTGGTGTTTGTTTTCAAAACCCCTCGATTTTGAAACATTCTTCATTGGTGCTCCGCTCTTATTGGTCTTAGAGTGATGATATATAGTCTATATATAGCCTTCCTCGATAAATGTGCTATTTAACACTGAAAGAATTTTTCAAATCAGACTAGTAGTTCCTGAGATTAGCGCGTTCAATCAAACAAACAAACTCTTTAGCTTTATATATTAGTATAAGGTAATGTTAGATTTTATTATAATTTGTGTCTGCATTAAATAGTTACTATGGGGCGCTGTTAGACTTTTTTTACCTGTAACAACTTACGATGTGACGTTTTGTAACATTCTAAAAATTCTGTGTATTACTCTAAACTACCCACCCACGCATTTGGAATTAGTGTTATAAAATAAAATGTATTCTGCAATCAATATTTGAATATTCGAATTTTGGAATAACATGTCCGTTTCCTGAAGCGACTATGCGTCAGCCGCCGCTGCAAGGTTACGTCGATCCACCACAACGCCGGCGACCACTTCATTTCAATTCCTCTGGCAATTATGCAAGCTGGTGATTAAAACTTGCATCGGCGTTGCTCCGGCTCCATCGTTCGTGCGGTCTGTGCATATAATTGCATTTGCAATTTAAAACTATTTGTTAACGGTCACTGCTCTGTTATCTCTATTACGCCGATTGATATATTCAGTCGACTGTACAATTTCAAATCCTAAGAGGTCCTTAACTAAGTAAAAGAGAAAAAAAACAGCTGGATAGTAATCATTTTTGATGATGTAGTTATCGATACATGTTGGAAGGAGGGGGATTCTTTGATCAATGGCTTTGTTCCTGGAAGGAACAATGGTGTTGCGGATTCTTTTGCATTTGTGAAGTATAAATGACGGCCTGATCGAGAGAGGGGGGGTAGTTGAGCGACGATTACGATACGGGCGTGATGTATGTACATTCGTGAATCTAATACTAACGAACTTTGCGCGTTTTATTGAATTAAAACCTTCTGCATTATGTTTGGATTTGTTGTGTTCGGTTACATTTGTACCTGTGTTATACGTGTCTCTATAATTCTAATAAACTCTATAATCATTCTAACGGCGTTTTAATTCGATTCTCGCTAAACTCGTAACAATACATAAAAGTCACCTACGATCACTGACATCGCCATTACAATACCTACATAGAAGATGCTTAACAATAAACTACTAATTGAACAATAGTATACCACCAGTCTGCAAAATTAGTTATCTAAATAATTCAGAAATTTCTTAAGCTTTTTTACCATTTCGTATAGCTCCATTACCTGTGAAAAGATTCTAATCTTGCTTTCTGAATTGGTAACCGAAATTACTCCCTTTCAAGCTGCTATAAAGAAGGTAATTTAAATAATAATATCAAAATATCTCTAAAAACGCGGAGCAAACACCGTAAAAAACATTATGAACTTGTAAATTAGTTGAAAACAAGCTAATTTTCATTAAATAAAAACCGATGACTCGGGTGCGGATGGGGCACCGCTATTTCGCTTCCACGCTCTTCCTTTCCATCTCACTCCTAATAGGGTTGTCCCTATAAGACCACCTAACGACACGCAATTTATATGAATTATTTAATTCACCATATTTTTCAAACACTGCAACATAAAATTAAATTAATAAATAATCTATACTATGTAGTGGACTACATCGATATTTATAGGAAGCGTTCCCACGATGCTCTCCGGAGTTACACGTAAGACAATGCGGATCCTTGCCTTTCCCCCAGGGGGTGCCGCCCTGGACTCTACTCCGTCCAGGAAGCGGTACGAGGGGACGCGTCCCCGGGGCCCCGAGCCGCCACTGTCACATCCCCCTTTCACTCCGTGACAGTGGTGTCCCACCTCTCCGCCTCCAAATCCCAATGCCTTCCCTTCCTTCCCAAACCTCCTCCCCAAACACCCATCCCTTCCGTTGCGACCGCCAGCGTCGAGATTTTCTCCGCTGGCCGTCGAGGACGGCGGTGGTGATGTCCACCCCACCACCGCCGGCCTGACCGGCGACCTACCCTCCCCCGCTCCGTCCGCCGACGCTGCTGTGTGCGCGAGGCGGCGGGGAAAAGGGGAGGAAGGAGAGGGGGGAGGGGTGTTGGCGCAGGAGCAATCCTTCGCAGCCTCCCCCTCCCCCCTATCGCGAGGCTCCCCCCGCCGCTGACGCTGCTGAGTGCGCGAGGCGGCGGAGGGGGAGAAAGGAGAAGGAGGGGTGATGGCGCAGGAGCAATCCTTCGCAGCCTCCCTGATTATAACGTTTTTTTCTTGAATTAATGTTTGGGGAGAAAAATGAATGCAAAACGATTCCAGTTCGAAGAAGTTATATTTTTTAAAGTGACATAACATGACGTTTAACGTTCCGTTCACAAAGTTTGTTTAACGCAGTAACATAGGGCCGGCCTTGGAAGCAACAGGTTCCAACAGGATCAGCAGACATCATAACGCCTTTGGGGTCCAGGGTCACCACACCGTCTTTGGATTCCGTTGTCATTTCACCATCTTTAGAGTCCATTGATGGTACTGGTAGTGGACATATTTTCGAGAAAGCTCTTCGAGTTACTCCAGATGATGTATACAGATCAGCTACTCGAGACACACCGTCCAAGCCAGGGAATATACGGATTATTCTTCCCAACTTCCATTTAAGAGGTGGCAAGTTGTCATCTTTTATAAGAGCAAGTTGGTGGAGTTTGACATCATCCTTATTGATCTTCCACTTCGTTCTAGTTTGAAGTTCCGAAACGTATTCCTTTGCCCATCGTTTCCAAAAGTCTTGTCTCATTTTCTCGATTATTTCGAACCGGGGCAGGCGGTGATTTGGTGTAGTTGTCAAATCTGCAGCGGCTGGAGCGGTCAACGGTCGGCCGATGAGAAAATGGGCAGGAGTAAGAGGTAAGAGGTCATTAGGATCCGTAGATAGGGTTGAAAGAGGTCGAGAGTTAAGGATGGCCTCAATTTGTATCAAAACTGTAGTAAACTCCTCATACGTAAGGTTAGCGCCACCTACTACACGTCTCAAGTGATGCTTACAGGATTTTATCCTGGCTTCCCATAATCCGCCAAAATGAGGTGAATAGGGGGGAATAAAACTAAATTTAATATGATTATCGGAAGTGTAGTTAAAAATATCATGACTATGATTTTTAAAAAATGAAGCTAATTCTCTTTCAGCGCCCACAAAGTTCTTTCCATTGTCGGAAATTATCTCTATCGGTTTACCACGACGAGATATGAATCGTTTTAACGCGAGCAAATAAGACGCTGATGAAAGACTTGTGACTAGTTCCAAGTGCACCGCCCGAGTAGTGAAACAAACGAATAAACAAATATATCCCTTTATAAGAGAAGCTCCCCTGCCTTGACGATTCAATATCATCACTGGTCCGGCATAGTCTGCTCCGCAACGCATAAATGGGAAGCCAGGTTCTAGCCTTTTGGCGGGAAGATTTCCCATAATTGGTGAGGAAGTCTTTCCTATCATACGCATACACGTAACACATTCTCTGGGAATCCTTTTTGCTAAATTACGGCCTCCGATTGGCCACCAAGATTCACGCACAGTTGCTAGCAGAAGTTGAGCTCCGCCATGCATCAACTGCTTGTGTTCGAATAAAAATAGTAATTTAGTAAACCTATGCTTACTGCACAAAAGTATTGGATGCTTTTTGTTGTACTCAAAATGACTGGAATTATGTAAACGACCACCTACACGCATCAAATTATTTTTATCTAGAAATATATTTAAGCCAATTAGTCTTTTTGATTTTATTGCTAAACCTTTAACTAATGACTTATATTCATCAGGAAACGATTCTAACTGCGATTGACGTGCTAACATGTCAGTTGAAAAGGCCAATTCATCTACTGATAAAGGTCCGATCTTACGATTTTCATTACAAGTTCGTACGTTATATATAAAACTAAGCACATACGCAGCCGATCGACGCATTCGGTTAAAAGAGGAGAATCTATTAAAATCTATAGTGTTAATTGTAGAATCTGATTTATTACACAAGAGACTTACACTAGCCTGTGGCTTTAGTTCTGGTAATTGATTAATTTCTAACGTAAAATTAGTTTCATAATTTATTTTATTATTTTGTAAGAATGCTGGACCATGCCACCACATTTTGTTATGTTTTAGTTCGTCCAAATTCATGCCTCTTGATACTATATCTGCGGGGTTATCCTCACTCCTTATGTGCAGCCAAGGTGCATCACCAGTCATATCATTAATCTGTGAGACACGATTTTGCACAAACGTTTTTAAACAATGAGGCGACATTCGAATCCAGCCCATAACAATAGTAGAGTCTGTCCAAAAGAATATCCTAGTAAATGTCATTCGTAAAGATTTAACGATTTTTTTGTACAAACGAGCTCCTAATACAGCTCCGCACAACTCGAGCCGCGGTACAGTACAAACTGTTTTAATAGGTGCTACTTTACTTTTAGCACATAATAGATGACTAGCAACATTCATAAGATCATTACTGTAAGAACGCACATACGCGCAGGCACCATACGCATCCTGTGACGCGTCAGTAAAAATATGTAATTCATGTTCGTACGAACATTCACTCATTATGTACCGAGGTATACGTATTTGATCTAAACAGGACATTGTTGTAATGAAATGGTTCCAGGCTCTTTCAATTTCCGTAGGAACCATGTCATCCCAATCTACTTTACTTAGCCACAATTTTTGTAAAAGCACTTTCGCTATTATTATTGTTGGAGATAATAAACCCAACGGATCATAAATTTGTGATATTACTGATATTATGTTACGTTTCGTGACAGCAGCTTTAGGATCTAACCTAGTAGTAAAATGCAACTCATCAGTATTTACTTGCCATCCGAGACCAAGAGTTTTATTCTGTGAATGTTCACCAATCGCGAGTTCTTTAGAACTGGTTATATTAGCATCACAATTGAACGTCCATTTACGCAAGGGAAAACACCCTGCCTTTAACACCCGTGATGTTTTTTCACATATATCTGCCAAAAGACGAGAATTATTTTCACCTGTGATCAAATCATCGACAAAAAAGTCTTCCTTTATGACCTTGGCAATGATTTCATCATTGGTTTCCTCGGCAAGTTGCCGCAAACAACGCATACTGAGATAGGGAGCTGACGCGGTACCATATGTCACTGTGTTGAGTTGATATATACCTAACTCATCAGACGAGTTTTCCCGCCAAAATATAAGTTGTAACTTTCGCTGATTAGGTTGCACTAAAATTTGTCGATACATTTTCTCGACATCAGCGCAGGCTACATACTTATAATGTCTAAATCGAAGCAAAATTAAGAAAATATCATTTTGTAATGGCGGGCCTATATATTGTATATCGTTAAATGACTTATTTGTTGTAGTAATGGCACTTGCGTCAAACACGACGCGTAGTTTTGTTGTAGAACTGTGTTCCCGAATAACACCATGGTGAGGAAGGAAATAGAACGGCCTTTCATATTTATTTATGTGTGACATATGACCTAATGAAATGTATTCACGCATGAATTGAACATACATGTTTTTATAAGATGGTGAACGATCTAACTTTCGTTCTAATGTTAAAAAACGCATCCTAGCACTTTCATAGGAATCGCCAAGAACATCAGCAGGTTCCTTTAGTGGAATTTGAACTAAGAACCTTCCATTTTCATCTCGTGTGGTAGTATTAATGAAGTGTTCTTCACATTTACGCTCTTCACTAGTAAGAATTGAATCTGTACATCCAATCTCCTCTAACTCCCAGAACTTTCGCAATTGAGTATCGATACTCAATGACTGGATAAAATGACAATGAGAGTTATTATAACGAATATTTTTATTATTTATGGGTCCAGAAATCAACCAGCCTAACCTTGAACTCTGTAAATATGGTCCATTGGCAAGTGGAATTCGATTTTTATCCAGCAGATCCCAAAAAACGTCGGCACCTATCAGCAAATCGATTTCTGAAGGTATATAAAAAGTGGGATCGGCCAAAGGATGATTTTCTGGAATGTTAAATAATTTATAATCATAATAATTGGAAGGTAGATTGGATGTAATGTTTGACAAAACAAAACACTGTAAACGCATATTAAATTGGTTATATTTTGAACGCATATTAATATTGCATAATTTATTTGTGTGTGAGACCGACTGTCCCACACCCAATATACGCATTGTGGACTGTATGATTGGAATATTCAAACAATTGCATAGTTTTTCTGATATGAAACTATTTTGGCTACCATTATCTAACAGCGCTCGGGCTGTATGATTTTGGTTGTTACTATCCATCACTTCAACAATTGCAGTGGACAACAACACTTGTGGTAATTGAATAAAATGTTTATTGTTTTTATCCATGTCCATTTGAGGGTTAAATGCACAAGAAACAATTGATACTGGTTTGCTTTCCACTGACTGGGAAAGGCAGTTGTTTGAATCTGATAACACAGACTGAGAAGTGTGAGATTTAAAATTATCTAAATGTATTAAACTATTATGTTTTTTCTGACACTGTTTACAAGGTCCATACTTACATTCACTCACAATGTGTCCTGAACGCAAGCAATTTTTACACAACTGTTCTTTAATTTTTATAAAATTAATTCTGTCTTGAACAGATAAATTCAAAAAATTAATACATGAGAATAATGCATGGCTACCATTACACATGGGGCATAGTCTTAAAGGTTTTTCTAATTTATTACCAATATGATGTGATGGTGTGGATGTAGATGCATAACTGTAGCTTTGATGCGGCTGTTTATTTTCCATAGATGCCCGTTTAAAAGATTTTGTTGGCCTAATGTTACTACACTGAATCATGTCTAACATGTCTGCACGATTCCGCAAAAATTGTAACAAATCACTCAATTTAATCTTTTCTTTAATAGAACCTTTATAATTCTCCCATTCACGCTCCGTAGAAGAATCAAGTTTAGAAACCATAATGTAAATAACCAAAGTATCCCACCAGTCGGTGGGTTCATTTAATGATTTTAGTGCCCTTAAGTTGCGTAGAACAATATCAATTAATTTTCTTATTTGAACCGATGATTCTTTATTCATAGATTGTGCAGTAAACAGAGCTTTAACATGGTTATGTGTTAATAAACGATTATTTTGAAATCTGCTTTCTAACAATTCCCAAGCATGAATGTAGTTACCTGCTGTGAACTCTAGTGCACTAATTACTTGCAGCGCTGAGCCACTGAGAGAAGATTTTAAATAGTGAAACTTTTGTATAGCATCTAAGTCAGAACGTTTATGAATTATTGATATATATGAGTTTTTATACTCAAGCCAATGATCATATGAACCATCAAAGCAAGGGAGCTTAATATCTGGTAATTTTATAGGTAAAGATTCCACATTAATCTTGTTGGTGCAAGGTGAACTAATACTAGATTCATTTTTACTTGGATTAAGTAAACATTTTGCTATTGACATTATGTTGAAATACTGATCTTCAAAAGCCTCCCTATATTCTAAGTTTCTTGTCAACTCACTGTCATCTGACATTTTATCAATATTTTGTTGTATGTGGTTGAAAGAAGTTAGCAAGGCCGACGCAGATTCCATTCTTAGCTGGATTTCAGCTTGTTGCCTATCAGTCAAAAGCACATTGTCAAATTTAGCTATGTATTTTTCGAATAATGTCAATCTACCTTTAATGAACCCCCTTTGCCTCTTAAACTCACTTATACTAGACGTATTTCCTGCATCACTATACTCATCGAGACTCATTTTAGCAAATTATGGAATATATAACGTATAATACTTAAAATAAAATGAAATTATAACGCGGCAATACGAGAATGATTATGAAAAATTGTACCTACCGGCGACGCCGATATAGTTTACCTCAATTTAGACACCAATTTCAACCAAATTCGGGAAACGGGAATAACAGGAATGGATAACAGACCGTATTCTTGCGCTGGGATGATCCGGTCGAATGATCAGAATGATTATAACGTTTTTTTCTTGAATTAATGTTTGGGGAGAAAAATGAATGCAAAACGATTCCAGTTCGAAGAAGTTATATTTTTTAAAGTGACATAACATGACGTTTAACGTTCCGTTCACAAAGTTTGTTTAACGCAGTAACACTCCCCCTCCCCCCCTATCGCGATGCCCCCCCCCCCGCCACTGACGCTGCTGAGTGCGCGAGGCGGCGGGGGGAGGAGGAAGGAGAGGGAGGGGTGATGGCGCAGGAGTAATCCTCGCAGCCTCCACCTCCCGGCGGCAGCGGGCGTCGAAGTCTGGGGGATCCACATAGACCTCCGCCCGCACTAATGCCGCGAGAGGGCGCGAGAGGCAGCCGCGCGTCCCTCTCAGGGCCGGGGAAACGTCATTTCCCGGCCCGCACACAGGAGAGGCCGCCTCTGTTTACGAGGCGGCCGGCCGCTGCCGGGGTTGCGGGTTAAGCTCACGCATGTACCGCGACCCCGGCGCTAGGCGGAAGGAAGGCTCCCATGGGGTTTTAGTGGGTATACCGGCAGCCGGTCGTATTGAACCGGCGTCGGGGAGCCCCACACACCGGCCGCGCATGATCCCCCGCGCGGCTGACGGTACGGCAACGCATTTCCCCATGTAAAAAAAAAAAGAAAGGATCCTTGCCTTAAATACAGACCTTTATTCATGCGGGACTTCTTTCCAATCGCCTTCAAAGGTCTCGCGTTGCCAAGACACGTATCAATTTCTGTCTTTCTCTCAGATTCTTTCGTTGCCTGGAAGAAATCCTTTTTAGCCATGAGACTACCTATTGTTTGACTATGTAAATATTGTCACTGAATTTCTAAAATATGCTTCATACTAGGGGTGTGTTATATTTAAATTAACAAAGTAATCAAAATAAACTGAATTAAAAATAAGTGCATGGTATATTTATAGACTATACCAGATTACTACCACTGCACTTTTGCAGTTGTTTATTTGGGGATCGGTAGTGTTATTTAGTATCTATCTTTTTCCATAATTTAATATAATTTTCTCCAGTCGTGAGATTACGAATTACCGTTTACATTCATTTTGTCTTTTTTACCAGCAGACGAAAAATGAAATCGCATTTATATTAATATTATGACAACCCTATTTCGAAGTAAAAGATGCTCGCTATCTCTCTCTGGCATTATTATTTTTTATTACCAATGAAATGCACTGATGCGGCGGGCTGCTAAGGGTTGCTTGCTGGTTATTTTTAATGATAAATAAATGTATGTATTAAGGTTAATTGAATGAATTCTGTATTTATTACTCCTGCTATTAATGTTTTTAACTATTTATTTTATTATATGATAAACTACGATTGGTCCGTGACTTCGTTCACGTTAGACTACACCCTCCAGGTGTGTCCAGCCTGGACGAGCAGCGCCGTGATCTCGTCACAGCCATCGGGCGGATTGTCCTCCCGGCCGTGGTGAAGGCCATGGTTGGGAGCGCCGACGCGTGGAACGCAGCCGCCTCCTTCTGCGAGACCGTCATGTCCGCGAAGGGACGGCGGAGCGGGAGTGGAGCATCCTCGACGCTCCCTCCCGTCAGAGCCGGCGGCGGCGTCTGAGGTCGCCATGACGACCTCCAGCCGCCGTAGGCTACGACCGGCGAGCGACTGGCGGGAAACCGACCCGCCCGCACATAAAGTCGAAGAGGAGGACGCGCGCCGACCCGCGCGCCCTCTCACCTCGCGGTGAGTAGAGAAGCCGGAGAGACCAAATCTCCGGCTACCAATGGAGAGGCCAGCCGCAAGGGCCGGCCACCGTCCGTCAGGCTGGTGGTGAATGCGCGAGCAGCCACAGCCTGATAAAGGATCTCGTGAAAAAAAAAAAAAAAAAGGTGGCAAATACGCCAATTTTTATGCACCCTGACTACTTTAAATCACTTTCGGAAAAAATCCCGCGGGATTCCCGAGACATAAAGTACCGGAGATTTTAAATTCGGCTATTTGCTATCGATCAGGGTAAACCGCATCGAGATCGGTCTTGTAGTTTTTACGATAAATATATGACAGTGTAGTTGGAGCCTTAAGAAAATTAATGAATTTGAAATGAAAAAGTAAATGTAAGACACTCTTTTAGACACTACCCGTGATCAGAAGGGTGGCTCATATTTTGCACAACAAATAAGTATTGCCATACAGCGTGGTAATGCAACCAGCCTTCTGGGCACGCTCCCCATTGGCAGTGATCTGCTACATAATGTATATTAGTTTCAATGTCTTGTATTTTTATTAACGTACCAAATGTTTAAAAAAAATGCACTAGATGTACATACCTAACATTTCCAAAGATTTTATCTATACTGAAAGGGATCAATTCGCGTTGAAATGAGTTAGGGAGTTTTATCACTAGCAATAGTGTACAAACGCGTCTTATGTGCCTTTCATCCGGGTCCAAATGGTCTTTGGAAGCTTTGATTCTACGTTATACTGTCTACATATACGCATGTGATGTTATAAAGAGGGCCATGACTTTCAATTTCATTTCAGAGCTGTAGTGTAAACAGCATATGATAGAAAATAGGATGTTTTTCATTAATTCACAAATCTGTCTCTACAAAAAGCTTTTAAAGCCCTTAATTCGCTCATCGGGTGTGGTTCGTACCTGGCACAGCGGATCAGTATGGCAATCCAACGAGGTAACGTAGCCAACCTTCTGGGAACCATACCCTTTATAGCCCATACTCTACCTATAAAGGTAGAAACTATACAGATAATTAAAATAGAAATGTCTATTTATAATGTCAAAACATGAATTACAAAAATGCACAACAAGACAATAGTTACATACTTAAACAAAAGTCGGCTTTCTCGCTAAAAGCGATCTCTACCAGGCAACCTGATGCACTGAAAGGAAATTTTTAACTTATCTAATTAGTACAAATTAATGAAAATGATAAAAAAATAATGGCATACATGGACAACAGATTTCTATATAACACTAGCTGTCCCGGCAGACGACGTCCTGCCCGGTAAAAAAAAAAAATTCGGGGTGGACTACCCCTAACATTTAGGGGGATGAAAAATAGATGTTGGCCGATTCTCAGACCTACCCAATGTGCACACAAAATTTCATGAGAATCGGTCCAGTCGTTTCGGAGGAGTATGGCAACGAAAACTGTGACACGAGAATTTTATATATTAGATAATGTTTTCTGAGTAAATTTTTAAATATGGCAATAGTTTTAGCTTTTTTGATGTCTATGGGCAAAGAGTTCCGAAGAAAGACAGCCTGTGTGGCGAAGGAGTTGGAGTAAAATGTTGAACAGTGCGCAGATGCCTTTAACAGGAGATTATTAGTAGAGCTTAAAATGATATATTAATTGAAGAAGATAAGAATTCCGGCGAAGGGCGATAAGCAACCATTTAAGATTTTTGCGGTATTCAGAAACGTGATCATATTTTTTTTTACCAAATATGAATCTTATATAAATATTTTCAAGGCGCTCAAGTTTAATAAGTTGCTCTGGAGTTATATTAAGATAGCCAGCATAAGCATAGTCAAGGATAAGAAGTAAAATTGATCGAATAAGCTCAGTTCTAAATAGTACATATTGTATAAAATAATTGCGTTCTGCGTTTTCAAGGCAGGATAACGTTTGTTGGGATCGCTAGTACCTACATTAAAAGATGATTTCGTATGCAGGTTATAAAACTAAATATGAGGTTTCACTGAGTTTGATTCCGAATGGCTAATTAACCTAAAGAATCAATTTTCCTTGTCGATTGTTGGTTTTATATTCTTGACATCTTTTAAAGATATAGTTCCGTGTATTATATTCAATTTTTCCTGTACACATTCTATAGAAGTTTTGCTGTGAAACTTGTTAAGCGATCGCATATTTCCTCCATATGGTTTTCCCTATCACATATAACAAGACTACAATTTGTCTAATTTACATGTTCCTTTTGATTCGCAATGACTCCGACCGAGTCGCCACGTTGTTGCACGTAACTCAATTTACTTGGATTATTAGGTTACAGCACAAGACATGGACAAAAGGCTGGTCGTTGGCAAAATGCTGTGGTCCTTCAGATACTTGAAGGAAACTCCGGATTTTTCAATTCAATGATATTATATTTTAAGTATTTTTTTCTATTGCACATTTTTTCAATATTCCAAACATAAATGTCATAATTTAAATACGTTTCAAATTATTCTCTATCTCGCCATCAATGACGAAATAAAGATATTATACGAGTTAAACAACAAACGACCAAACCATTAATGAAAGAAAGAATAAAGAAATTATTTATTTCTATATATGATATATCTAGAATATGTATATTCTTTCTTACTAATATTATAGATGCGAAAGTTGTGAGAGAGAGAGAGTAATAACGTATGTTTTTACTGTTTCACGCAAAAACTACTGAATGGATTTTGATGAAACTTTACCATAATATAGCTTATACTTCAGACGAGAGACGACATCATACGAATTGAGTACCTCCTACTTTTGTGAAGTCGGTTAAAACAACGGCGGCGAGAAGAAAAGAAAAAACATACAGACACACGATATCTATTTAGCCAATCGAAAACGCACATATCAGAATGCTAGACATAAATGTAATAGTGGTTTTGCTTAAAACTATCATGGAAAGCAAGCTCAATGTAGTAGAGGTGAACATTAACATGACTTAGAGATTTACACTTGCATGTAATAATAATAGCCCATAAACGTACCACTGCTGGGCTCGGGCTTGTTTTTGTTCTATTAGCTTTAATACCTACAGAAGTAGTTTAACAGAAAGACAGAATAATCCATAACATTTTGGGTTACAATTTTATAATTTTACTCCTCATAATATTTCCATATTTCATGGCTTTACTCGTATATCAAAATTGATTCTAAGATTAATTAATTTGCCAGGTGGTAGGGCATTTGCCCGACTGGATGGCTACCACCCCTGGTCTAAAGTATGTCGTCATAACAACCTTGAGTTGTATTCCGGCAATAGTGACCAGGTTCCAGTCTCCCTTAAGAGAGCAGCAGCACATTTGTAGCACCTTTGGTATTGCAAATGTCCATAGGCGATGGTAACCGCTGTCTATCAAGTGGGCCGTCTGTCTGCTGAACTCCTGCAATAAAAAATAGAAAAATAACTTCAAAAACGGATTTTCAAAAATTGACCCAGTCTAACTCACCACTAACCAATTGTCTGAATGTCTGAGCTAGTACCCATAATACGAGTGTAGATTGGGGTTATTCAATCTGTGCTTTAAGAAAATAGTATCCAAAATTCAAAGATACAGTATCATGCAGAAAGAAAATATCGAGTCATCGGTCTGCATCTTTAGAAGCAGTGATAGCACCTTCTTTAATTCTATTAATCAGTTTAATTAAATGCTAGAGTTTAGATGTTGATCCAACATCGATCGTATCAGTAGTAAAGAATTCATGTTTTTGTAAGATTTATGAAAAGTTGCTTACTTTTAAATGTTAATTTACATCCAGAGTGTATCATAATTTAATCAAGGGTTAAAAGTGTTACACATAATACCATACAGGCTTATTCAGTTGCGAGCCTCTAAAGGGGAAAGCCCTCAATGGAGACTAGTGTTCCGGCGTTTTTTGTGCACGATGCAATTCATAAGAGAAAGCGATCGTTGCATTTCTTGATTTTGTTAATAAAATATCTATTTTAATTTTCTTTCTTTACCGATATACCTGCGACTTATTTTACGCTTATTTTAAAATTCTCGGGACACAAGGTGCCGTATAATTTAAAAAATAATGTAAGCTATACTTTTAGTGAAATTTTAGTCGGAATAAGCCAATTTTTAGGCAGCCGAACAACTTTAAACTGCCCCCGGGAAAATTTCAGCGGGATTCCTGGTGAAAAAATAGCAGACATTTATTACTTTTTGCTCGAATTCGTTTCTTTAATCTGGCCATTTTAACGCGTTTCCAGTAATTTTTCCGCGCAATTCGCAGGATAATAAGTAATGCAAAGTTTGTGTATAACATTAGCTGTTGATCAGCGAAAACCGCATCGAAATCGGTACCCTAGTTTTAACGTGAATCCCGGACAAACAGACAAGAAATCTAAAACAATGCATCGTGTTCTCCGTCGTTATATTGTCTATTCTAGTTGTTATTTTTTAATAGCTTCAACGTACAGGCATGTTTTGAATTCTATAATATTATAGATAATATATTTAAAGCTAAAATTAGTTTTAAATGATTCTATTCTATTTTTCATAGATATTGTCAAATATGTTTGCTACGAACTCTTTCGTATTTTATTTTTAATTCGGTTTTAAATTTCAAATAATGACGTTTTTGTTTACTTGGTTTTGGAGAGTTACCAGAAAAAATAATTTACCATCAAATCGAGCGCATTATTTATAGACCAGAAAACGAGTTAAGTATATTGATAAAAATATTTCATTCACGTTTATGCGTTTATGTAAACGTCCTCGCAGAAGTGTTTTGTGATTTCCCATTTTAGTAATTTTGGGTAATTGGGTCTATTTGGTCGATTTGGTTGATTTGGCCGACTTGGTTGATTTAGTCGGTTTGGTCTATTTGTTCATTTTGGTGTACATATGTACTCGTAGATTTATTACCGAAAATTGGCATAGATATATTTCATCCGGGAGATGGGATAGTTAATGATATGAAATGAAGTAAATCTTGCGGGGCAAATAGCACTATTATAACAATGTAATCTGTGTTGTAAACTCCATAAATAAGATGGTAAACTCTACTTAGTCATAAGTTATAAAATATCTATGTATTAGTACACTCAACAGCAGTTGAAAACGACTGTAGGTGTTTTAAATAACGAAATGTTATTCTGCAATTAGACACGTTTTGTAGCTAACATGTCATTGTTTTGTTTCAGAATGGGAAACAATGACAAAATGATAAAGTATATCTGTAGCATATAGTTATATAAGAACAAGTGGTTATTGTTAACGCGGCCTTGTGATGTTTAAGTAATTTAGAATACATCTGTGTAATTAGAATGTAATATATACTTATTTTGGTGAGATATTTTTTTTATTTAAGACTTGCGAGTATTTCGATTGCGTTGTATCATTTTTATAAGATCAAAAACTAAGTAGCTAGTTTTCCTCAGATGATCTCTGAAATTTGTAGCTGGGTTTATGTAGATCTAGATAGTCTAGCAAATAACTCTATGGGTTATAAGGCCGTTTTCGATAGCCCCTATGATGTCATAGTGGTCATTAATGAGTTTTTATTTGTGATGAGTCTGCTATGTTGCACTTTTAAATCCCGCATCTATGGCTGCATTAATGTCTATATCCAGCAGACATTGTGAGAGAGCTTCCTGTACGATCACATCTTACGAAAACCGGCTAGCTATAGGGGGAGGGTATAATAGCCAGCCATTTTTGTGTCGACAGGGAAAGGGAATATCCATCCAAGATGGGTAAGATTATGAAGCCAGGCAAGGTGGTGCTGGTACTCAATGGCCGGTACTCTGGCCGCAAAGCCATTGTAGTGAAAAACTACGATGAGGGCACATCCGATAAGCCATACGGTCACGTAATATTTTCTTAAGTTTTCGCGACTTGCATACATAATAAAACTACGTTTTAACGGATGGAAGCGCGGTTTTTTTATTTATTTGATTTTGGTTTATCCGACGTTTCGGCCGCTTTTCATTGGCCGTGGTCACGACAAATAAATTACCGCGCTTAAAACCGTTAAAACGTAGTTTTATTACATACGGGCACGCGTTTGTCGCCGGTTATTCCCCGCAAGGTTCACAAGAGGATGGGCAAAAATAAAGTCCAAATTATTTTTTACCAGGTTGTGGTTTAGCAGAGCCTGCTTTAGTACGCATTTTCAAAAAATGTTTGCTTCTTCTTTCTTCACGAACTCAGAATAATATTTCATATAGACCGCACTTAGTGAAAATACAATTTAAATAAATGTAGTTAAAAGGTTCTGCACTGACGACGATGACTCTTAAGAAATAGCAACAAGCAAAGTAGCTTAAAGCTTCTTCCTTGGGCCACACCCCAGCGGCCCCTTTCCAGCCCTTTTTGTAGCGCGCTGTCAACGTGAAGCGCCCTCTACCAGTCGCGGAAATAAATTACACGTTGCCGGCATCCACCTTAATGATCTTGTTTGAATATGGGTCGAATTGTGTTCACACCTTTCGGGAGCCATTGTGGGCTGGTATGGAAATTTTATTAAGTGCTTCATATATTCAATGAAGTGGTTGACTTTCTGACGAGTTATAAATGGTAGTATATTTTCGTTGTAGTCTTTGAAGACTGGCTAAATGCACAATCTATAATATACAATTCTTAACATATGGTGTTTGTACATTGAAGCTATTAAAAAAAACTAACTGGTATACACTATATAAACGGCGGAGGATACGATGCAATGTTTTTTAGATTTTATGTCTGTTTGTTCGGGTTTCACGTAAAAACAATTGCGCCGATTTTGATGCGGTTTTCACTAATCGACAGCTAATTCTTAGATTTAAAATCTGCGCTACTTTTTATTCAGACAGAGCTAGAGATAAACAGATATAATTTTCTAACCGATACTTCATCGTAATGACAACGCAAACGAAGTTTCGCTGGCACAACCAGTTTCATTACATTTCTACTCACAAGCCATTAATATACAAACTGACAGATACGTCACCACTCTTACCTTTCGAATAGCAAATGCCATCAAGTGACAATAAAATCACTCTTATTTATGTGTTGTTAAAGTTCTATGAAACTGCATCAACAATTTTGTGATCAAGTTAACACTACAAGCCAAAATCAACATTAAGTGCCTACAAGTAAAGTTCACTTTCAAATAATGGATTGCAGGTGAAGGTTTAGCTTCCGTAGCTAGAAAGAGGATCTGATGTCGTTGACCCTGCGTATACGCAACTTCGGCCGCGTGGGAATAATGTGATATTTCGCTTATAACAAACAACCTTTGTTTTATAAATATTTTAAAGTATAAAATCACGATTTCTTTAAAGATGGGCGATAAGATAAGATAAGAACTTTTCTCAAGCCCTGTTATATGAAGAATAATATCCAAAATATCCCTAAAACTATATTACATTTATGGGTAGACATGGTAGAAAAGTATTTTAAGCTATAATTTTGTTTTAAGACTTTCAGTTTTAGTTAGATTGGACCCTACTGAATGAAAAACTGAAAATCTTAACACAATATATAATAGTTTATAATGACCTTTGCAACAAAAGTATACTCAGGTCCAAATGTCGCTTACGACAAAATGGCAGTAAAGACTGGATATTTTTATTCGCATAAACGTGGAAAACAATTAAGAATATATTTTAATTAATTGTAACCTAATCTATACTTACTAACGTTATAAAGAGGTAAATTTTGTGAGTTTGTTTATTTGTAGGAAGTAATCTCGTCCATTACTTAACCGAATTCCAAATTAATTATACTTTAAAAATAAACAAATTTATAGGTTGATATCGACTTATTTATCTACTGGTTGCCAACAATTGATAGCTAAATAAAGTTCTCAAAATCCGTAATTAACTTTTCAGGTGATCAGACTGATTCCTAGCTCGGACAACGGATCAGTATGGTGATCCAGCGAGGAAATGTAGCCATTCTGAGCACCTTAGACGGTGACCTAGGATAAGTATTTTACTTATTTTTTGGAGCGACATAGGTAGAATACAATACGTAATAAGTTAAGTTTTGTTGCATTGTAGTAGTTTATTTATAAATATCTTCATTGTACTAGATTATAAAAAATCGATTACAAAACAAGTGTATGAATTGAGAATGGTAGAGTTAATGTCGGTAGACCGTGCCGTACACACCCTGAAGTAAATAAACCAATTTTAAATGAAAAAAAAAAAGAAAACGAAGACATAATATTTTCTTAAGTTTTCGCGACTTGTACACATAATAAAACTACGTTTTAACGGTTTTAAGCGCGGTAATTTATAAAACGAAGACATGTTACTAAATAATATTAATAAGTTTAAGACACTTCTGTGTGGATATCAACATAAATGGATTTATGCGGCTGTGTCGTGTGTCGGAATGCATTCATTAGCTTCATTATAAGTGCTGTGTTCGTATAAGACGAATTTTCGGGTTAGCTCATCACGAATGAAACGTGATATATGCTTTTTAGGGAATCTGAAAATGTTTACTTGTAAACTTTTGTTTATTTATATATAAAAAATATAATCATATTAATACGTGAAGCAAAAATTTGGACCCCTTTTTACGAAAATTTCGCGAGGGAGGAGTATGTATTTTCGCACACTTATAGGTAGTTATATAGAGAAGGAGTGCAAAATGCTAATATTTTAAAAAATATACGTAATAAATACATTATATCAATAAAGAAAACATTACTCACACTACCATATATTTGATACACACGCATATATACTATTTTATTTATTGTTAAAGTCAAATTAACAGTGGAGGCTTGGCGAAATCTATAGTCGTTGACAACAGAACCTTAATAATGTTCAGACTTATAATTCCAATTAATTATCGTCGAATTCAGACCCCCTGGACGAACACTAGTATTAATTAACGCCTCATCATCATCATCATCATCATCATCCGAGCGTTAAATCCCGGTTGCGTTCGGAGCGTTCACTCCGACGCCCAGGGTCCGCTTTCCTACTTTTTCTACTCCACTTCGCGCGGCCTTCAGCATCCCCCGTTTTGAGACCATTGGCTCACTAGTATTAATTAACGCCTATTATTTATTAAATTCTACCTTATAATTTTAAGATCTGAGTAGAATACTGAGCCTAGATTACCGTCTGTTTGGGTAAGATTCCCGAAGGCTGGCACCTTACGTCGCTGGATCGCCATACTAATTCGTTGTCTGAGACATGAGCCAAGTATTTACGTCGTCAGCCATCCGTTGTCCTGCTGGACGTAGGCCTCCCAGGTCTTCCTCTGTTCTCATCTAGCCTTCACCGGCGACCTAGCGCAATCGTCGTCCTACCCTACGTTTGCCGAGACGTCGTCACCACTTTAGGATTCGTCTGCTGCATCGGCCATCAGTCCTGAGAAAAACGTGGCCGGCCCATTGCCAATTCAGCTTGCTTATTTTGCAAGCTATGTACCCTTCGTTCCCTTACTGATATCCTCATTTCTGATTTTATCAATAAGTGACACTCCCAACCCACTTTCACTGTCCACGTCTTCGCACCATACGTCATGACGGGTAAAATGCATTGCGGAATGGTCGGTTGTAAATAGCCAAAGCAGCTTTCCGATAAATAATATAATGAAAATCAATTTCGTGGTTTGAAAACTATTTTAAAGTTTCATTTCATTCAATAATCGTTTTATGGGTGTAATTATTGTAACATACAACTTGTACCGATATTACAACACGAAGGTGATACAGATGTATTTACCTCAAATTTGTGACAACTTTGTATGTTTTATTTCTAGCATAGATTGTAAAATTAAATATTCAAACGTTATCCTTGACTTGGTGATTATTGTGCAATAAAAATTTCCGCCATTCAAAAATATTATAAATATCCGTCTGTATAACAGGAATCTGTTTACCTTGATAAATCTGTAGTTTCTCATCTTTTGACCTTTATAATTCGACAAATGTCTTGAAAATTTATCTGAATACTCTTACTGCTTGATTCTAAGAGGTGACAGTCAAATAACTTGTTAAAACTTCTATCACCATACGAAATGCTAAAAACGTCTAGATTTTGTATAAAGACGAATTTATATTTTTCTGACGTGACGTGTTGCGATGGGCTCTGACGAGATGGGTAGCGATCACATCTATATGTCGCGTTTTGATGCATTCTGGCGCTATTTTTGAACAGGATTTGTAGCTCTCGGAGAGTTTATGTGTATAATTTTTCGAATTAATAGAGGTACTCTGAGTAAACAAGTAAGGCGGTTCGTGACACCTGCGCCGGCTTACGGTGATGCATGAGAGATGGTCACTACGAACCTGACTCAGACGACACAGATACTGACGGACAGGTTGTTTCGACCAGTATCTGTTTCGCATTGTGGGCTGCTTGCCTTCTCCGGATTGCCGCCAGTGCGGCGCGCCCGATACGGCGTTTCATACGCATGTCGAGTGCGTTGCATGGACGCCGCAGCGTTTCGAGCTCCTACACACGTAGGAGCCGTCGGATCGCTCGGCGAGTTGGTAACGGGCATGTTGCAGAGCGACGACTGCTGGGATGCTGCGGTCACTTTTTGCGAGCCAGTAATGTCTCTCAAAGAGGCCGCACAAAGGGATAGGGAGCGAAGTCCTTCAGCGCGTACTACGGTCTCTTCTCGAGGTCGCCGGCCTTCAGCCGGCACCCGGAGAGGCAGGTACGCGCATTACTTCCCTCCCTGAGTTAGGTTCCGGAACGAGGGGGCCCTTAGCTACTAGGTAAAGCAAGGGATTTAACAACTACCCCCATCTCGAAGTGGGGTGTGTTCTCCCAGGGCACACTTCAGGCACTTTATTGCGCTGGATCGACTGTTGCGTAACTATGTTCTATCCAGTCTCCATCCAGCGGGTCGACGGGGGGGGGGTGGGGCCGCCGGCGATCCTCGATCTCCACTCCTTGTTATCCATGCCGGCCCAGCATACTTGCGACCGCCCCGTGAGCGTCCGTCCTATGACGCCAGAATGCGAAATCGATAGCATTCCCGCTCAAAAAAAAAAACAGCCGCATCCTCACTGACGCGGCCGCTCCTTCACCTCCCTCGCTTTCCCCACCCCCGGCACTCTGACGCAGTCGGTATCGCTTCCGATGCGACACAACACAAGCCATCACAGCATATTACGTCACGCCAATATAAATCTTATTTATTAATGTTTGACACCCGACCATTCTGACGAATCACAACACGACACATCAGACAAATATAATAATAATAAAAATTTGTCAAGGGGCCTCTACGTGTTGGCCTCCCCATGGCCCCACGCAAGCCCTCCAAAAGTCCGGGCCATGAAATGGCCCGTGGTCTTTAGAGATATACAAGTATAATAATAATCGACAGACAAACACACATGTATATCCCCAAATTAAGCAAGTTACGCTTGTGTTGTATATAATATACAATGGACTACTCTGGGGTCGATCTAGGATACCCAGACCATACATATATAAATTTGACTTTAGTCTAACAAGTTATAACGATATATCTTAAGCAAGTAAAACGGCCTATTAATTACTAATTAAAATTACTTTTATATGTGCTTCTAGTGACGGTGTCACCATGCCAGCCCCTCTCTGTTTTCTTTCACTTTCTCCCAATTATTTAGGGTCGGCATAATGCGTTTTCCTTCGGTACTTTTCTACGACATTGTAACAACATGAATTCTGGAATGAATGAATTCTGCATAGAGGACGCTTACCAAAACCTTAGATATCTTAACTAATTTATTTTACAATTAGCTATGTTACTTATTTGTACATTTAAACTACAATTTGTAGCTTTTCTTGCCGCTTCTCCTTATCAGCAATAACACGTAGCGAAGTGGTGTACATAGTTAAATAATTTTTAACTTATATGTATGACCTTCAAAGTGTTGTCCAGTGGAACTTTTTTTTTTTTATTCTTCTTAAAGGCTTAGCCATAATTTGGCTATGTCGCCTTAATAATTAACAATCAACTACAATACAATCAACAACTATTATTTAAATTAGGTGGCGTGTGCAAGACATTTATAAATCTTTTTGGCAGAGTCTGATAAGGGCTCTGCCAAAATGCTGTTGCACCAGCCTACATCAAACAAATTAATATCATTTCTAAGGCTGTAAGTTTGGACACATTCCACTAATACATGAAAGACGTCATCTATCTTACACATCTGACACGAAGAACAATTTGGTGTAGGTGCTAATTTCATCATGTGCAAAAATTTGTTCCGTGGAATGTGTCCAGATCGTAATCTTAAAGATATCACAGTGGAACTTATTTTGAATAAAAACTTTTTAATTGAATAAAATATGATACAAGTTGTATTTAATTTAATTGTAATGTAGATTATTTTATTTTTGTAATACTCGTTTTTTTTAACTTATTTTGAATAAATTTAGAATTTGAATTTTATAAAAAAAATTGCTTGAATGTAGGTACTTCGAACATTCGGGTTACACTAAAGGAGACATCTCTATAGCCGAATTATGAGGATTAGTGTGGCGTGTTTGCGACAGGACGACAGGAGCGTCGCGTCGACGACACGGCAACCCTGCGAATGACATTAGATTGTACTTGATGACAACATTGTTAACTTATTAAGGTTGTTAGGCGGAGCTGGAGGGATAATTTGTAAGGATTTATGCAGGTTTCTCATACACTCAATGGCGTGGTAGAGCCACACTGGTATCACTTTGATGCAATTGTTAAGAACGGCTTAATCGGCTTGATACGACGCAAAAGAATATCGGCGAAAAAAGATAGCATAAGTCATTTATTAAGTACAATTATTATTACGAGAACGGGACTAGAATTAAATGCCGTTGGAATTATTATAGAATTTATTAGAACTATCTAAACACGTATAACACAGAAACAAATATAACCAAACACAACAAATCCAAACGTAATGCAGAAGTTTGTAATTCAATAAAACGCGCAACGTCCGTCACTATTAGATTCCCGAATGTACACACATGTCGTAGTCGTAGCCTGACTGCCTCCTCTCTCCACCAGTCCGTCGTTTTATCCTTCATAAATGCAAAAGAATCCGCAACACCTGGTTAATTATGCTAATGAGCGAGTACCATAGGACAATAGACTATTCTCCACAATAATTAGAAACGTATGCCAATAAATAAGAAACGAAAGAAGACGATCATAAAAGGATTACAATTAGTTCAAATGCTGACAGTAATAAAATGTGCTTCTATAGATCTGTGATGGAATTTGTTTTTGTCGGAGCCTAGGTTGTAACAATATTATATGTACAAGTTGGTTACAGACTGGAAACAATTTGTGTACACAATTTAATTATACATAATTAACAACAACTGTTTCAATTGTATAAATCTTGTGAGAGACATGTATGTGTGGCTGCACCTAGAACTAATAAATGTGAGGTGCGCAAATGTCATTTATTTGCTTCGGGTAATTGTCGTACTAATATGGATTACGCGCACTTCTTCGTCAAATGGTAGTCGTACAACAAACGCTTCAATGAAATTGACACATTTTCTATGGACATTGGCAAATTCAAATATAATATACTATACTAACTTTTAAGTACGTCGTTTCCACATTAATTCTATATTTGTTTTATATTACTAGCTGACCCGGAAAACTTCGTACTCGAACGTTTGACATTCAAAAACAAAAACTTTAATTTATAATTTGATTTCTGAACGACTTTAAATCTAATTGATTTCTAAACGACGAGGCGAACATCAATGTTTGACAGGTAGGAATAGTTTCTAAGGGAAAGCGAAATTGTTGTTTTCACTATGGCGTCTGCTTGTCGTAATGTTCAAGGAACATAGATAAAATAGGCAGAAGGGGAGTCGGGCAACATGGATGTAAGAGGCTAAGGAGTGTGGAGAGGTCGTTCGCAGGTTCACTGAAGCGAATTCCGACGTTATACCATTTATCGATTCCACCCCTGCAGCTTTTGAGTCTTAGCTCTAGCGATCTCCACTCCGTGTCGGCTGGCTAAGGCAAGCACGAAGGCGGGTACGAGGTGTCGCTACTCACTTAAGGCTTCACCACAAAGCCCCCCTGCGGTTTATAATAATAATAATAATCATGATTATTATTCAATTTATAATAATAGTATCTTTTTTTCTATAATTCATCCAGAACCATTTCTCATAGAAATGATTAGTTAACCTTCTATTATAATCTACTGTCGAAACCGCTGTCTTATTTTCTAAAATGAATCGCAAGGGTCAGCTAAGCTAAGACTGGTTTCCAAGGTCCACCGGCCTCGACACCGCGGCTTTTATAGGATATTTTACCATAACTAGAGATACCATCATGATAAATATACATATATGGAAATTACTTGTCCTATTGCTATTAGTTATTGATTAAATTCTGTAATTGATTTGCTATTTTTTCTTATACCTGTTGCAGATGGAACAAAAACTGTAAGGAATTCTATTATTAATTTAATATTTATGGCGGGGTTTTCAACTGGTTTTTATCATCTATTTTAATTTGTTTTGTTGTTGAATTTGATTAACGCAAGAGTTGTGTTATAATTACATTATTTTTGGACTATAGTTACTATCTATATTGAATATAGATTTTATTAAAGAATCACCTTTAACATATTGGAATTGTTTACTTACACACATAATATCACGCCTGTATCCCGTGGGGGTAGGCAGAGACTATGGATCTCCGTTTCCGACGATCCTGACAAACTTTCACTGTATCTACGTTCATTAACCTCTTCATACATACATTGTATTGTCCAAACTAGACAAAATGGAGTCGTTTTGATCTTATACCAAAAGGGAAGTTTGCACTGAAAATCAGCGCTGTGTCGGTTATAATTCCGGCACAGTAATAAGCTGAGTGTAAACCTTGTTTGCTGAAAATGCGGCATACAAACAAATTCTTAAAATATGCTCTGTGTTTAATAATGTATAAGGAATGGTTGGAAAAGAACTCGCTAAAATAAAGTTTTTCTGTCTTTCTCTCTTAATTAATTCAAATATCTAATAATAATGTGTTGTCTTTTTTACTGCGCTTTATTTATTACTTTGAATGTGTTTGTTTCACTTGTAGTGTTCGTCCTAAAATAAACCTATTTCTTTCATTCTCTCTAATATATGTATATTAATAACAGCCCCTAAACGAGCCACTGTTCGGCTCGGGATTCAGGGGCCCAATTCTGGTATTACTATCGCGTTAAAATCGCGTAGCACTATCGTCTCTATAGTACCGCCTGATTCGGTATTCTGCTAAAGCTGTCATGGAGTGTCCGTAGCACACCACTGTACCTTTGTAAATATTTACAAGCGAAAACACGCGAAATAAATGTTTAAATTCTTGGTAGGTTTTCAATATTCTTTACGGTTGACGCCAATTCTGCTAAAGGTAGTACCAATTTCTTATTCTACTATTGCTCTGCCGCGACAATATAGAGATAATATTGTGGATGTAGTAGAATACGAGTTCTAGACACTATCGCAATGGAATTGCGCTTTGAATATCTTCGCTATCTTCTTAGGGGAACGGATAGTATACTCGTCACGCTTATCCAAGGCTTGGCAGGTTTGACACATCGGTTATGTCGATGTGCAGATTTCATCACGATGTTTTCCTTCACCGTCAGCACGTGGTAATTATAACAATATGCACATTAGGGCAGAAAAAATGCCTAAGTTGTGCAAGTTTACCCGCTCGGGATTCGAACCTGAGCCTTTTGAGTCTAGGAGGCGAGTATGCTAACCGTAATATTACAAAGGCTCTAAGTACCTAAATATACTTTGAACTTCACAATTTTATATCTTTTTTTCTTATTTCATCTGCCTCACTATTCATACATTATAACCATTGCCATTAGCATTGAAGCCTCGTTAAAAAAATATAATTTTGGATTGAAAAAGAAATCATAATATTAAGAATGCATGTAATGCAGACGTTAGACGGATTCACCAAATTGAGTCAATTTGGTTGAAATGCATAAATCTATAATGATGATCTAAGACGGGTTGAACAGCCACGGCTGACTTCAACTCTTCAGTGATTAGTATTTAAGGGTTGAAACTACATTTATATAAATCACGTTGGTTGATTCACTCAAATTGAAAGACAGAAATGAAACGTAATCTTAAGATACAAGTTGAACAATAACATTGGGATAACTTGACAAAAAAGATGCATAAGAAACATAACAATCGTCACACCCTCGCAAAAACCTGCTAAACAAGTTCCTCGAAAGATATATAGGAAAATACCATAAACCAAGGTCAAGGTGGGACCAAAAAAATCGGCCAAAAACCCATTTAGCAAACGTACAAACAGACATAACAACTCACTATAGCTAACTGTACTCAGGCGCATTCTTGTGACGCCTGGTACTGAATGGTACGAGTTACTAAATAACTTGTACTGTTTATACAAGCCAATTAAGACTTAACTATGCACGGAATAAAGATTAGAATGCAATGGTAAAGCTACGTTATACCAGAACAGGTATTATACTTACCAACACTGCTGGAAATAAGGGATAAAGAACTGTAATTAAATGATGTTAAGATTCAAATTTAAACGTGAATGTTTTATAAATAATTTAAATTCAAAAAGTGTTGGCATTGAAAATTGAATTTTATTGTGAAGACAGTAGAGCCAGTTTTTATTTGATTATAAAACCAGGTGTGTTAGTAGTGATGTGTGAGTAACGAGGATGCTTGTGTGCCGGTGCGCAAGAGTTTACACTTGTGACACGACACGGTTATGGATTGATGGCCAAGCTTTTTGTTAGTGGTTCAATAGGTTTATAAAAGGTCACGATGATATTTTGATTTGAGGGAATGTTGTGCTAATTGTGTTGTTTTGTTTTATAACTTACAAAATGGAAAACGTATCCAAATGCGTTTTGGTTCTTGCGTTAAAAATAACACTGTTAATCAGTAGTTAATAACAATGCAGCATCACAATTAACGCAATAAACCCATCGCTACAACTGCGTTAAACAGTCACAACAGTAACATGATCTCAGATGGAGCAGTAACATCCAAAATCGCTTTACTATTATCATAGAGCGTTTATCCCCTCTCTGACAAGATCAGTCAAATTTAAATTGATAATCTTTTCTAACGACCAGTCAGTAGATACACGAAAGACGGTTCCGATTAGGGTTGCCAGATAGAGAAATGAAAAAGGAGAGCCGATGAGTGATATTTCGCATAAAATGGAGGCCTTATGAAAAAAAAGGAAGACATACTTAAATAAATGAGACTGCGAAATTTTTATTTTATTTTATTTATCAATATGCGTTGAGTTGAGTGTGTGGGTCAAAGTTCAAGAGATTTACGCGCGTGATTTAAAAAAGGAGGTAGTTCGTGGATGAGGAAGGACGGGAGGACAATTTGGTGAAAAGGAGGACATGTCCTCCATTTGGATACTATATGGCAAGCCTAGTTCCGATCTTCACAAGTAGAAAGAAGACTATTTTAAGATGATTATATTTTTTGAACTTTGGTAACTGAATATTAATTTTATGTTCGCATAATAGTTTAACACTTGTATATATGTCCATTGTATTTTAATTAAGTTAATAAATATTGTTTTAAAACACCTGTTAACATTTATATGCAAAGAATTTTCCAGAATATTAATCATTAGCATTATTTGCGCTTGTATGGTCTTGTCATCGAGTTAATCTAAAATAATAAATACGAATTAAGTTTGTTTTTTTTGTCACGTTTTCAGACCGTCAAGAAGTTATCAGGGGTGTAGACTAAAGAATAGAACATAAAAATAAAGAAAAGGCATTTATTTAGAACTGCATACAATACAAGAATAGATAATATTTAGTTTTATTGCTGGAGTACAGCTGACTGATGGAAAGTGGTTGCCGTCGCCTATAAACATTTGCAACACTAAAGGTGCTTCCAATGTGCTGCTGGGTTCGTAGATGGGTCTGCAACCTTGCCACTAATACCGGAACTCAATTTAAGGTTGTTATGGAGCCATGGCCTAGACCAGGGGTGGTAGCTGGCTCACCTGACTGTGGGTTTTTTGTCACCTCTTACGACAGGCCGCCTGGCCCCAGCGGCCATTTTTCTGTGCTGTTCCTGCACGGACAAAATAACAATAATAAAAACCAAGAAGATGAAATTTTAAATTGGCTATAGCTCAGCAAATTGCTGGTGGTTAATTATCGTTGATCTTCTGCTAGAACCATTTTAGTGACATATAGAGGTAAAATTGAATATCTAATAACAATAGTGTACCTACACAAAGAAGAAAAGAGGAAAAATTTAGAAACAGACAAAAAGCATTGCGGCTACTTCCACTAAAATCGATATATAACTTAAATAATATATACTAATATTATAAAGAGGAACTGATAATTTTATTTTTGTATGTTTGTAACGAATAAACTCAAAAATAGCTCAAATGAATATTGTGGGAATTGATTAAATATGTCGTATACTTCTATATCGTTATTGTATTTATTCAAGGTAAAATACAAAAGTAAAACGAATTTCATCGGAGAATGAAAAAAGTGAAAGTGGTACGTTGGAAACTGGTTGGCGACTAATATACGTTATACTTTAATAAGTTGACCGATTTTGAACACCAATGGGCTTTTTAGTCTCAAAGAGAACCGGCAGTACCCACAGTACTTAATGATAGATTATTTTAATGTTATATTAATACTTATTAATTATAGAATAGTTAGTGCACCCGGCAGATGTTGTCTTGCAAGGAAAAATAAAAATCTAGATCCCGATTGCAGCGCCACCTACCGGGTCCACTTGTGAATATAAATCATCTACTTGAACACAGATAAATGTTGTTTGCTTTAATAGTTAGGAAGCTTGGTTCGGCTATTAAATTGATATACGTGGATTTTTAGGTTGTTAGAAAAATGTCAACACAGATAGATGTGTTTTCAAGAAGATTTTTTTAATTGGCAATCTGGGGCAATCACACCTATCAACTTAACCCCGTGGACAGCATTCAAAGTTGAGCCGTTGGCGTTGTCGATGATCTCGTGTGCCAAAGACGGCTTAGATACGCTTGGGCTTCGGAAAGACTTCGCGTCTCTCTGCGTATTCTACCGACTATATGACGGAGAGTGTTCCGAGGAACAGTTCAGAATGATGCCTTCGTCTTCTTTTTACCACCACATCGGACACCATCGGCTGGAAGTTTATCCCCACTCTTCTTTCTCTTCTTCTGGAACTTTCTTCTCTTCTTCTGGAACTTTCTTCTCTTCTTCTGGAACTTTTTACCAAAGTGTCTTGGAGTTGGTGATATCTCTAGTGTTGTAAACGTCCATAGGCGAACGTAACCGCTTTCCATCAGGTGGGCCGCCTGCCAACTGTTGTACTCGAGCTATAAAAATATACTGCAAGATTTCCCATGTGACATGATTCGAAGTTTACCCTTCCAAATCCTCGCGAATAGTCCTATGGTTGTATATTTGAGGAGCAGATGCGTAAATTTAATCAAGAGGTCTGATTGTTAATGTATGCGGACCCCTGGAGGGTCCAGGGGGCTCGATATGTCGATTACGTTTCGCAGATATTAAACCGAATATTATAATTTATGGATATTCCGACCGGCGTCAATTAACTTGCGATAACGAGCTTTGCCGACATCGCGAAATGCAAATTCATATCATAATGTGTATGGTGTTATTTATAACATTTCATATAGCTATTTTTTATCTTGAATAACATATAGATGTAGTTCTTAGACCATCAATAGAAAGACGGAGTCTCGGATTCTCAAAGTGAAGCCGACTAAAGGATTCCGACCGCTGCAGTTGCGTTGTGAGAACTCAGTGTTTTAATGAAGCTAAATTAATCGAATTAGTACAGATAAAAATGAAATATAAAGACTCTCAATTTGTGTTTAAAAACATCTCCGTCAAAATTATATACACTCTTGTAGACACAGGAACGGAGGTTATCCAAAATAAAGAGGGTTTTTTTGTATATTTCTTTTTTACAACTATGCGTTAACGCTGTTAAATTTTAAATTAAACGTATAGTAATGTAATGATGTTCGTAGAGACTTGAAGTTCGAAAAGTGAATTTTCTGTATCTGTCACTGCTAATGTGACGTTTACGTATAGAGAATGTCGTGATTGTTGATGGCAACTATCCACAAAGCCAAAGGTCTTGCAGCCAGAATCGAAATTGGCGTATTATGTCTGAATAACTCTCGTATCTAAAAATAATTTCGTGCTTTGAAATCTAAATTAAACAGATTGTACACATAAGGCTTCAGAAGAACATAATAGGTAGAGCGAACCCCGAGCACTCACAGTGAAGCCGGCTAAACGAAGCCGATCGCCCTGCTGTGCGTTGCGAGATCTTACAATTAGTATTTAGTATTAAATAATCAAATTAATACGGATAAAGGTGGAATAATTTCATTTCGGGCTATTCCTATTTTAACCCATTACATCACAATCAAGAATAAATTTTTCCCAAAACAACCCATTTCTGTTGCCGTTTCAACCTACGAAAATATTTCAATTTTTCATTCCCAGATCAGCCCAAATTTATTCCCAACCCAACCTATTTTGAAATAGGCATAAAAAAATTAGAGATTTTTTGTAAAGTTTTACCAAAAGTTATAGTTGGAAGATCTTAACACAGTAACAATTGCATACTTATGCGGTACGTTTTATCTGCGGAATCCCACGGAAATTTTCAAGGAAATGGTTTCAAGTGAACGTGTTTTATTTAATGTCATTTCACAATAAAAAAAACCATTACTCTGCTAGACTGCTGAACAACCCATAATTTCCAGTGGATACATTGCTATTAACAACGCAGCCGCAAGCCACGTGTATACTACATAAGTTTTTTCAAAATTTTACACTTCATTTGATGCTTTTGTTCATACAGGCTCCGTCTATATTTTTATTTCGTCTGTGCATTAAAATAATAAATATATTTTAGAATGTTATTTAAAAAAATTGCATGTATAGAGACTGCCGATAGAAGTGAAAACTAAGAACTTTTAGTATTAAAATTTGAAATTTCACAATATCTGAATTAAAACACTATTTCAACAATGCACAGTATACACACATTGAAGTTTTCACTAAATCCATTCAATGTCACTTAGATATACACAGAACTAATGTTGTACAATACGCTGTATAGATACTGATATGATACTGCCTTAGAATAATTACTCTAAGGATACTGCTATAAGCACGTAGGTGACGCGAACGCACGACATGTCAACCATTCAAAAATCGTCAAGCGCACACGGAACACAGCCGCTGCGCAAGCACCAGTCATGAGCATGTCGATGACGCGACCCAATAACATTTTACCCTACCAAAAAGTGCCCGACGCGGCTAAAGAAGTTTTCACTGCAACACTTCGAACACTATGAAACGTGAAACATTAAAACTCTTGAAAATATTTTGGGACCGAGTGTCGTCGTTTTTGGTATGATTCAAGTTTGACGTTATTATTATTGGGAATGCTTTTCTCCCTTTCCAATGGCACGTGTCGTTAACATTCGCCTAATGTATGCCGATATCGTGTTACTAACCTTAACGAGCTCCACCTGTCAATTCCGTTTAACCACAGTGGGGGCATGTCAGTGAACTAAATTATACATTCGCCTATGCCACTTCCAAAATGATGTTTTAATTTAATAATAATGGTAACAACTCGGTACATTTTTTCAAATACAAACATAATATAAATTTTCAGTTTAGCATTATTTGTTATTTTATCAATATCGCTTATGATATTTAATCGTTTTTGAATAATATGTTTCTAAACGCTTAAATAACAGAAATAATTTAGACTATACCTATTTTCATAGAGACTTAAAAAAACTGCCCTACAAACCTAGAGATACACAAAATAATCTATGCATTCAAAATAAAATTTATGTATTATATTTTTAGTATATTTATGAAGGCATTTAATACGATTTCGAAGTTTTGTTTAATTCGTAATTTGAATTCGTGTTGTAGTTTCGAATGTATTACATAAATATTTTATATTAAGGTTTTATCATTACATTATGGAATACATTATGTAAATAGAAAGTTATAAAGTATTTTTTTCTTATTACTGCTACTAAAGTACCTTAGTGTTCCAACAGATACTATGTTCAGAGTTGCCCCACTAATCTATATTAGACTGCGACGTTGTAGAGTAAAGGAATTTCATTAGACACCGCCGGTGGCAAGAATGCCCTAATTATGCCAATGGAAGCCCTCACAAACGTTGCTAATTATACAAATATTGTAAAGAGGGAAAGTGTCGTTTGTTTGAAATTTTAAGGGACTGCCTAATTGCTCACCTATTTACTAAACAAGACATGAACGTGTGTTAACTCCCAACTGTTTGTACTCATTGATATTCTTACGCATTGCAGTCTTTTAGGATATTTCTCTCTTTTTATTTCCCATTTCAAAATTATTTGGGGTCCGAATAATTTGACTTTTCTTAAGTTCTCAAGACTAGTACACGTTAGATAGGATATTTGTAATGTCCATCAAAATATACACCAGATTATCTTTAGACATAGAGACGTGTGAATGAAGTGAATAAATCTTCAATTAAGAAAATTTCTCCCACTTCATTAATCTTTTCCCGTCTACACAAGCTACAATAAAATTTCAGTTGATTATTTATTAAATACTGTTCTTATTGTTTCAGGTATGTTGAATATACATTTCAATGAAAAACCTTCGGGGTACGTGAGCGGAGAAAAACATTTTGTATTTCTACGTTTTGACGGTTTTAAGCGTGGTAATTTATTTGATTTTTATTATTCCGACGTTTCGGCCACTTTTCAGTAGCCGCGATCACGGAAGATAAAGTTGTCAAGTTTATTGACACTTGACATCATTGTCTTGTTGTATTCCAAAAGTTTTATTTAGCCTACCGCTAACTTGATCATTTTAATTATTTAGTTTTTTTGGTGTTATTTAGGCTATGGGAGCCTAATCTAATTTACCACCGCTTCGCAACATGTTATGGCTTGAAGAGAAGAAGCGGCGCAAGAAACTCTTCAGCAAACATGCCTCGCACTAAAATTTTATGTAATATTCAAATGGGTGGTAGGAAAAATAAAATAGAATACATATCCCCAAAACGCTACCAACTTGATCGATATCTTCATTCCATCCATTTTAATATTTTTATATATAAAATTATATTAATTATTATTTTGGATTTCGTTAGTAGTTGAAAAACCGAAACATATACGAGTCTGGATTGGATGCGGATGAAACCACAAGAATAGGCATGTCTACTAAAAATAATTTACCTGCTCGAGTTTATTATGCAAAATGTTGATGTATGATGTATGTAAAGTATGTCGCCATAACACTTGAGTTGTGTTCCGCATTTGTGACCAGGTTCCAGTCTCTTTAAGAGAGCAGCAGCGCATTTGTAGCATCTTTGGTGTTGCAAATGTCCATAGGCGATGTAACCGCTCTCCATCAAGTGGCCGTCTGCCTGTCTGCTAACCTCCTGCAATAAAAAAAATTAAAAAAAATGTATAGTATAGATAACTTTTCCATATTTACTCTATGGCAGCCAATCTAATTAATTACCACCCCTTCGTAGCATTTTGTGGCTTAAAGAGAAGAAGCGCAAAAACTCTTCTAAAATTATTTCAGCTGTGTAACATTGTCATATATGAAATACTTTCTCATTTCCAAAGATTATCGATGTAGAGGTATACGAGGTATCAACGGTTTAAGCGTGCCTAAATAATTCTAATTATTTAGATTGTATTTCTCGTAGTAGGAAAATATCTATTCAAAGATTTTTTAGGTAACCTTGGCATTCATTGTCGTAGTTTCCGTGACCGTCGTGTAATTTGTCTCCGAAAGATCAGTTAATGGCTGACCTTTCGAATACTTAAGCTGAATAGTTTAAAAATTTGCTAGCAAGTCTTGCGTCTTTGTTTCAAACCATTTCGTCCATGCAAGAATAGGACTGTTTCCCCCGAATAACCTGGTTCTCTTCTATTACCATGTAAATAGGTACCTTCTAGGTACTCGTGCTTTTTCTTAGACCACTTTTCTGTTCGAAATCAGTCGAGGTGTACTATGTAAAAAACGAAAAAAATACTAATTCTAATAAACCTACGCGTTTTCGTCGGAATACTCACATTCTAACTCTCCTTTATAAAATATACTATTTAATCCTAATAGTGCTCCTTACCTTAAGAAACGTTTTGAATTTTCTCCACTTCTCAAAATTTGCGCTCAGATACCATATCATAGACTCCTGATGTTATTTATTTTTCGAACAATTTACACCCATTCAATTACAACTCCATTAATTAATCGAAAAGTAATTTTGTAACATATTTCTGTATAAAACTTTAAAAAAATAAACTTGAGATATACATAGAATAAGAAATATAAAGAAAAACAATTTTTTGCTAGACGCGTTGCTGGGGAGTTTCTTGCAGCTTCTTCTCCTTAACAGCAATGACACGTTGCGAAGCGGTGTACATAGACTAGGAAGTAAAATTAAATTTTAACTTATATGTATGATCTTCAAAAAGTGTTCTCCAGTGGAACTTATTTATACTAATATTATAAAGGGGAAAAGTTTGTGAGGTTGTAGGGTTAATCTCTGGATTTACTCAACCGATTTAAAAATTCTTATACTGTTGGAAGGCTATGTTAACAGGGAGTGTTATAGGCTATATAATATGACACTATATACCACGGGAGCGGGACAAAGTGCGGGTAAAACCACGCCGGGCCGCTAGTTTTGAATAACACTTTTGGATTTGAATTTCCGGGGTAACACTTGCTAGATTTTAAAATTGTACAACTGAGCTGTATTTTTAACCGACTTCCAAAAAGGAGGAGGTTCTCAATTCGTCGGGATCTTTTTTTTTTGTTGCTTTTTTTATGTATGTTCGCTGATTACTCCGTGATTTATTATTCGATTTACGTGATTCTTTTTTTGTTCGACGCGGAATAACTTCCAATTGGTCTCCTAAAAATTTGACATAGTTTGGCCCAGTAGTTTTACGAACATTTTTTTGTTCTCGTTTCTTGGGACCTATATTTTTTAAGAAACGCGGCACCATTCGTAAGTCCACCCATACATAGCTAGACACTAAAAAGTAACAAATAAAAAATAAAAACTTCGTTTAAAAAAACCGACTTAAAAAACTAAAAAACTAAAATGTATAAAATACATTTTAGTTTTTTCGTTCATTATTTGAAGTCGGTTTTTTCGTTTTTATCGATTTTGTAATATTCCACACTGCCAATTACTCTAACCTTTATATCTCTGTGTAACAGATTTCTCAAGGAAAAATAAATATGTTTTCCTCCCGCCTATCAACCTTTGACCATAAAGCTAAGATTCCAGACCCCAAAGTAATGGTTGGCAATACATCTAGAATTCTTTATGGGTATCATTTGTACCTTCAAGGGTCAACAAGTGCACCCCAATTTATGGGGTAATGACCTGTCCGGGATAGATCACTTGGGATCGTAAATGTACGGCCGTGATTTTACCTGCTTTGCTCATTATGGATAGCCATGTGGGTTAGGGGTTTCAATGAATTATGTCCTGCTTTTGAATTCAAAGTGATATTATTTAATTGACTGACTGATTGACTTACGCTTGTCATGTTTATTTAATTTTCTATTTGTTTAAGGGCCAATTTTTAATCGCCAAATAATTTATTCATAGGATAAAATATAACATGAACATCTAGACATTAAAGTTACGTAAATAATACAGTTGAATTGTTGCAATTATATTTTCTCAGGTATATAATTTATTTGATGGATAAGTTTTATTTGATGATTGGTAAATCGCCCTTAATTTATAATTACCTCATAGAAATAACTTCGTACCGCCATATTTTCTGAATTCCTAAAAGAATTTGTTTCATAACACAAAAACAAAATCACCAAAATCGGTCCAGGTTACTAGGAAGATTCTAGACCTCGATCTCAGCGCCACCTACCGGTTCCAATTGTGAATCTAAACCATCCCGGGACCCACTCAAACACACACACAAAATTTCATCAAAGTCAGTAAAGTCGTTCTCAAGTTATGCACGTACACACATTTCTATGATTCATTTTTATATATAGAAGATAGACAAGTGAACCTGAAGCCCACCTATCTACACCCCTTAGTCATTCACCTATGTTGCTCCTGCCATGTAGGGAGTGGGGAGTCACCGTCTGCCCATTTTTACATGTTCCCCGCACATTGCGACAGGCTGCACCATAGTCCCCATATTCCCCGACCCCTACCACCACGAGCAGTTCAACCCAATAGCCCGGTACTTTCTGTTCTCATTTCTCACAATAGTCCTGGCCAGGGCTTGTCCTTGGGTGCATTATTATATAGTGTAGACAGGGATAATTCCGATCAGTGTCAATCCACGTTTTGATTAAATTTGTCATTGCGCTCTTCGTGTTGGCCTTCCTGTGGCCGCTGGTGGCAAGCCCACCAAAAGTCCAGGTCTTTTTTATGGTCTTTAAAGACTTTTTCATCCTTACCTAACCTGGTAGTATTAGTCTTCTTATTAGAAATAAAAAAGAAACATACTGTATTTGCAGTCATTGCGATGTGATTACATTACTTACAGGTTATTCTTGTACACGTAGCATTCTTTGAGAGTTTGTTTGCCGCATATCCGACACAATGCTGACTTTTAGTCGAAATCTTCCTTTTGTCGTGTTTTGTATTTATTTATTGCTTAAACACTAGTGTAAGAACCGTCCTGAATCTCTTTAATAAATGTCTATTTTTCAATTTCTTTTTTTTAATTGTCTCTTCTCCTGACGCACATGCTTGTCAGGTAATTATTTTTTTTACGTTTTCATTTCTCTTTTATTTCCTTTTTTTCTCTTTTTATTCTTTTGTTGCGAATTTATTTAATTTATTGAACAAATATGTCCAAAATACAATTTTGTGATCCAAACATTATTTTCTTACTGCAAAGAAGAGTCTGTATACAATACTATATACTCATACTATGCTCTATTTCTACTACTAGTTTTTCTTTTCCTCTTTCTATCCCTTGGAGATCTTGACTTCTTTTCTTTTTCTCGAGATGCCAGTTTCTGATATCTTTTGTCCACCTTTAGTATTGTGATTTCAGCATATCGCTTCTTTGCTTCAATAACGTGACATATACCAATACTCACTTATTTCACTCACTCACTATATTTTGCTTAATGTATCATATTATCACAACTTTCTCATATATTTCAAAAAGCTTCGTAAATTGACACTAAATTTAATTGTAAAAAATATACAAAAAAAGGGTAACATATGTTTGGGAAAAATCTTTTTTGAAATTTTAAAAGTGGCGTACTGTAAATTTGGCTTTTTCAAGATACCACGTTATTGAAGCAAAGAAGCGATTATGTTTGACGACATGTATAATATAGATTTAGTTTAAATTCTAGTTATACATTTTTAACTCGGTCCCATAGTCTCAAATCTAATACACTTTACTTAATGTACACAAAACAATATTACTCATTTCTTTCGTTACTGAAAAAAAGTCAACCAAGGCATTGAAAGTGATTTCTACTTACGCAACGTTATAAAATAAATTCACTTTTATTTTTACAAACTAATTGTTTGTCTAGTGCAGATAATTATCTTAATTTCAGAGTAATTTCGATGTTTAATTATTTATATGTAATTAAAAACCTAATTATAGAGTTAATTATGTTTTCTTTTCAATCTTAAACGCAAGTCCACTCCGATAAATTATGTGAGTGCTTAGCAGTCTGTGAACAAAAAAGATTCTTTAGACTAAGTAGTATTATGCTGAGATTGATGCCCCTTTCAGGAGAAGATTATGTTATAGATAGATAGATAACACTTTATTGCTCACCAAAATAAACGAAGACATAAACAAATTGCATATTATTACAATAATTATTGGCAAAAAAATAGGCGGCCTTACACTAGAAGCGATCTCTTCCAGGCAACCTAACTTAAAAGAGATTTTTAACTAACGCCAGATTAGTTACGAATTTCTGTAAGTAATGTAGGTGGAGCAGAAAAAAGATAGACTGTACAAGTTTAATCTAATATATAAATTCTCGTGTCACAGATTTTGTTGCCATACTCTCCGAACGGCTTGACGATTTGATGAAATTTTTGTGCTTATCGGTATCTATGAGAATCGGCCAACATCTATTTTCATCCCCTAATGTTAGGGTAGTCCACCCTAAATTTTATTTTTAGACAAATTTTAATTTCTATTTTTTATGATACAACATACAAAAATACATACAACCTAAATATTAACCTCTGCGACAAACACTATTTTACCGGCAGGACGATGTCTGCCGGACAGCTAGTATATATATATTTACACTGATTTGTAAATTGTATACATACATCAACATAATAGTAATTTACCTATATATACGTATATACAAAAAATAGTGTAATAAATAAATGTTATTTTAGTTTTAAATTTGTTAACAATTATAAATATCGAAATTATCCAATGTAATTTGTTCTGAATAAAACGATTTTCATTCTTTCGCTCTAGTATATTATTTTTGTCAGTAAATGTTGTTAGTTGGTCATCATCACTATCATTTGAGCGCTAAATTTCAGTTGTTTTTTTTTATTGCTGAAGCGCAGCAGACAGCTGACGACCCAACTGTGATGGAAAATGGTTACCGTCGCCTATGGACCTTAGTAATACCAGAGATGTTGCCAATGTGCTGCCGGCCTTAGAGGAGACACTGGAAGCTGGCCACTAATTCCGGAACACAACTCAAAACTGTTATGGCGGCACACTCTAGACCAGGGTGGTCGCCATCCAGACGAGCAAATGGCCTACCACCTGGCTGTGCGTTGTTTTGTCGCCCCTTACGACGACTTTTCTCATTCCTACACGGATTTTTTTCCTGTTTCCCAGACTGCTTTCTTACGTTTTCATCTCTACTTCGCGCGATCCTCAATATGCTTCGTTTTGAGGCCAAATAATTACGAATAGGCATGCTGTTGTGATGTGTTGTGAAAATTTTTGGAAAGCATTTGCCAAGTTTTGAAATTCCACAATTGATATAATGTAAGCTATCTTTAGTTCATTGCACGAAAAAAAAGCAATCTTCATATTGTGCTTATCCAGCTGAAAATATGCTTAAAGTGCTGGAAACAGTGGAATGCTCATTACATATTCCTGTAGCGAACGCTGCTCTATAGGGGCTACGACAAAAGAGTCCCCGATGTTACGTTGCTACGCGGTGGGCTACGACGCGCTACGCTGTGCTACGAACTATACGAGCCGAACACTGAACAAGGCTATGCTTTGCCAGTATTAAGGCTGTGAACATTGTGAAGAAAATTAAGAAATAGGTCTTAAAATATTAATAAAATATATTCAGCCACAAGTTAAAATTTTGAGCTTGGGCTTCTCCATTTATAGGAGGAAAGGATATTATACTCGCCACACTCGTCAAAGGTCGATTAGCAGGTTTGACACATCAGTTATTTCGATGTGCAGGTTTCATCACAATGTCCTTCACCGTTAGCACATTGTAATTATAACAATTTGCAAATTAAGCCAGACAACTGCCTAAGTGGTGCATCTTTTTGGGCTAGGATTCGAACACGCGCCCTTTGACCATTAAGCTACCACGGCTTAAAAAGAGTATATAAGAAAAATAGCTACTTTCTTATTAATGTGTTCTCAGTCTAAAAAGTGCAATGCAAGAATATTAAAAGCCATTCGTGGGGGATGTCTGCGAAATGACGCCAGGCAGAGACGGTTGTCGAGGCGTTGCAATTTCATAACTCGTCACACCACCCACTATTTGAAGTATAATTTGTTTTAAAATTTTCTGGGGAATTTAATATTTGTGCGGAAAAAGTATTGTGGTTGGAATTTGGGAATAGTCTATACTCAAGTCGTGGTAGAGTAATCGCTAGCGGACGCCTCCCAAACTCAAAGGGCGCGGGTTCGATCCTGGCCGGAACGCATGCACCGCTTCGTGGCGCAACCTACATATCGAGATAACTGCTGAGTCAAAGCTGCCAAGCCGTCTTGGACAAGCGTGGCGGGTATACTGTCCGTTTACTCTATAATGGGAAGTTCGAGCCCAACAGTGGGACATTTATAATTTTGTTTCTATACTCATGCTACTGTGTCAGACTGCAACGAATACGTGTAAACAAAAAAGGGTTTATAATATATATTTTTTGCATGAGTTGAGCAGACAGACAGACAGACCACTCGATGGAAAGTGGTTACCATCGCTTATGGACATTTGCAGCACCGAAGCTGCTACAAATGTGCTGCTGCTCCCTTCGTAATGAGTAGTTAAGTTTCAGGAGAAAAATTGGAATGGATAATGATGTAGGTACTTTTGCAGAGACTTTAAAAATACATACTTTATAAATTTTAACGTATGTACTTTTTATCTTTTCTTTATCCTGACATATTATGGCTTCTGAGAATGATTTAGAATGGCCAGATAAAAAAAAAAACAATGTGATTTTTCACTGATGGATAGCAAATATGCGTGATTTGTCTCATCCCAGGGATCCCTCGGGAATTTTCCCGGGAACGATTTGTAGTTGTCCGGGTGCATTAAAAACAATAGCTGCGGCACTTTGTGTCTCGGGAATCTCGCGAGAATTTCAAGTCAAGCGTGGACAAAGTTGCGGGCATATCCTAGTTTGAAATAAAATTCGAAACGGAGCTTCCGTTTGTACATTTATTTCTATAGCCACAGCTTGATCAGATTAGCCGGTTTCACGTGATATTATAAATATAAATCATTGGCAGCTGTGCGTTATTGCCAGATACAGATGCTGTCCCTTAATACGTAACTTAATTAAATACACAATTACAAATCCCTTTGTAATACGTAATTATTTCTTTCAATATCGTCATTTATGATGAATGAATGAAAACTCTTTATTGTTCACCACAATCTTAAATCTAGACAATTGATATGGTTACATTTCAATAGAAGGCCTTATCGCTTATAGCGATCTCTTCCAGGTAACCCAGTGTCTAAGGCGATTTTAAAGAAAATTATTAGAACCGTTTTTGGTGGCATATGAAACTAAAATATAAATAAAGTCTTATACAGCGTGTTTCAGACCTTACGAAAATAAATCAGACCACGTTTTCGTCATGACGTACTCTATCCAAATACAAAAACGAATCAAGGTAGCTTCTTTGGTTTTGGCCACAAGACCTCATTTTGCATTTCAGAATTTTACAACAACATGTATCTGTTATTGTGACTAAATCGGTAGGTTAGTGACCAAATGTATCATGTTGCCAGCTCGTCTCTTCATCATTAAACGCGGAAGATGTTCATTTTACCAAGGTCAGTGAACCAATATTTACAAGATGTTCTGTTTTTATAGTCTTTTTATCGTAATTAATTTGTTCGGAAATTGCTTTTTTTTAATTTTGACATTACGGTTGATTTGATAGTACCAAAAACTTTGTATGGAGTAAGACTGCTAAAATTATGATTTATTGTCATTTGAAATGAAACACGTTGTATATTGTTACGTACGAGCGGGGGTACGCTCTTATGGATTGGAAGAAAACACCAGTTTTTAACTAAGAGCTTTTCTTGACTTACAAAGCCGCGCGCAGTACCTCCCTGTAGGGTTGCTGTCCTTAAACACATGACCAACGATGCACAGTCCCGACGATAAGTTGTCACACCCTCAATACCGCCGCCGATATTGCGTAGACACCTCCGACATTATCACGTGTAGCTCGCTTCTGGTTCGCCTCTCGAACTACGCTACGCACCTCCTTCACGTATCTGTCCACCAAACTTGTCACTAAATTCACCACTTAATTCGTCTCTGCCTTCTATTAACCTTCTCTTACAACTCTTTAGTATCGCACTTATCGTTTCACCGTTTTGGACTGAACTTAACTTTAAACTGCAACTCTCAACTCTGAACTGCCCGGTAGGCGCGCCTTACGCTGTTTATATACCCGGAAGAATTTTCTAGAACCCATCTATCTATCTCTGTCTTTTCTTTCCCGAACCTTCTGTTCAGGAACTTTCGTTTATACATCTATCCTTTCTAAATCTATCTATCTCTTTCTTTCTTTCGTCGTCTATCTCTTTCTAAATATATCCGTCCTTGTCTTTTCCTTCCAGAAATTTCTAGTTCTTTCTAAAAGTTCTAAAACTGATTTACGCTGCTGGGTAGTTCCACCCTTGGTCGCCACAATATATACGTATATGATTATATATACGTGTTATTATAAATTAGATTATACTCGTATATATTCAAACAATACATACCTACATTCAGGTAATTTAAATTTTAAATTTATTTACTTTTAATAAAGATTACAAGTATTAGATATTTGTTTAAGAAATTGAAAAAACAACATGCCATTGGGACGGGGACGAATATAATGAGTTGAATTGTAGCTTAAAAAAACGGTATATTTTTCATAATAAAACAACGTTTTAACGGTGTTAAGCGCGGTAATTTATTTGATTTTTGTTAGTCCGACGTTTCACGTGATCACGGAAGACAAAGATGTCAAGTGTCAACGAATATTGTTCAAGGTTTATTTCGCCTACCGCCAACTTGTTCATTTTAATTACTTACTTTTAATTTTGACTCTGCTTTATTACAATCTAGGCCCAAGAATGCATGAAAGCGTATTCAACTCCTTTGTCAGTAACTATTGTATGTGTTTTGCTTCTTTGTATACACGGGACCACTTCTGAAATACCTTGTGTTGTTTAAACCGTTTAAGGGCCAAGGCTTACTTTATAAGGGCAATTTATGTCATTTTTTCAGAATATTACAACTTGAAGTAGTTTCAGTTTGTCCTTTTGAAAAAAGCTTACAAAGGTTCATCGTACTTCATTAAAACCTAAATCGCTTTGTTTTAATCCTAACAAACTCAGAAAGGATTACGAACAAAGTGGAATCCACGATAATTTGATAGAAGGGATTTTTTTACACAAAGTTATCTTGGCTTTTGCGAAAGAAATGTATTTTGGCTGAATTTTTTGTGGAAAGGAATAAATATTAATGTCATTATTATTCACAAAGGGAAGTGGATTGGAATAAGGAATTGTTCGTTGTCCGTCTGTGTCGTTAATTAAAAGCATGTTACTGTAAAATTCTTTAAAATGAAACGAAGCTTAAGAACAAACATGCTTGCGCTTACTTATTGCAAGGAATTTATTTGAATGCAAAGATTGGAAAGTATGAAACTACAAAGACATTGAAAATTGAATTCGTATACTACTTCATAGGTTTAATATGTAAAAGATGTATAGGGTGGCGTAATAAAGTACAAAATAATAGGGGCGCTACTCTCGCAAATTTGTCTAAACTCTAGCAACTCTAATATTAGGTCAAGAGTAATTTCAATACTTATTAGTAATTTTTAGTGCGACATTAAACATCATGTACGTATCAAGTCTACTATAACTAATATAACGTAGGAATCCTCCTTGGATCTAATGATACATTCAACAAGTGTTAAGTCCGTACATTTATCAGAAAACAAATAAACGAAGGGTACATTCGTCGGAAACTCTATAACTGCCATCTGCCTAGTCAGGGGACGATAACTTTTCAGATGGCACGGACTTTAGCTTCGCACGACTAACTGTTTACACCAAAAATGTTTTATTTGCGTATAATGTTCGTCGTACTTAATTTAAGCTGATATTTTTAATACAGTTACCTGTCGTTAGCTATTAACAAGCTCACTATCACAATTTTTGTTCTAATATTAGAAAAAAAGGTGATAGACATCCTAAAATTGTAAAATAAATAATTTTATTTTAGCAAGTTTTCGTGACTAGTATGCTCAATAAAACTACACTAAAACGATGTTAAGCGCTGTAATTTATAATTTTATTATCCCGACGTTTCGGCCACTATTCAGGAGCTGGGATCACGGAAGACAAAGATGTCAAGTGTCTATAATTCTTGTTGAACTTTTATCTAGCCCACAGCCAATTTGTTCATATTAATTTTGTTTATAGTTATTAGTTATCCCATGGGAGCCTAATTTAATTTCCTACCGCCTGGCAACTTATTGTGGCTTAAACAGAAGCGGCGTAAGAAACTCTTCAACAACATGACTAGTTCTAATTAATTATTTAGTAATTTTATGAAATGTCGGGATAAAAAAAATGTATTGGTATTATACGTTGTAGATAAAAAATTAAAGTTTTATTGATAATATTTATTTCATTATACAGTTGTCAACTTCTTGCTGCCTTTTGGAAACGTTAATGATTTCTGAACATTATGTATCTAGAAAAATAGATATTAGATAAACAATTGGTCCAAATTAATGCCCCTGACTTTTTCTCTTTAAAAATATATTTATTGGAGAAGCCAGATCACTCTTCAGATTTATTACATTATAAATCTCTGATTAAAGTAGTAAACTAGTTACTGTTTTAAATCTTTAATGATAAAAGAAATAAAGTACCTAGACTCCAGCCCTGTGTCAAATAGTACAGCGCACAGACGATGCGCCGTGCACGTGACAATGCTGGAATTTCACCTTTTATAAAACACTATTCCATACTCGTCTGAGTCGACACAAATGTAAAGAACATGTTCTTACAAGGTGAAAACTCTGTTTATAAGGTTATAACATTAAAGGACGTATTGTTTATTACATTTGATATTATGGGAGAAGTTTAGGTGACATTTAATGTTTAGGAACGGAGAAAGAATACAATTTTTGCCAGAGCCAGATGGCTTCCACCCCTGGTCTAGAGTATGCCGCCAAACAACCATGAGTTGTGTTCCTGGATAGTGGCCAAGTTCCAGGCTCCCTTTAGAGAGCGGTAGTACAGTGGTGTTACAAATGTCCATAGGCGATGGTAACCGCTTTCCATCAGGTGAGTCCAGCCTATCTACTGAACGCATGCAATAAAAAAACATTCAATGTGATACAGTTTCAACCATAAATAAATTGGCGTAAATTCAAACAATCAAATAATTGTATATACTTGTTGGAGAGTGCATTAATTTATAAGTGTTGGAATTAGATGGCGCTGTTTAGTAATCAAACACGCTATGGTTTGTAATACAGTTCAAGTTATTGAATGATGGTTCATATAAACCAATTTAAAATGTAAATAAGTGTTTAATTAATAGTGCAAGCAAGTGTATTAATGTCATATCTAGCGATGGGCGTTTTCGTAAAATTTTGTCATCCGATGCGCATCGTTAATTGTAAACGGCATCCGATGCCGGCATCGTTATTTCTGGCACCGATGCCATTTGCCAAAATTAGTTGCCGGCTAAAGTATCTGCAACTCTGCGTATAACATTGGATGCCTGTTGTCTTAGTTGTCTAGTTGTTATGTAAATTATTTAGATACGATATTCAACATTACGACTTCTACTGGTATATTGTTTTAAAAGTGTGGAAGTTAAAAATAAACATAAGTTAATTAATATTAGTCGTTATTTTTAGCAAAATTAGAGTTTACATTAAGAAAAACCAATTTTGAACAAATTTGGAACTTGTAAGACGAGTTCTTCGTTCATTCAAAATATGGCTTTGGAGAATATCATTTCGCATGGCACAGAAGTTATACTGCACCTCGAACGGTATATTTCTGCCAACGTCGAGTATATTTTGGAATGACGAAGCCACCATTCAGTGGATGTTAAAAATACATGAGATACTTTAAAAATAAATAAGTACTATATATTACAAAATTCTAACAGTTACGCACGCTCTAGTGTTGTATTACGTTGATTGTTTGCTTGACAACCACGATGTACGAGAGCAGAGAGATAGGAGCGAGCGATACGTCGAGTCTTCGGTTTGTCATCGTTGCGTTTTCCGTGGCTTGGTTAACGGTGCTCTCGCTCGCTCGCATTCGGTGAAGTTCGCATCGGATATTGCGGGCATCCGTTTTTCATATATCGGCATCGGATGCCGCATCGTCTACTGGCATCGTTGCTCAAAACGTTTTACAAAAACGACCATCTCTAGTCATATCATACCGACCGTTCATTTTCTCTACTAACTATTGGAGAATAAAGGATGGGCCTATATGTTGAGCACATAACGCCCTACCCGTGGAGATTGCCTGTTTGAGTCTCCACATATATACCGGAAAGTGCAGAAGTTTTCATGGGAAACAAGTATCTGTGAACAGAGTTACATGACTTATATGTCAAGTCCTTGTTTCACGGTATAAAACTCGATAAATTATTTCCAGATAGCTTCTATCAGTTTTACAATTAATTGCACCGCATTGAATATTCCGTTTTAACTGCAGTGCATGTGTACTAGTTAATCAGAACCCGACAACGTCAGATATAAAATTGATTGAAATTTTTAACCAAAAGCTCTCGTAACCATTTTTATAATTGCATGAAATTAATGGGTTTTCACGCTGTATTTTCACCAGATAAATATATTTCATAGTAACATGTGCTATCGAAACTTCGTTCGCGTTACGATGACGACGTGTTTGTTAGTTTATTGTATCGGCGCCAGGGGACGCTAAAAACGACCAGAGTGTAACTTTCACGCTGTTTTTGTATATTCCACGAGAAAGACGTCCTTTATCAGGACAAACGTATCCTAAGCGTTGATCCCGGATAAAGTAAGCTAAATCTGTGCAAATTTATTAAAATCCGTTCAGTAGTTTTCATGTGATGCTCTAACAGATAGATAGAAAATAACATCATATCCGTGCAGAACGGAAAAGAATACAATTCTGCGCCGGCGCTGTCTAAGAGACGACAAAACAACCAAGCCAGGTGGTAGGCATTGCCGACTGGATGCGACACCTGTCTAGAGTATGCCGCATAATACCTGTGTTGTTTCCGGCATTAGTGACCAGGTTCCAGGCTCCTAGAGAGCAGCAGCGCATTCGTAGCACTTTGGTGTAGCAAATGTCCATAGGCATGGTAACGCTGTCCATCAAGTGGCCGTCTGCCTGTCTGCTGATCTCCTGCAATAAAAAAAAAAAACACTAAAAGTTGCATTTTTAGAATCCGCTGGTCCTAATTACCTCCTGTGATTTTTTCAGAGCATACGTACAGCAGTCAGGCACATGGCCCACCTGATAGAAAGCGGTTATCATCGTATATGAACATTTTTAACACCATAAGTGTCACCAATGTGATGTCGCTCTCTAAAGAGAGACAGGCCACTAATGCCTGAACACAACTCAAGGTTGTTATGGCGGCATACTCTGGACCAAGGGTGTTTAATTGAATACATGATTTATTATAGTATTGATATGGTTGAATTCAAGTGCAATCAAAGTACCGAGTGTTGTTGCCGGTGAAATGGGAAAATCGCCAGATAACTGTGAAAAAGTATTTAAATACCGGGACATTGATTGATGGGCGCTCGGCTTATTTATGCCCTGCCCTGGAACGCACTTCGCATCCCGGACATCCTTCGGGAACGGGGTCACGTGACCTCTGTCGTTTCTAACACGGTTTTATATTGTCTCTAATCAACAGATTTATTAACGAAGCTTTTTATATGTTTTAAGGCGATACAAACCCGTCCGTGTGGCTTCGCTACATAAATGTATGTAGCGAATTATATATTACCAGCAGCTGCCAGTGACTTTTCTTTTGCTTGTGTCCTAAAAATAGTTTTCATCTTATTCATCTTTATACAGGCTTTCAAGTCGGCCTTCAAGGCCTTACCTCCAAGAAGCTGGGAGTGCTAAACCGGTCCGAGCAGTATTTCTCTTCGTGGCAATGTTTTGTCATTTACAAAGCCCAGGTGAGGCCGCATATGGAGTACTGTCAACACCTTTGGGCTGGAGCACCTGCCGACCAACTTAATCACTTGGACTGTATTCGACGTCGAGCCGTTTGCATTGTCGACGATCCCACACTCACAGACGGTTTAGATACGCTTGGCCTTCGAAGAGACTTCACGTCTGCGTATTCTGCCGACTGTACAATAGGGAGTGTTGCGAGGAACTGTTCAGAACGGTGTCTTTTAGCATCGCACCGCACGCCATCAGCTGGGCGTTCATCCCCACTTCCTAGAGCCTCGCTCTTGTACGCAACGGTTCTATAAAATGTTTCTCTTGCACGTCGTGGGAATTCGGAATGAGCTCCCAGTCTTGGTTTTCCCACAGCGCTACAAAATGGGGTTCTCTAAAAAAGGTGTCATATAATTTCTTCAAGGCCGGCAGCGCGTTGGTTACTTCTCTGGTGTTGCAAACGTTCATAGGCGACGGTAACCGCTTTCCATATTGTGAGCCATCTGTTTGTGTGCTGTACTCCAACTAAAAAAGGCCTAATCTTAAACTGTGCCAATAAACTCATAAAGTGGTCTTTAGATTTTTGAAAAATCAATTATTCTTGGTAGGAATCGAATCGGCAGATTTTGAAAGAAAAGCACACCTGTATTAGTATACCAAATCAGTGTATTTTATAAGAATCAATTTTTGCGAAGGAAAGTCAAACAGCCAACCAAGGGAAGAGGGTTGTTTTTGGACAAAATCAGTTATCCATATTAATATTATAAATGCGAAAGTAACTCTGTCTGTCTGTTCCGTTTTAAAAACTATACAGTATAAGTATAAGGTATAAGTCTTCGATGCCGAGAATGAACATAGGAACATAGGATACTTTTTATCCCTAAAAATGGGATAGTTTCCGGGATAAAAATACATTTGTTTTTCTGTTTGTTATGCTTTTACGGAAGAACTAATGGGCCGATTTGGCTGAAATTCGGTACGTATGTATATTAAATACTGAGGGTGGACAAGGGATACTTTTCATTTAGGCCTTTTTGGTCTTTTTGGTCATTTCGGCCATTGTTGCCTTTTTGGTTATTTTGGCCTTTTTGGTCATTTTGACCATGTCGGTCACTGTGGCCTTTTTGGTCATTTTGGCCATGTCGGGCATTTGGGCCTATTCCGTCATTTTAGCCATGTCGGTCACTGTGGTTTTTTTGGTCATTTTGGCCATGTCGGTCATTTTGGCCTTTTTGGTCATTTTGGCCTTTTTGGTCATTTTGGCCTTTTTGGTCGTTTTTGCCTATTCCGTCATTTTGGCCATGTCGGTCACTGTGGCATTTTGGTCATTTTGGCCTTTTTGGTCAAGTTTTGTAATTTATGTTGTTTACAGATAGACGATGGTATAATTGGCGATTTACAATGAAGTGAATCTTCCGTGGGCAAATACATAAAAATTTAATACAATATAACCTGTACTGTTTGCTCTATAAATAAGAGACAAGTACTAGAGTTTCCATAAATTAATTAAAGCTCATATCATTTTATTGAATATGGAAATTATGAAAATTATTTTATTTTTAATAACCATCTTTAAATTGATATTCGGAACGCACGTCATTTTACCCCAATCAATCAAATCTGTCAATGGGTAATATTGATTGCGTTCAATGAGGTGTGGTCAAATGACCATAAATTATTGAAGTAAACGAAACTTCTTTAGAATCATTATGATTTGAAACTCGAGTTTCAAATCACAACGAAATCGCGACGACAGAGATACAAACATTATAGATAGATAGATAGATAGCTCTTTATTGTACACCAATACAATCATGAACTTAAGACTAAAATTATATGTAGTTATGTACAAAGGGCGTCTTATCGCTAAAAAGCGATCTCTTCCAGACAATCCCAGAAATGAATTAGATGATAATGGCGATATTATATATAGGATTATGTATAGGACTAACCTGCAAACAATAATTAAAACAAATAATGCTCCTACAGATAGAGTTGGAAATGTTTTGAAGTTATTCGTGAATACTTCAAATTTTGTATTTTAAAACTTAAATATATTATAACGATATAATATACGTCATGTGACATCACGAAATGTGGAATTACTTCTACTGCGTGTGAACTGCACACACACATACGTTTTTTTTTAAATTCGTATCCCGGGATGGTTTATAATATATTATATGCATAATTCGATTTGGTAGTTGGCGTTGGAATCGGGTGCCAGGCCATATTTTCAGAACAGGACAACGTCGGCCGCGTCCGCTAGTTATTTAAATTTTTTGACGACTTATTTTAATATAGTTTAACATTAACAGACTCAAAGGAAGATCTAGAAGCGAAACTATTGCTATGCCTCGCAGGCCCATCTGTTATTGTTGGAAATTTGTATATTGTTACCCGATGTCCATCACAGCAGTCATAGAGTATACTAATATCACATAGACAATCGTCATAGATAATAATATGATCCTGGCAACACTATGATGTAATTGCTATTTTTAGCAATGTTGTAATATTATTATTTTGTAGGGTAGTTTCGTATAAAAAGGCGGTGTGGCTTGTAGACGGGGTTCACTGCTTTACTGTGCGGTATGAATATTGAATAGTCACACCAAAGGCTGAACAGTAAAGGGGAAACCCTGCCCAAATAGTTAATATTTGGTATATATGGCACTTTCTTAGCCAAATCTCTGCAAGGCTGTTTACAATATATTGTTTGTACGTGTCGGGAATCGTTTGCGACCTCAATTATTGCACACCGCCATCTAGTGGCTTGTAAGTGTACCCGCTACAAACATTATTTATTGCAACAATATTTTTTTTTATAAATTAGTGTATGTTTCTAAGAAAAATGTACATAACACTAAGTACATATTTTGTAAATGATAATATGAAATGTGTTTGATTGCTTGCGGCTTTGTTGTCTGTATACAATAGTGTGATTATTTGATGAATTACCATTTAACCCATGACCTTGCTCATACGCCATGCATTTGATATATAATCATAGCGCATTAACAACGTGATTGCTCACAGCACTGTACTGTACTTTACCGCCGTACTCAGAGTTAATTAATGGAATATTTGATTGGCTTTAGACGCACGTGTCATGATTACTATACAACTTGCTGATATACTAACTGTGCCCTCGACGTCACTCGCACGATACGACCATTTTATATTCATATATATTATCTTCTGAATTATTCAAGACATTCACAAGGAGTGTAAACATAAAAATAATAAATTATGATTAGTTTGTAATCTATACTATTGTAAAGTCGAGTCTGTACAGTCGTGGTATGAAAATGTTCGCCACTTTTCAAATTGTTTCATTTAACGTTCCGCGAGCACATGTCACTTTTTCAAACTAAGTCATAGAAGTTACTCTTCACAGAAAATTGTGTTTAACTATTTGACAATAAAGTTTAAGATTACATAGGTCGAAGTTGTTTTTCTATCTTGTCTGTTGGTATCTCCAACAAATAGTTTTTATTCAGTTGGTGCGGCACAATACTTAAGTATACTATTTTTTTTGTATTTAGAACATAGATATTCTGTTGTTTTTTATCTGTATATTTTTCCCCTTATTAAAATCGTCATTATATTACGCATGTCCAGCTTTCTTTTATAATGAAAATAATTACACACCACAATATTGAAACAAGTGTTTAACGTGTCTAAGAAGACTTTAGACATGTAAAACCTTTTTACTGGCTTTCATATTTATGTTAAGCGTATTAATTATATACTCTTTGTTTCTTATTGTTAACCTCAGCGTCTGTTATTGTTAACATTGGGATTTTCTTGTTCACGATTCTGTATTTTATAAACGTAACATTTATTTAAATGGAAGTATTGTTTCTTGTACTCGTGCAACCAAAAGTCGACTTTCAGGTAACAAACATTTTCATTCCGCGATTGTACTACAGGCGCCTACTACCCGTGTCACGCGCGTACCGCGCATACGAGTGCTCATTTAAAATTATTTAAATTTAAAAATATGTATTTTTAATAATGTGTTAATTGAGATTTTCTATAAACAAAGTCTGGGGGCGCTAACTATGACGGGAGCGCTTATTACGAGATGTATATACGAGTATATTTTTGGCAATAATAATTCCTTAACAAATAATTTCTTACGGCCGGGCGGTCTATCGTAAGAGGCGACAAAGACCTACATCCAGGTGGTAGGGCATTTGCCCGACTGGATGGCTACCACCCCTGGTCTAATGTATGTCGCCATAACAACCTTGGTTGTGTTCCGGCATTAATGACCAGGTTCCAGTCTCTCTTAAGACAGCAGCAGCGCATTTGTAGCAGCTTTGGTATTGCAAATGTCCATAGGCGATGGTAATCGCTTTCAATCAAGTGGGCCGTCTGGCTGTCGGCCCAACTCCTGCAATAAAAAACTCTTGTGGCACTCGGGTTCTGCCGCGGTAAAGCTTTTGCATAGAATTTTTTATCAACTTATGCAATTATGACTATTTATTTATTTTTTGATGTCAGGAGCCTTAAGAACAGACGAGCGTGCATGACAAGAGCTATGAATGTTAAAGAAGCAAGTGAGGTGTGTAAGAATAAGCCTGTATGGCGCTCTGTTGTTCGTGCCTACCCCGCAAGGGACCTGGCGTGAAGTTATGTATGTATGTATTTATTTTTTATTTATGCAGTATTTTTTTTTCTTTGATATTAATTCAAGTTACACTTTTTGAGCGTGGTGACAGATAAGAAATCAAATCATCTATGTATACATTTTAAACTTACGGGGCGCACATGCGGTGAGTGTGGTGTTATAAAAATATGATAGTTACCTATACACCTATATACTTTCTCACAAACCGCTGCTTACGTATTCATCCGATTTCGGAGCAGCTCGACGTCCATAATTTGCAATATCTGACATACCTCACACCGCTACGAGAGCTCACGGGTCACTGTGGCCACCGCACGCCTCTCACCGTCACCGTGCATGGCAGGCAGAGTGGGAGGTGTTAGGTTTTTTTTCGTCACGGAATTTTCTTCATTCGGTCGCCGCTCTCAAAGCCCGCGATAAAGCTATACAATAACTTAAAAATAATCCTGTGTGGACAGACACGCACTTACCCGATTTGCAATATCACGATGGATCTCTGTGTAAACAGGAAGCAGTGATTTAAAAGCAACACTCGCGGCCGGAAGCTGTACGCGATATTAATCATCGATAATGTCCACCATTTTCATTTCCTACAATGCATATTATTAACACGAAATTGTTATCTTTGTTGGGAGTAATCACAACAGTTTTTATATAAATTGAAGCTTGAATTAATATTAGGTATTTTAGGCTGAGCACTGAGCAGTTACTTCCTATACAATTTATATTGTTACAACTCAGGTCCCAACAAAAACAAAATCCACCTGCATATCTGAAACAAAACACATTTTATTACTAAAACATAGTTATTTCATTACTTAAACTGTTTTTATGTAACTTTAGTGCAAAGACATTGTTGAGATTGAACTCTTCTGGAAAGCAAATACTCGTTGGCAACTAGGTTTGTTTCCTTGTTTTTCTCTATAGTATTTTATTTGTCCCTAGTACTCCTGATTACCTTAAACAAAATTTTGAATTTCTTTCATGTTCTCATAATTTACGCCCTTCTACTAAACTTAAATTGAACACTCCTGCGCATATCTCAAGTTTTTATAACAATTCGTTTACAGTTAAGGCTATACAGCTCTGGAACGCGCTTCCCGTTACAATCAGACAAGCAAAATCGCAAGCGATATTTAAAACTATGCTCAAAAAATACTACCTGTCGTTGGAATATGATATTTAAATTCATTTATATATTTTGTAGATATGTATTTGTATGGTATGTATATTAAGTATATATCTATGTAATATATAAAATTTCTTCATATATGTATATATATCATGTATGTATTTATTATTAAAATGTAAGTAGTTCGTACTATATGTTACGTATACCACCATCGCCATTATCATCTCAATTCATTCCTGGGGTTGTCTGGAAGAGATCGCTTTTAGCGATAAGACCGCCCTTTGTACATAAGTAGATATAATTTTAGTCTTTAAGTTCATGTTTGTATTGGTGTACAATAAAGTGTTATTCTATCTATCTATCTAGGTTTGAAGCCACTAAATTTAACTTTTAAGTAGTAGTTATAGCTTCTTATTAAAATACTACAATACAATTTATAAATTCTAAGTACAATTCCACTAGATTATCGTACGGAGCACATAACCTTCTGGCAAGTTGTGCACAGCCCCAATCTTATCCAATTTAAAGTTTGGCACTACTAGCGCGGCACACTCGACCTGTATTAGCTCGTATCATGGTAACTCGAAAGAACCGAAATATAATTGTGTCTGCAACTTTAAAACTAAGTCTTTGGACTTAGACGATTTTGTGCTTACGTTCTCTCTTTCTTTCGCTTTATAATTATATGTGATCGACTCAACATGTCTTCTATCTCTATTCTGGCAAACGTCTCCTGCCATACCAATCCATCCATCTCTTTCTGGTCTACATTTGTACATATCAGTCTAACAGTTTACTATTCTTTTCGTTCCGTGGCTATCGTTAAACGCTCATTGCACCTTAGTCTTCTTCCTTAAGATTTTGTGCTTGCATTCTGAACGCGTGAATTACCCTTCGTCATAAGATTTAAGTAGAGCTCTTATAGGTGGATAGTGGTGGTGAAGAAACGAAAAAAGTATACTAATTTCCTGCGGTCTGTCGTAAGAGGTGATAAAATAACCTAGTCAGGTGGTAGTGCATTTTTCAGTCTAAATTCCAGCACCTCTGGTCTAGGGTACCTATACCACTATAACAACCATGAGTCGTGTTAAAACATTAGTAGCGATGTTCCAATACCTCCTTCGATGTCCGTAGCAAGTTGGCAGCTCCTGTGCTGTTGCAAAAGTCAAGCCAACTCAAAAGTTAAAAACGTTAGCAAAATTTCTGTTGTTCTAATAAAAGCGTGTTTAGGTAGATAATTATACATTGATTACATATAAATAACGTCTACAAATAATTTATATTAATATAGTAGCATAAAATAACAAATAAATCTAAAAAAAAACAAATATAACTAAAAAATAATTAGTAAAAGAATTAATATATACAGACGTAAAAAGTTTTTAAACTGTAAAAATATAGTAAGATAAGTATAAGAGAAACAATAACATTCTGAAATTAACAATAGATACGAAAACGTGTAAATTAGTAATAAGAATTATATAAAACAGGAAGTTTGTATTAATTAGTAGTTTCTACTAATACAATTATCCTCTGTAAGCGTGACAGACAGAGAAAGTAAAGAAAAAATATAAAATGCACTGAAGGTTGGACAATCGCATTCGTCCGGAGAGAGAAATTAATAAAAACAAACAGTAGAATAGTAAAAAAAAAGTAAGTGAAAATAACCCCCCGATTTTGAAACATTCTTCATTGGTGATATTGATCTTAAAGTGATGATATATAACCTATAGCCCTCCTCGATAAATGGGCTATCTAACACTGAATTTATCTCAAATCAGCCCTTTAGTTCTTGAGATTAACGCGTTCAAGCAAACAAACAGTCTTCAGCTTTATATATTAGTATAAGATTTGCCCAAGATATTTTTAACTAAAATATAAGACCGCCAATCGTTCGGGTTCGGGTTTTGTCGAAAGGTCTTGGTCAAGACTGGGATAAATCAGTCATTCCGCGACGAAATTGCATGTCGACCTTTGACTATAACATATATTCGTATAGAAAACAAATGCGTAAACTTGAAATACAATACAACCCTTGAATTAACTCCGAGGTCCATTTATGCCGCCCACTGCGAACAATGCACTCTAATGCAATCGACTTCACAAAAGAGATTCTAAAGCTCTTAATGCTCGTTTCACCAAACCCCGAAGATTAAAGTGAAATTATGAAAAACAAACCTTTGTTCTAACGCTGACTAAGCTTTTGTTTCACTTTATTTCTGTGTCGTACTTAATCTGTCTTTTATTAATTAAAGTTAAAACCCTTTTGAATACGCCCGCCCTGCCGAGCATTTTAGTGAAGTAAGTCTGTTAAAGAGGTTAAAAACTGATTCAGGCATGGCTAAGCAGTCTAACTTACGACGATACTGAAAATCTGATAAAAATCATCGTCTGAATAGTGTGATACAAAAATGCGTAAACACACACACACCCATGTCTGCCCGATGTGGGTATAAACATCGGCTTTGTTCTTCAACATACAGGCTTCGCCTAGTTTGGGACCAGTAAAAATATAAATAATGTAAACTATTTTATTATATTTTTTACATTAAAATTATTTTATAAAACGTAGTCAGTGTTGTGCTCCTTACTTTACCTTAAAAACGGTAACCCAGGTTCAGTATTCTACTTATAGTCTTTAAGGATTATACGTAAATAAAGGTGTCTTTCATCATATTAACCTACTAGAGTTAAGCGGACTACTCATTAACACAATACACACACAAATCTACTAACTGCACAGTAAAAGACATACACAAATAGTCATAAAACACACAGAAACATACATCTACGCTAACATTGACACTGCATAAATAATAAGTACAAACACACTTAAACAAACAACTTTTAATATTAAAAGCAGTTTGTTTGCAATATACTTATCTAGCAAAACACACACATGCACTGCACACATACACACACACACCCACACACAAGCACACACATACGCGCACACACACACACGCGCACACACACACACACACACACACACACACACACACACAGACACACACACATACATTATTAAATCATTAACGCAAATAGCAGCAAAACACTTACCAAATCGCAGGTTCCCATCACGTAGTGGTGAACAAATCTGAAACAAACAATACATATAGTAATAAAGTACCAACAAACATGTGTATATTGAATAGCAATAGTACAATAGTTATAGTTAGATAGTATGTATAAGACACTACATCAATATATTGTAGTATATCTGATGATAGTGTTTGCAATAGAAGTAAGGCACTTTAATATTTAAAACTGTATTAGAATATGCACCACTTACGTAGAGGGAAGGCACTGGCTGCCTTAGCACCGAAGCATAGATACAAATATAAATAAGAAATTGTATATAAAAACAGTTAAAAATAAGATGTAATAGAAATAGAGTTTGAATAGACCATAGCATACATATGTACATTCATACTATTAATAGATATAAATATTGGAAACATAAATTTTTGTAAACAAACTTGTATTGTATATATCCTGGAAATATTTATTGTAACGTATAGATAAACCAACAGAACCTAATATTATGTACTAATTTTAAGAAACAAAAATGTAATAGTAATAAGTTTGTTAAATAAAACAATAAATAAAATCCCGAGCCACACAATCCTCCCAAATATATAAATATATGTAAGTGTATATTATATTCGATAATAAGATAGGAAAACTAGTAGGGAAATATATACTTGAGTGTCCGATCATCTCTCTTGGGCCAAGACAACCGGCTCACACGCAAACCGAGTCGGGGGTCTTGACCCAGAGGAGGCAACGCGGGCGCTCGGGCATATAGAACTATTAAATATGTATAAATGCAATATAAATATATTATAAGTAAGTATATGATAAAACCAACATAACCAATATAAGCCAACAATAACCAACTAATATTCCAACCACATCCAATCCAAAACCTTGTATTTTTTATATATATCTATGCAAAAACTAGAAAAGTAATTGACCTGGGTATATCCTGTTCGCCTGGGCTAGAAAAGCTGCAAAAAAAAAAAAAAAAAACCTACTAGAGTTTACCGCAACGTCTACTGCGTGCCTTTTGTTTAAAGAGGTTACATTGTATTAAATGTTTATGTTACTGCTATTTGCCCCGGAAGATGTATCCCATTTCCCGGATGAAAAGTACCCCTCGTCCACCCTCGGTATATAAGTTATATATCGACACTTGAAAGGCAATCATGACTAATAGACATTAAGTAAACTTTACAGGAGAGTGATTTAAAGTTCAAAAATAAAAATCATAACATTTCGCCTAATTATTCGATTAAGTATATCTCTACCAGAGTTAACATTATTTTAATCGAACAATTAGGCGAAATGCTATGATTTTTAGTTTTGAACTTTAAATCACTCTCCTATAAAGTTTACTCAATGTTGCTTAGTCATGATTGAGTGATGATTCAGTGTCATTGACAGATATATTTGGTGAACTACCCTCATTTATTGTGTTCTTTTTATAAGAAATTGTGACTACCCTGGAAATGTTTACTTATTTGTTTTAATAAGTATACAAGGTGTTGCTAGCCATCTAATTTATCCTGCACTTTATGGATTTTCTTCCTACATAGAAAATTGAATTAATTTTATACAATCATATGGCAGTATTGTGATTGAATATCTTCTTTATAATAATAAAAGGAGGAATCTGTTCAGATTTCCTAACCATGTCTTTACAACGATCTCCCATCTCCTCACAAAGGTTCCTACAGACAACAGATTCAACATTGCAATATCACTCGGACCCAGCTCTCAATTTAGAAACGAGAGCTGAAATGGATGAAGATGATGAATTTTACAATGTCAGTAAACGACCTAAACGTACCGCTGCTGGATTTAAAATTCAGGCCAAACCCTCTCACCCGGGAATTAAAACTCTTTTTGAACAACTTCAAGAACAACAAGACCGTAAATTTGAAATGATAAATGATGTATTGATATCTATAAAAACTCAAAATGAACAAATACAAACTACTATTAATGCTTTGACGGTACAACAGGAAATCTTTATTGATAAAATTAATAAGTTGGAACATGAAAATTTAGAATACCAAAAAAGAGTATCATTCCTCGAACATAAAGTAGATTCACTGGAAAAAACTATCCGTACCTCTACTATAGAAGTTCGCAATGTGCCTGTGCAGGATGATGAGTCGAAGCAAGCCATTATCAATATTATACAAAAATTGGGCTCTTTGTTGGTCCCTGAAAAGCCAATCCAAGAACATGAAATACGAAATATTTATCGTTCAAAGTCTAAGTCAATAGTAGTAGATTTCACAACTACTCTACGTAAAGACTCCGTTGTCTCAAAATTTAAAACTTTCAATAAATCGAAGCGGGACAATAAAGCACCTCAACTTAACTCTGAAGATCTCAATTTATCCGGATTACGTAGCTTCATTTATGTGTCTGAGTTTTTGACAACCAAAACCAGACGAATTTTGTTCGTCGCTCGGGAGCACGTAAGGAATAAAAATCTTATTGCCGCTTGGACTTCGTATGGAAAAGTTTACGTCAGAAAGGAAGAAGGGAAACCTCCTTTACAAGTCACCGAAGAGTCTGAACTCTCTTTACTCATAAAATGACTAAGAATTAGTTCTTTTCTTCTTTCTTCACTTTTTATTTCTAATACGACTGTTATTTTTTGCTTTTTAATTATGCTTACTTGTTTCTTAGTTTATTGGTTTTTTAGATTATTAGTTTTAGCTTGTTATTTGTCAATACTCTCTATACTGCTATTCATATTGCTTACACTGCACTTTCTTACCTCTCTTCAACAGACACTCGCACAATTAAATCTTACACGAACACATAATTTATTTCCGACTCCTTACCTCAATCATTTTTATAAAATATCGCTTATTTGCTACTTTGCTTGCTCCAAATTCGTAAATAATACTCAACCTTCCATAAACTTTATTACTGCTGTAAGATGTAGTCCATATCTGCGTAAAAATCTTTACTTATGCTGTTTTAAGTCACGATTGCTTCGTGACTATGGTTAATATTTTTAAACTTCCAAATAATGCAAAATATAAATAAATTTCATTCAGATCTGGACTCTATTTTATTACCAAAAGCAGTTACTTGTGAAGTTGACCAATTAAATAAATACATTCCTAATTCTGATAAAGTTTTAAAACTTCTTTCACAGAATATTCGCAGTATTAATTGTAACATGGCTAGTTTTACTACACTACTTAGCAGATCGAATATAGCTTGGGATGTTTTGGTACTTTCTGAATGCTGGCTTTCCTCTTCTAAATTTATACCTGTTTTAGAACATTACAACTATATAAGTACGTCTAACAACAAATCTCAGAATGAAGGAGTAGTTATATATTACAAAAATCAGTTAGATGCCGAGTATGAGGAACCGATGCTAAATGACGCCAATTGCCTTTTATTAAAAATTAATAATGATACATGTATTCTAGGTATTTATCGACCCCCGAGTCAGTACAATATCAGCAGCTTTATTGAATCGCTCGATCAGCTTTTATCTAGACTAAATTGTTTCAAAAACATTATTTTGTGTGGCGACATCAACATTGACATTTCTACTAACTCATCAGATAAGCGCTCGCATGAGTATCTTAATTTACTAGCTAGTCACTGTATTCTACCAGGACATAACCTACCCACTCATGATAAAACTTGTTTGGATCATATGATGATCAAGAGTAATAAGGTTACGACTTGCTTAGTCATCGAATCATCTATCACGGACCATGAAAGTGTAGCTTTTAGTCTTAACTTTTTAAATGAAATACTTTACACTTCAAAATTATCACATCGCCTTGACTACTTACTTCTCGATCAAGCCCTCCTTAGCATGGATTTTCAGCTTATCTTCCAATGCACTGATGCTAATCAGGCTACGGACTGGTTTATTAATTTGCTCGTTTCAGCAATAAAAGCATGCTCAAAATCAACCAAACTTCCAAATCGAAAACATATAAGTAAGCCGTGGATTACCAAGGGATTATTACGGTGTATGAAAAATAGGGATAACTTGTACAAAAAAGTTAAAAAGGATAAAGATAATGACACTCTTAAATTAACATACAAGCGCTATAGGAATTACTGTAATACTTTGCTCAAGAAAGCATAAAGGGACTACGAAAAGCAGGAAATTCTGAATGCAAACAATAACAACAAGAAACTCTGGGAAGTAATAAAAAGAATAAGTGGCACTGATAGGATCCAGGATAGTTCCACTAGTCTCATATCAAATAGTGATCGCAAAGGTAGTATAAATAAAGTTAATAAATATTTTGTAGATATTGGGAAGAAATTAGCGGAAGCTATAATCAGTAACAATAATGACTATAGTAATGACGATAATAATCATCTGTCTTCGCCAGTGAACTCCCTAGTTTTACTACCAGTTGATTGTTCTGAGATTACAAGAGTTATTAATGGTCTAAAAGATAAATGTGCAATTGGAACCGATCCAATTTCTTGTAAGATATTAAAAAGGTACTGTCACCTACTTACTCCACCGATTGTACACATTTGTAATCTTTCTATATCCAATGGTGTTTTTCCTTCTGCTTTTAAATCTGCTTTGATTAAACCTGTTCATAAGAGTGGTGACAAGAGCTGCGTATCTAACTATAGACCTATCTCTATACTACCTGCTTTGTCTAAGATTTTGGAACGTGTTTTAAATCACCGCCTTGTCACATATTTGGAAGTAAATCATATACTAGCACCTTCTCAATACGGTTTTCGAAGGAACAAGTCTACTGATGATGCTGTACACGCGCTCTCTGATTCTTTAATAAAGAATTTAGATGAGAAATTAAAGTGTTTAGCTGTATTTTTAGATCTTGCAAAAGCGTTCGATACGGTTTTTGTCCCACTCTTGTTACACAAGTTAGAAAAAATTGGAGTCAGAGGATTACCACTTCTTCTTTTTACTGATTACCTTAGAAATAGATCTCAAATAGTCAAAATCGATGAAATACTAAGTGATGAGCTTCCTATAAATTATGGTGTTCCGCAGGGCAGCATCCTTGGCCCCACTTTATTTTTAATTTATATCAATGATTTATGCCGGCTTCAGCTTTTTAATGGCAAAATTATAACGTTTGCGGATGATACTGCCTTAATCTTTAGTGGTAACTCTTGGGACGAAACATTTCATAGTGCACAACTCGGAGTTGATAGAGTGAGTGACTGGTTACGCAGTAACATGCTAACTCTTAATGTCACTAAAACTAAATACATCGCCTTTTCGCTAAATGCTAATATGGCCCCAGAAACTAGTTTCTCCATCACGGCTCACACTTGCTTGCTTAAATCTCCTAACTGCGTTTGTCTTTCACTGCAGAGAACTGATACCATAAAATATCTTGGCATTATACTGGACCAATCATTAACGTTCAAGACTCATATTGACAACCTAGTCACCAGACTTCGTAAACTTATATATATCTTTAGAATGCTCAGACATGTAGCAGATAGACAAATACTTAAGATGGTTTATTTTGGCTTGTGCCGTTCTCTTATCAGCTACTGTATTACGACGTGGGGAGGAAGTGCTAAGAGTTACCTCCTTGAAGCAGAAAGAGCTCAACGCGCCATTCTTAAGGTGGGGGCAGGTCTTCCTTTCCGCTATCCTACCGTTAAACTCTACAAGGAATGGGATGTTATGACAGTCAGGCAACTCTTCATCCTGCACTTATTACTTAAAAAACACTCTCTTATCAATTTTAATCAGGCCATAGATAAGCGACGTAAACTAGATGTTTGTACAACTCCTTTATTTCGTACCAGTCGTGCACAAAATTTCTTCTGTTTTCTGGGTGACTTCCTCTATAATAAAATTAATAATATATTAAACATATACCCCCTTAATAAATGTACCTGCAAAGCAAAAATTACTAAGTTTTTGAAAACTCTCGATTATCAGTCCACTGAAGACCTCTTGTATATTCTTAAATAACTATGTTGCTTTCTACTACCAACGTTATTTCTTAATCACTTCCACGATTCTCTGTCTTCCTATACATCATAATATTTATGATCTTAACATTGTCTGACTCATTCACCCTCCCTCAATCACACATACTTCTTTTTATATCAGCTATATACGACCTTACCCTACTCACACACACACGCTACATCACACTTTTGCTCTTGAAGGGCTCACTCTAACACGATTACTTAGAATAGTTATACTAGTATATTTTCTTTTTTCTGTTAAGTAGCCAACGGGTTGATCCTGGTGACCTGTACCACAGGTTTCTTTATAACCTAATTCAGGCACCAGCCTCTTTGCTAATGTTGTTACTAGATTTAAGATTCACTGTGTACTTAAGAGGAAAATAAAGAATTATGTTATGTTATGTTATGTTATGATTGCCTTTCAAGCGTCGATATATATCCTGAATTTTGGCCAAATCGGTCCAATAGTTTTTCCATAAAAGTATAACAAACCGAAGACTGTTGGGGTGCGCGGGCGACAATCGATATAAGACAACCTCCGCACCCCGCCAAAACCCTTCTGTTGTCCTACTCGCGCCCTCTGCCGTCTTTGCCATTTATTTAAAATATAATTGAACATTAAATAATGTTCCCCGTCGCGTTGCGTCGCTAACACCATTTCGGAAGTCAGTACTATAACCTACTATCACCAAACTTTTATAAGCTAGGAATTTTTATAGGAGAAAATTCTGAAATGAGATCACGGGGTCGAGGGACGCTCTTAAAATTTTACGATTAGCTTCCTCAGGTAACAAAGTTCGATTCCTCCAAGAAGTTACGATCCAAAACATAATGGTTGACCTCATTATTTTGTGCCTTGTTATTTTATATATCTAAGCATAAGCGGTGCAATTTGTCTTCTTAGACAGTACACACATATATTTTTATTTTCTCAGATTTGCTAATTGTTACTTTTTAATTTTCTTTCCAATTATTGTGTTTATGTTTTCTTTCTATTATGTATCTATTATTATAATATTGTCAAAGTATAGTCTTTCTTACATTTTTTGTGTTTGTTTGTTATGGAATCACGTAAAAGCTACTAGGCCGATTTCGGAGCGGTTTTCACTGATCGATAGTAGATTCATTGGCCCAAAATCTGCGGTACTTTTTGTCTCGAGACTCCCAGGGATTTTTTGGGAGAGGTTTAAAGTGGCCAGCAAGTATAGAATACTTAGCATATTGCCGACTTGTGCATTGTAATTATTTAGTTTTAAATTATGTTGATGGTTATTATTTACTCTATTGGAGTCTGATCTAATTTACCACCGCCTCGCGACATGTTGAGGTCTGAAGAAGTGGCGCAAGAAACTCTTCAGCAACATGCCTAGCTCTAATAATTTTATTTAATATTAAAATTAAAATGCATTGCAGGTAAAGGAAATGTCGGAATAATAAACATGAAATACCGTTCTGAAAACCGTTAAACTAGTTTAATTAAACACTGTAAACTAAAATCAATGCTTAATTAAGTTCTAATTATCTCCCTATCAACTCGTAAATTTTATGAAAAAAATTTAAACCATCCCATTTATAACAGACTTCAAAAACGGGAAAAGGTCCTTAATGAGTTGTGTAAATATCTTTTCTATTTTATGCTTTTTAGTTACACTTGAAGTGTGTTTTTTGTTAAAAAAAATTTATTAGAAACAAGCTTAGAAAAGATTTTAAAAAAAATTGGTGTTCATCAAATCGTCAATATTTTTACATCATAAATTTTCTTTATCGAGTTTTTATTTTATTTTTAAACGAAATTTATTTTTAAATCTAATTGACAGTAGGTGAGGACTACGCCAGCCTCCCGCATAAAGTATGGTGGACTTACAGCTGAAGTGACCCAATCGCAGATTGACCGGGACTTAATCCGTCTCGTGGTTTTGTCAGTGAGTGAATGACACTGACGGACGGACGGACGGATTAAGCGCGTCCGCTTTCACTATATGCCTATCTGTGCTCAACGGATTTGTTTCATTAAAAATAAACTCAAATTTAATTAAATAGAATTGTTAAAGGCACTTATGTATTTTAAAGGTTTTAATCGTATATATTTAATAATAAATTTTCTTGGAAAACTCAGTACACGCAGTCGATTGTTGACAGTTTACTATTAAACAATGCCCGAACGAAGGGGTGTCGCAATCAAGCGAGGATACGATACGAGCAAGACGTAGATTCGATGAGCGATATAGTGACGGACTTTGCGCGTGTTATTGAATCGTACTTATGTTATACGTGTTTGTATAGTTCTTATAAATTCTATAGTAATTCCAACGGCATTTTAATTCGAGTCCTGCGTAACTCGTAACAATAGTAAATAACGAAAAGTTTGTTTATAAAATTTACCACGCCAGAAATCGAACCTAGAGTCTGAGCGCGTTCCAGTGTCATCCGGCAAGAGCTTAGCCTACTCAATCGCAGAAGATTTAATTTTACTGTTGGAATGTTTACCCTAAACAACGGTTCTCTTGAATGTTATATCAAGTGGGCCGTCGGTCTGTTTGCTTGCCACAGGCATTACAAAGACATGCCATCCAATTATTTCATTCGTTAAATATACAAACAAGCCATAATAAAAAGCCCCATTTGAAGTTTCTATAAATACTGACGAGCTAACTTTGTAATAGTATCAAAATAATTTATATCACATTGAAACATCACAATTAGTCTATTTTATCACATAACAACGTTATGTTGTCAATACTGTTTTTCTTAAATATTAGTAACGTGACCTGAATGGAGATTATTGTATAAACCAAGAGTTTAAACAAATCGTTATTAAGTTATACCTATTGTAAAGGCCAAAGCCTAGTTACAATGACAATGAAGTTGTCAATGACAGTGACATTTGTTTATTCTATTTCCCATTTTATCCTTTCCCCGCGGTGTATGTATGTATCTTCGCTTCGCGCCCCGCTCTCCTGTTCCTGCATGGTGGTTTATTCTGCATTACCAACAACGCATACACAGTGTAAAAGAGTCAGGTTAAGAAAGAAGCTGCCAAACAGGCCTACCCAAAGAAGATGGCCGAAGAAAAATAATCACATACAAATCACACAAAATATCTCATAAAATTCCAGCCCCCTATACAGTTCACCCTCCTTTTATAACTACCTATTTTAAAAATAAAAGGTAACGAAAAGTAAGATATATTTTTCAAAATATAATCGTTTAATTTTAATCGATTTGGTAATGTTTGATTTCTTCTATCGATTGCAGATCTTAATTATATCATCATCGATAGTTCACGTAACTACTAAAATCAGTTTGATATATGCCAAATGTGGCTTTATAGAATGGCCGAACTATAGTGCACATGTTGTTAGCCGTAATTAAAAATATTAATTTGGTCCTCTGTATGAGTGCTGACGATGTAATTATTGCAAATATTATTTACATTTTCGAGCGGCCAGAGGAGGTGGAAATAAACAACAATAATGCCTGAAGTGAATTAATATGCAAATAGAGGCGTAATGGGGGTGGATTAGCTGAGCCCCGTGGAGCCTGGCCACCGGCGCATGGCGATTACTCTCTCTGCAATTGTTCCTTATTCCTCAAATGGTAAATATTTATTCACTTACAGCTTTGCCATAATTAAAAATTCATTCAGGAATCATTATGTTAGTCTTACGCAATAATGTGTGTGCAAGTTTATAATAATTTAGACTAATCTGCTGTCCATGTATGTCATTTTTGTTTATATTTTTTTCCCTTTTCTTTGTTGCATAATAATTACAGATAATTTAAGAATTTCCTTTGAGGCAGCTTGTCTGGAAGAGATCGCTTTTAGCGATAAGGCTGCCTTTTGTTTTACCAAGTAATTATTGTCTTGTGCATTTTGTATTGTTTGTTTTGGTGAAATTCTTTCAGAGTTAGCTATATATGTGTGTATATATATATATATATATATATATATATATAATATTTATGTATTTATCTTTGCAATAGTCAATAACGACTAACTTTTCTGTAAAACAAATTAATATGTATCTTCAACAATAACTATCGCTATACAATAAGTAATAAATATACGTAAAACAAGAGACAACATAAGCCATCAGGTCAGATAAATAAATCAGCAGGAGTTATTATCCGTTTTTACGCCGTTTCTTTTCAACGCACAGTACAGTCTGTCGTGGCCAGAAGAGCGTAAAGTAAAAAGAATATAGGATCACATATATATATATATATAATAATATATATAATATATATATATATATCGATCGCATTATTCCTATTCAACGCGGTCGTCTAGAAAATCTTTCGTCGTTTAATAAGCTTTTTCACAAAAACGTTGCTTTACTAATTTATTAACCTTATTTACTGAAACCTCATAACATAAACTGGTATTTTCTTGAAGAGCATTAATTATACATTGCTCTACGAAATTAGTATAAAGTTTATGGAGTCTATATGTGCGAGTTTCAAATTTATTATTTTCCTACTATTTATATAATGAACATCATTTAATCTGCGACTATCCCAGATGATCCGATCCGACTGTTACTAGAATATTTTCACTATGTCAACACTTTGTGCACTTTAAAGAGTAGAAACCAGACGGCGCTACCGTAGTTCTGCATCGCGATATGGTTTGGCTTTCAGTGCACTTGGAGTTCGCCGGGCGGCAGTCAGCGCTTCAGTTCAGTGATGTGATGATAAGTGCAGTGAGTGAAGTGCGCGATGTTTATCACAGTTTTAAATTTTTGGAAAGTAGACTCGGAATTGTACCGTTACTTTTCTGAGTCTATATTTCTGGATTCATCATGTATATCTTATAAAAACACTTAACAATTTACTTTTTTAATATTTATTATATTTATTAATAAAATTTTTTTTTTTTTTTTTTTTTTTTTTTTTTTTTTTTTTTTTTTTTTTTTTTTTTTTTTTTTTTTTTTTTTTTTTTTTTTTTTTTTTTTTTTTTTTTTTTTTTTTTTTTATTATAAAACACAGACAGAAAAGGGTTACTTTTGGTTAAATAAAAAGTAATGAATTTATTGTAAAAAATTGTAATATAATAACAAACTTTTTATTATTAGCTCTAAAAAGAATAAAATAAACTTTAAATAAGACAAGGCCCAAACTATAACAATAATTAATAACAATAGGTAATTATGTAACTAAAACTAAATTACAAACTAAACTATCTTAAAAATGAGATTATACTACAAAAAACTTAAATATTAAGTACTTTCATACACATACTAGCTTCTGCTCGCGACTTCGTCCGCGTGGAATTTTTTCATAAAAAGTATCCTATGTTACTTCTAATATACCTCCAAGAATATGTGTACAAAGTTTCATGATGATCGGTTGAGTAGTTTTCGCGTGAAATCGTAACAAACAAACCAACATTCACATTTATAATATTAAGTAGGGATTTACAAGTAAAAGATGTAGTCTAAATTGCTCTCGGTCGGGAGCGTTTCCAAAACGCTGGCCGCATTCCCACATTGTGTGGCAACTTTTAATTAATTCCAACATATCAATTTGGATGATACTAGCATAACATTTATGCAATTTATATGATACTAGCTTCTGGTCGTGTTTTCGTCCGCGTGGAATTGTTAAACAAAGTAAGTTAAAAAATACCCACGATTTTGAAATATTCTTCATTGATACTCCGCTTCTTTTGGTCTTAGCGTGATGATATATAGCCTTTCTCGATAAATTGGCTATCTTACACTGAAATAATTTTTCAAATTAGACTATCAATTCCTGAGATTAGCGCGTTCAAGTAAACAAACAAACTTTTCAGCTTTATATATTAGTATAAGACAAAAGCGTGTCGCGAGACTTGCTTGTTGATACACAAGAATACAATAAATAAGTAAATATGAGAAAAAAGTATGTATTTTACATATAAATTACGTAAATAAATTTACACAAGTAAATCTTGCGACAAGCTTTTGTATCATGAACATTTTGTAACGTAATAAATTGATGGGTATGAATTGATTTATTTTTTAGATCCTTGAATAAAATAGTATTTTTTTCTATTAAAATTAAATTATAAAAGTTGTCAAAATTTCGAGACTGATATGAACATTTTATTTTCGGCAAACTTAAACATTAAATTAGAAAATGTTTTAAATGAATAAACAAAAGCATAATTAAAGGAATTTTTTTATTCAAAAATTTAGCTCGTAATAAACGAGTAAGTATATTTTGGACGTTTAAGAGCGAAGAACACAGATGACGCTGTAGTAGTTCTGCATTGCGGTATGGTTTAAGTCTCTTATTTACTAACACTAGGGCATAGAGGTCATATTACTATCGCGAAAATGCTCTAACATGAGACATTCTCTGTGCAATTTTCGTAAGGAAGGATTTGCAAAGTAGAGATACTTTTTTTAGCTACCTATATTCAGTGACTTCAGTGTATTATTAAGTAGGACACGATTACAAAATGAGTTTGTAAGAGTAACATGACTTCTTAGAATGAACCACCACCACCTTGAATTGTGTTCCGGCATTAGTGACCAGGTTCCAGTCTCCCTTAAGAGAACAGCAGCGCGTTTGTAGCACCTTTGGTGTTGCAAATGTCCATAGGCGATGGTACTTCAAATGAGATGTGGCATTTTGTACTATGGCCAGTACATCTGTAGCGCATCAAGTGCATTTGAAGCGATGGCCGCCAGTCCCTGGGTTGTACCGTTTGTCACAAATTGTATCTAAGTATTACGGAGTGTAAATATACTATCAAAATGAAAGGCTAGAAAAAATGTTTGAATAATGAATAATTTAACTCGATCAACACATTTTGTAAACTTCTTTTGAGAAAAACATTAAAAGTGTTATTCATTTTTTATTTTATTTTAAGGACTTTTGGACTGGCGTCCATATCAGTCCGTGGAAAGAGAAAAAACTTATAATCACGTTAATAATAAGAGGGTTTTATAAGTGCAATACAAGATCAAATTATAGCCACCAAGAATTACAGAAAATTTATTATCAAGGACCGAAGTGTTTCAAATGATTTATGCAGGAAATGTCACAACAAACCAGAAACAATACAATATGTTGACTGGAGCATGTGTCACACTAACACAGACTGATTGTACTTATCGGCATAATCAACTGGCTAATATAGTACATCAGATACTAACTAGCATTGAAACATAAACTTAATAAAGAGCCATACACACCATACTATAAATATAAACCCCCTACAGTACTAGAAAATACCACGCACAAGCTTTACTATGACCGTACTATACTCACTGACCATACTGTACACAACAATATACCAGATATAACACTTATTGACAAAGAAAATAAACACACATACTTAATAGATATAGCCATACCGAACACACACAACATCCAATCCACCATCACTGAAAAAATACGTGAATATACAGAATTACAGGAAGAAGTCAAAAGACTCTGGAATATGCATAAAGTTACAATAGTCCCAATAGTAGTTTCCACCACCGGGTTATAGCAAAAGATTTATCCTCACGGCTCGAATTACTTGGTTATATACCTAAATACATTTACATATCATTACAAAAAGCGGCAATACTCAATACATGTAGGATAGTTAGAAAATTTCTGCAATTAAACGAAGAAGAACAATACGTAACAATATAAAAAAAAAACACCACCATTCACGACACTACGCCCCAAATTAACACTTGGTGTTCACCCGTGTTAATTTGGTATTTCCTGATTTACCTGAGTCTTTAGAAAAGAATTGAAGTATAGTAATAATAATTGGGTAAGCATAAAATAATAGTCATTTTACATGTGTGAACATGAATAATCACTATTACTTAATGCATTCAACAATAAAGTCTAAAACTAATTTTGTTTTTACAGACAGGGGGTCGGCTAAATAACAATGAGAAATTCCAAAGTCCAGGAAGTCTAAGCATAAGTCTCTCCTTAGTCACTGTCTCTCATTGTAAAAGTGTTATCCATAAATGTTGATTAATTTGCGAGTTGAGGCGTTATTGTACTGATCTGGCATAAGCCTCATACTTCTCGTTCGTCCTCCCTTTTACGTTTGAGGAGTGAGTGAGGAGAACAATTTTAAAGTCTTACATTTGCAGCATTGGAGCTGTACATCAGTATAAATGTACTAGCTCATATACAGGATGGCAAAATTAAGTAGAAAACTCAAATATTTGGTCAAGAGTAATTTCGTTACTTACTAGTGGTTTATAGTGCGACATCAAACATCGTGCAAGTATCAAGTTGCTTTAGTTACGACGTACGCATTTTGTCAAAATAGCCTAACAGAACATTTATTGTGGTCATGGAACACAAGTGTCAAGTGGTAGTGAGTAAAGTCAAAGTAATTATTTAGCCTACCTCCAACTTGTTAATTTTTGCAACTAAATACCACGCTTAAAACCGTTGAAACGTAATTTTATTATATCATAGTTTTGTAATACTACTAGTATTTAGATTATCTGTTTGTTCCATTTCGATATTTTGGCATAATGTAGTTTTCTTTATAACAACTTTATTAATGCTCATAAAACGCAATTAAACTTCAACATTGTTAAAAAGTTCAAGCCAAGTAATAATGGAATTGTATAGAAGAAAAACACAAAATTGCTTACAACGAAAAACTAATCACGAAGTAGGGTTTCATCAATTTTTAAACAGTAATATAGATGTTCAACTGAAATAGCGTAGTAAATAGCTTAGTTAAAGTTAATTGCTTGTTTAGAGCAGAACTAGTTATTGTTATGTTACTTGTAACTTTATGTTAACCAATAAAGTTACAAGTAACATTATTGACTGTCTGTAGGTTGAAGCTAATTAAAAAAAACAACTGGAATAGAGTATTAAACGCTGGAGAACACGATGCATTTTTCTTAGATTTCTTGTCTGTTTGTTTGGGATTCACGTTAAACTACTGGGCTGATTTCGATGTGGTTTTCGCTGATCGACAGCAAATTTCTAGAATAAAAATCAAAATGTGCTACTTTTTATTCTGAGAATCCCGTGGGAAGTTTCCCTGAACTGATTTCTTCTTCGGGTGCGTAAAATTAGAATCAGATAGAATAATCTATTCGAATACAATTCGATAGAGTGCTTGCCGAGTATCACCACATGCTGTGTGCCTTCTTTGACATGAGGCAACTTATGATGTTCTACTTCATAACCTATGAATACTTTAAATGTTATTTTACTATAAAGATAAGAATTATTTAATATATTTTATTTCCCCACTCTATTTTTTTTTTCTTTTTTTTCTTGACTTTTCTTTTTATTTTTTTTAATATTGACCTAATTTAAATTAAATAGACCTTTTATGTAATTTTCGTATAATTGTATTTCTTTTTTTGTAATTAACTGTTTGAGTCAATTTTTATTTTTATTATATAAATTATTTTATAGTGGAAACTTGATTGATATATGTATTCATTTTGTGTTTTATATTTAAGAATATTAATTATTGTATGTTTCCTAAACAAATTAAATAAATAAACAAATATATATATAGGTACTATATAGGCCGTGTATAAAACTGACTCGCGTCATGTTGTGTACGAATGTCCTCGGTCGTTGCGAAGACCCCATTCTCCCCCTGCATTTGCATTTAATTCCAGCTGCAAAGGGAGTTTGTATTTTGTATTAATTGCCAATGGCCGACAATAAGTGGCCTGTAATTGGTTTCTGCAATGAGCTCTTTTAAAATGAATTTTAATTTTGTACTACGACTCTTTTCGGTATGAGTTTTCATCGCCATCCGAGCGTTAGGTTCCATTTGAATTTAGAGCGTCGGTTTTGGAAGCCCGAGGTTCGTTGTCTTCTCTTCTTCTCCAAGACTTCTTTTTTATAAAGTCGTATGTGTTGGAGCTTAACCGGTTTTGTTCTGCTATGAGGGGAGCCGCCAATACTGCAACACACGACCAGTCCGCCTCTCACCGTCCGGCGACGCTTACGCATACAATATACCACACATCGTTTCTTTTTTTGCGTATAATAGCTGTATAGTGGTCACAAATAAAGCTCATCATAATCATAACAGTCCATTGATTTACTACAAGACCCCAGACCAACCAGAGAGGAGCATAGACATGGTCCTTCGAGCCGGATGACCATGTCTAGGCTCCTCCATGGTTGGACATTTGTTTATATATAAATCATCACATTTGTTTATATATAGATGTACTTACATTAACTTAACAATGAATATCTTGAACATAACATACTCGTATTGTGTAATACTTGCAACAACTTAGAAGGGTTTATGGTAATAAAAGAACAGCAACTGACCACAACACTTATAATTAGAGAGCCTTACGGCTTACATACATGTCACCCACTGACTCTTCACACTGGACAAGCATTCTTAGAATACCTCGTCATCCCTCCAACAATTTTACAGTATAAGAAACTTAGCAAATTGTCACAACCAATAGCGAATTGAAGTCATTGATAAACTATTTTAATTCAAGGGTGATTGTTTGGAATTCTTCAGATTTTTCTATATACAATGGAGAGATTTTGAATTGAAATCTACACAATTACCATATCATATTAGGAATAAATATTGTTACATAAAATTACGGTAAATTATAGACAACTACTCTATAGAAAACAGGCGCTTATCACAGAATGAATAAAAATGTAACATTATTATTCAATCAAGGAAATTACCGATTATATCGCCTTGAAATAAGAGGGAACATAAAATTAATTATTAACTTTAAAAAGAAACACGACAACAAGTATGCAACGAAATAAATGTAACATATTCTAATGAGAGAATTTTTGAAATCGGTCCAGTAGTTTTTTGCTTATTATAATGCAAATCGTTCCTCTTTATAATATTAGTATAAATTATTCAAGTTTAATGACCCATTATTCTACTAAGAGTGCCACATGCACTAAAACCAGAACCTCGGGAAGTACTAAGACAAACTATATCCGCAAGTCTGAGGGAGTAATTAGTAAGTAAATTCACAATAGCGACTAACTTGTTTCTAACTTGATAACGTTATGTTAAGGTACTTAATCGTGTAGTCTATGTTAATAAAATACTAGTTATAATAGACGGCTTTTGTTTTTTTTTCAGAAATCAAATTCATTTATTTATATACACTTCATTCGAGGTCTTATATAATTATATCCAAAACATATGGTTATAAATAATAACACATTTTGAATTATAATAGTTAAATTGAAGGCTACAATTTTTTTGACGGCGTTTGCTGCACTAGACTCAAGGTCTGTATCGCGACACCTAACACAAGTGCATTATAGGAACATAAATATAGTGCGATTATTCATTAATTAAACCATGTATTTGGTTGCATTGCCTTTTCTTAGTTTAAGGCTTTTTCCTGTAAGCCGTGGCAGCACGCTATCGTCCTGAAATCAAACATAGAGAGATAACACTTTATTGCACACCTACATATACAATGACAAAACAAACCATATTTACAATATTTTTTATCGCTCAAAGCGATCTTTTCCAGGCAACCTAAATAAATTTTAGTATAGGAACGGAGGAAAAATACATTTTTTGCGGCCGAGCGGCCTGTTGTAAGAGGCGACAAAACAACCCACAGCCAGGTGGTAGGGTATTTGCCAGTCTGGACGGTTACCACCCCTGGTCTAGAGTATGACGCCATAACAACATTGAGTTGTGTTCCGGCATTAGTGACCAGGTTCCAGTCTCCCTAAAGAGAGCAGCAGCGCATTCGTAGCACCTTTGGTGTTGCAAATGTCCATAGGCGATGGTAACCGCTGTCCATCAAGTGGGCCGTCTGCCTGTCTGCTGATCTCCTGCAATAAAAAAAAAAAAAACCATTTTCCATCAAGTGGGCCGTTTGCTTGTCTGCTGAACTCATGCAATAAAAAAAAAACAGGCCATGTAAGTGGTGCAGGAAAAAGGCAATAGATACATAAATACTCAAACAAATTTAAGAAATAAATATACAAATACATGATATTCATATATATACACATATATTTACAATAATATGTAACAAAATACATAAGTTATTCAGACATAGCTATTTATGGCCAAATAGTGTTTTTTGAGTAAATTTCTAAATATCGGTTGGTAATGATTTGGCCTCTCTGACAGTAATAGGCAGCATATTCCAAAGGTTGATAGTTTTCACTGTAAAATAATTATACTAATAGTATGAAGTGTGTGCAGGTGTCATAAGTTTGTATATAATTCTTTCTTAATTTAAATGTAAATCACCTTTAAAGGGCTTTCACAAAGAAAATTCCCTGAACGGTTTCGCCAACGCTTTTCCGGCCACTATAATTACATAAGCGCTGTAATATCCCATTTTCACCCCATTTCAGGCGAATTGCAATGTAAACTGCCCGGTTAATACCCTCCGGCTCAACGCCTCTGTTAACCGCTTACAAATTGAGTCGAGGATTCGATATACCTAACTATCTAGCTCGCGTATTGTCACATTTTTAAATTCACAATCAGTTTTTATTCAATTCAAACTAAACACAAAAAAACAACAATTGCATAACGATCGTCTTTAAATAAAATTATTTAATCATATTAAACTGCCTAAATACGTTTTACACAAAACGTATTGACAATTCTTTAAACATATTTAGGGGCAAATTTTGCTTTGTACAAGACGCTAAATGTATTCAAGGGTGTTAAATACGTTTTGTGTTTCTTAAATAAATTTAAGCGATCTTAGGCAAGCCACCCTATGAGCCCAATATTTTTGTTTTATTTCGTAACGACTTCAAGATGTTGTAGAAAGAATATATTTATTTTTTACTTCTTAGTTTGAAGTTGGTTTCGATTTTGTAAAATAAAAAAAATACTTTTTATTGCGCAAGTACTTTAATAGTTTTAGAAATAAAATATTAAGCGCCTGTAGAAATTGTACTACTGGCAGGCGTATACAAGATTACTATCTCACTTTTCGGAGTTGACACTCGTCAACAAGAGTGGTACTCGATTGCAGTGAAATTTATAGATCAGATTATGACTTAGTAATCATGGGAACATCTCGGATATACTCCTAAGAATTCAGAAAAAAAAACTGAAATTCGGTCCACAATAGACAGAGAAATTGCATTACATGTATACAAAAAAACTTAAGCGCTTGAAGGAAATTTAACACCTTTACGCGTTTACAAGCGCAAGTGGAATACGCTGAGACCCGGTCTCTTTTTAATTACGTCTTGCGTGTACAAAAAAATCATCTTGATTAAAAATATCATATTTTGAGTAAAATGAAAAGTCCTCTCAAGGAAAATTACTGTTACATGCCGACAAAAAGTGAATGCACATATGCCTGCCTTAAATCTGGTATATTACCTTTCCCGCATTTGGACTTCTTTTGTTTACTTTGTGTTCAAATTTTGTAATTAAGAAAAAACATTCTTTTGTTATTTTATTTGTTTTATGGCAGTCATTAGGCAGGTGTGTCGAACTAATTCTTGTTGTTATTGTTTTGCGTCGAGGCATATTGTATTTGTACAGAATAAAAGGAATGCCCGACAGGAGGGGTGAATCAGTCGAGCGAGGATTACATTTTATTACCTTTTCGGCATGTGGACTTATGTGGTTTACTTTGTTTTTAAAATTTGTGAGTAGAAAAACAGCCCATTGTGTGTTGTAATATTTATGGTAGTCATTAGTCAGGTGTGATTATAGAAATTTCAGTCATGCGGCCGTGCAAGACTTGTGTACATTCGGTAAGCTATTTAGTGACGGATTATGCGCGTGTTATTGAATTGTGCATTACGTTTGGACTGGTTGTGTTCAGTTATATTTGTACCTATGTTATACGTGTTTGTGTTGTTCTAATAAACTCTATAATAATTTCAACGGCATTTTAATGAGAGTCCTGCAACTCATAACAATAGTATACAACATGTAGGTATGATTTTAATGCAGTAAATAAATTTTAATAAAGTAATAGAGTAAAGATAAAAGACCTCTATATAATTGTTGATTTGAAAACCTGACCTACTTCCTTGCAATAATTGAGACGTAAAAATATATCCTTTCGCGTTCAAACATCAAAGACACTCGCTCTATAAAGCTTAGAGAACATCAATCAGATCAAACAACCAGCTGTTTGGGTTGCACACATAAAGCTCTATACATTTGTGTATTGTATATATATTTCACTCTATACATTTCAATTTTCAATAGTATATGTGGTACACTATCTACCGCTGCTTATCGTACTTTTCTTTCTGGAAAATGGGATTTTTTTGTCATAGGTTGAATCGGAATTTTTCAGATTTTTTTGATGTAATCTGTATGAATGTTTACAAAGGTTAGGTTAAGTGGATAGTCTCAAGGTCGACCATCCGCCGTCCCTTCGCTCAGAGACCACGCTGGGGATCCGGTCGATCAGGAGTCCCACACAGCCCCCGGTGTAAACCCTTCCCCAGGCCCGAGGCTGGTATCGCAAGGATAGACAATCCCTGCATCATCATAAAGGGGTGGTAGCCATCCAAACTGGCAAATACCCTACCACACAGCAAGATTAGCTTAAGATTCTCTATTTCATCTAATGACACCAGCAACAAAGGCGAAAATGTTTTTTGTATTGTATGAATGAATGCGCTGCTCCTCTTTTAAGAGAGACTGGAACCTGCTCACTAAAGCCGGAACACAGCTCAAGGTTGTTATGGCGACATACTTTAGACCAGGGGTGGTAGCCATCCTGACGGGCAAATACCTTACCACTTGGCTGTGCTGTGCTGTTGTTTAATCGCCTTTTAGGACAGGCTGCCGGGAAGTTGTATTCTTTCTCCGTTCCTGCAGGGATAAATACCGCCTGAGGTAACACAATACAGAGATAAAAGTAGTAATACAGGGCCCCCTGCCTCGTCCACCTCAGCGAATTGCATTAGTTCGCAGACAGGCCAACTGTTATTATATCCGTCGGCAACTTTAATCACGTGACAACGGCAACCGGGAGAAATCTATTACGAAACAAAAGTTAGCTCCGCGACAAGATTGGACGTTATTGTACTTTTCAAAGTTATACCAGTCTCTGTGGATGCCTGGAAAATAGTAATCGAAGTAAACGATTGAAATGGTATATGATTCGTCAGTTGTAAATATCTTACGTTGTTTTCTAGTTCTTAAACTTCGAAGTCCGGGGTCCGGTTTCTATCAAATTCAAAAGTTGTTACTCAAAATGACTTTTGAAGTGAAATTTCTTTAGAATTGTTCTGATTTGAAACTCGATGAAACAAAAAAGCAACGTTAAAAAGAGATAAACACAATAATCTATAGGAGGACTAAGCCTGCGAGACAATGAGATTGCATAAATTTATTTAATAATTTAAACACTATGCTCGTACAGATAGAGTTGGAATTTGTCAGTTTTTCATGAATACTTCAAATTTCGTGTTTTACAGCATTAATATATTATAACGATACTTACATAACAAAAAACGTGTCCGGGAACGCCCGACAGAAGTGATAACTTGCGTTAGAGAAAGGGAAGACAGACTGGCGGCGTAACGCGTTAGGTAACGAAGCGGTTTACCCTCCCATTAGAAGTTATCGCTTCAAAAGAGCAGACTAATAAATAATAGTTGATAAAAGTAAATATTTACATCACATTACTATCCAGTCTGTTACAATAATATGATGCTTCCGATGTGAAACGAAAATAGTATTCATTTTAAGAAATCTTAAATACTTAATGTTTCAGCAGACAGACAAATTATCGTTATCTGTTAGTTCGAATTTCGCCGAATTCTTGATTTTTCTCATTTTTAAATTCACCCAATTAACTCGATATCTCCAACATATCTATTACACTACAGATCATAATAGAATAACCAAATTACTACAAAATTCTTTTCGCTGCTAGGTACAAAAGTCCCAGAAGTGGTTGGTTTCGAGTAAAAAATAAAATGGTTTTTAATTATCTGTAGTAAAATATCATCGTGAAAATCTCTTGGTTTGATACTCAAAAGCTTTTGTTTCTTTTCAGGTACTATTGCACACTACATAAGACGAAGATAATATACATAAAATTGGTAAGGTACATTATCGAACGAGCGTTTAATCCCAGTTGCGGGTAAACATACGCTTCAAAGCCCGAGGTCAGCTTTTCTACTATTTCTTCTCCACCTCGCGTTGTCTTGCATATCAATCACAGTGAGACTACTCGCACGCATGCCAGGTATGTCAAACCAAGCAGTTGTTGGAGCTGTCTCTTTTACCGGAACTTGGCGAAGGCGGTATGTCGAGATATTTGTTCTCCATATGCACCAAGACTTCACCCAGTATAAAAGCTAACTCATAACAGACTCTATTATCACAATTGGCTTTGGCTTTGGTTAATAACATTTGTTCCAAGTAGTGCCACCTATTATTATAATATTCTATTTTTTATTGTATGACTACAGAAGACAGACAGAGGACCCACCCGATGGAATCAGTGTACAGTTTATATAGCCTAACACAACTACCCGCAGATATGCGGGTAGTTAGTTGTGTTTACTAAATGGCTATAATGCGAGCGAATCATTACTTATAAATTATTGTATGTGCTTAAGATTGATATTGTTCGTTTAGAAGTGGAATGAAACAGTTCTCAATGTACACTATCAAAGTTATGTTTGTATTTTGCTATATAAATCTAACAATACAAAATTTTCTTTACAAATCTTTTTTTATATTTAAATGATTCATAATTTGGAAGTTATACTTAGCTTATCTTAAATATCATATAATTAACGATATTTACAAAATCAGTGTAACTAGAATCCTAGCAGTACTGAGTTTACAAATACATAACGTCATACGTTGCGTAATTGGGTGGTTATTGGCAAGCGGTTGATGCCGTGACAGCGTCACGCGTTCGCCTTCAGGACATTCACGCTGTCCCGCTAATGATATTGTCTGTAAAATGTTGCACATGCATAAATGCAGTGTGGCGTGACGACAATGCCGCCAGCAAGAGCGTTACCTTTCCTTACGACTAAAATAAATACAACAAATAAGAAGAAATATATATTTTCTATCTTGAAATCGGTGCCAAGTAAAACATAGATTAACAACAAATTTGCAAAATATGTATGCATATATTTTTATGTTTTACTTCGCACTGTTCTTATCAGAAAGAGTCTTTTGTTTTTGTTAAAAAAACGACTTTTTAGTTGCATGAATAGCTTTTGAAATAATATATTAAGCGTCTGTAGAAAGTATATTACTGGCACGCGTATACAGTTTTGCCTTCCGAAGAGTGTAGACGCTCTTCAAAGAGGGTTGCTCTCGACTTATCTGGGATCCATCTATCAGGAACTGACTAGGTGATAATGGGGTCTGGGACCTCAGAAGTATGCTCTTTAAATTAAAAAAAATGGAAATCGGTCGGCAATTGACAAAGAAATCACGTAACAACTATACTAAAATACCATATACTTGAACAGAGAAACTCGTCCTATTTGAAGTCGGTTAAAGGTAAAGAAGGTATTATGAAGATATTTTCGTACAAAACTTATTACAATATATTTTAAATATTTTAACTAATTAATTTTAACTATAATAATAAAAACTTAAAATTAAATACTAGAACCAAATAAAAAAAAGAAGGTATAATTATAGACAAAATATTGGTCCCAAACCACTGTCACTTACCGGGAACGTTCCCAAAAGGCTCCAGGCGTTACCACGTTGAATAATAATAACCTTTGAATGAATGAACCTATGAAGATATCATTATATCAATAAGTCAAGCAAAAACTTTGTACCCTTTTTTACGAAAATAGCGCGGACGCCCGCGAATAATTTAAATAAAGGAGTGCAGATGCTAATATTTTTAAAAAATATGCATAAACAAACAATACTCCCACTACCATGTATTTGACACACACACGCGTATATACTACTCTTTTGTTTATTGTTAAAGTCAAATTAACAGTGTACCCTTGGCGAAATCTGTGATTATAGGAGTGAATATATATAGTCTTTGACAGAACATTAATAATCTTCAAACTTATAATTTAAATTAATTATGGTCGAATTTCGACCACTGGGCGACTACTAGTCAAATTTAACAAGTCATTATACGACCCTTCCAGATCTTGACTACAACTAGCAATGGATAAAACATAAATTCAAGTCCACTGAAACAAAGTTTTATAATCAATCATACGAATTAAAGTAGTGAGATTTTATTCGCGTTAGAAAAACCTTTCTCAAACCATAATAGTATGCAGAAGTTTCTAAACTAAAAGCTAGCCTAAAAACGTGATTCTTTTAATAATAAGGATTTAAAAAGTCTAGACGTCTCGGAGGGCTATGGATGCGAATTAAACCTCACTCGATATTTCGAGTTAAATCCATTTGTAACGGGTTTGACATGATCTTAATGCATTTATAATGTTCAAAGATTTTTCATGTGGTATTTATAGCTTTATTTATTAAATATTCGAGAAAAATTTGTTTAAAATTAAATAAAGTTTATTTATTTCTTTTTTTTTCTGTGTCACGGTGATAAAATCCTGAGCTTTGAACGATAGTCTTTAAAATGTGTACGCCCAAGCCCAGTAGTGGGACATTTGTGATATTATATTAAATAATTTACAAATTAAGGTGCCTTAATAATACTATTTAAACGGCATAACGACAAGCCCAACACAAGTGCTTATATGAAATAATCACTCGGGCATAAGTGCGTAATATTAACACGCGGCGTGAGTGCTTATCGGCTACGCACATTGCGTGTTGCGTAGCGCTACGGGCTGTTATCGCTACGCGCCGGCTACGCGACGAGTGTGGAATATTTGTGTATCGTGGCTTGAAAGATGGAGTCATGTCATTAACACATGGCGCACTTAAGGCTTGTATCTACGCCAACATCCTTGGAAGATTTTTCTTATACTAATATATAAAGCTGACGAGTTTGTTTGTTTGAACGCGCTAATCTTAGGAAGTACTTGTCTGATTAGAAAAATTCTTTTAGTGTTAGATAGCCCATTTATTCATCATCACGCAAAGACCAATAGGAGCGGTGCACCAATGAAGAATGTTTCAAAATCTGAAAACCGTTTAAATGTAGTTTTAATGATGATTTATTTTTACATAATGGATTTTAGTTTAACACAAAAACAATGGAATAGAATAGAGAATGGAAATGGATGAATAATTACAATAATTTAACGGCAAAACAAAAGGCAGCCTTATCGCTAAAAGCGATCTCTTCCAATGAACAAATTATGTCTAGATATAATTAAATTAAAAAGAAGTAAATAAAAAAAGGAAGAACAGTACAATGTGGCGAGTAAACAACTAAGTTAAGAAGAATAGAAAAAAAATATATTTAACAATATTAGCGATGGGATTGGTCTACAAACACTTTTGATACTACAATAATCTCAATATTACTGATTGATTTCATAACATTCTCTCATGAGTATTTTACTTGGAATAATTCGGTTTCCCAATCCTTTGATCTATCCATCCATCCATACATCCATCCCTACCTGTGCTCGCTTCCGGGCCTGTAACAACGCAAATTGCTCAAAGTGCTCACGTTACAATCACTCGGCAGACATTTTATACCCGTCTCCACGTCGGGCGCGTATTCATAGTCTGTAATTTATGCAGAATTAAAGGTATGTGTTGACGATATAATTCCTTGAACGACCGGCTCGGTCGGTGTTACCTGCGAAATAAAAGAAATTCCCTAAACATGTACAACTTAGTTAAATCAATTGAAGACGTGAGTGGATGAAGGTGATATGTGGCATATTCGGTTTTTTGCTTTTTTTTGCGTAGATGAATGTTATAAGTCGATACCAAATGACTACAGACCTTAGACCATAGATATAAGGCATATTTAAAAAATAAAAAGTTGAAAAAGGTGTTAAGTTCAGTTCAGTTTAAAATAAAAGTAAAACTTTGATCTCGATTTACTCAGAATTAGAATTATGCGACTTATCACCTTCATCCACTTATGTCTTCAATTAACTCACCAGTTTGTTTTCTAATGAAAACATATTTGAGTGCACATAGAACAACCGACCCCACGAACGTCACTCGGGATCGACCCGAGTCAATTTCCCGCGATATCCGAATGCAATAAACGTGCGTGATAATATACGTACAACCTTACATTATTTTGTTTTTCTCGAGTACTCAAAGAATATAAAACTGACAATAAAAACTATTCCTTCACAATTTTTTATATAAAACAAAGGGTTTACTATTACTCGGTGTATCTATGAAACCCTTTTGAATATATGACGAGTGTACCTCGTAAGTTGGGGTCCGAAACAAGCCGTCCAACACTTGGTGTATCTTTTGTTGAAATAACTTTTGATAGAAACTTAGCAATATAATTTATTAATACTTGTCTTATTCTAACTTCATATAGAATAATGTTGATAACATTAAAAATATACAAAACAGTTCCAATAGCATAAGGAACCTGCGAATTGTTATTAACCGTCTGGTCAAAGACGTTTACATTTTTTCTAAACTGATTATTATTCGGAAAGTCCGTAACAATTTTAGAATTATTTACAACTCATGAAATGGACTATGAATAAGTCCCCGCCATTACGGCATTTACATAGGATCGCAGCAAGCGCCTCCAATCGCCCACAATCGCTCGGAATCGCGCGTAATTCCACAGCGACCAATATTTCAACTTCGACATATTACGGTAGTGTTCATCCGCCGCTTTATAATTATGACTCGTTAATCTCAAGCTTTAAAAGTTTTACATTTACATAGCAGTATTATTGACACTGTATATCTATAGAGAGCACGGGTCATAAAAATGGCCCGGACATTTGGAGGGCTTGCGCGTGGCCATAGGAAGGCCAACACGTAGAGTCCCCTTGACAAATTTAATGTAAATGTGGCGTGACACTGACCGGCGATTATCCTGTCTACACTATATTTAGTAATGCATCCAAAGACAAAGCAGTGTGGGACTATTGTAGGAAATGAGGACAAAAAGTACCGTGGGTGGACTGCTAGTGGTCTAGGGGTCTGGGAATATGGGGATTGGGGACTATGGCGTCTGCCCGACGCAATGTTTGGGGAACATGGAAAAATGGGCAGACGGTGACTCGCCACTCCCTGCATGGGCCCCAAAAATGCCATAGAAGATATAATTGACATAATTAATAACATTACATAACTTAGATGGCACCCACATAGAAAATAAAATTCTGTGGTATGGGTGCTATAAAAAAGACATTATAAAATATACGACATGTTCACTATGGACCAAGTAAAAAGGCTTTTTTTGTTAGTTTATTGTTGTGGGGCTAAGATGCGTTTGACGGAGACTTACCATTGGCCTTGGGTTTGTATGTACGTACAGCACCTGCATGTTTATAAAACACAGAAATGCATATACATAACAAGGACAAAATAAATTAATAATACATAATATTAATTTAAAATACATGACATAAAGATAAACATTAAAACATAAAATTTCTAGCATGTACATAAGGTGGCTAAAATATTATGTATGTGTATATATACATTACACATATACACACATAGGTACATATATTATATAAAATAGTACACTTTATTAAATGGTTATTCAGTTCTTTTAAAAGTGCTGATTGCTTCCAGCTAGGATTCGAACCCGTTCCTTTCATGCTTGGAACGCGTGCGCTGACCATTAAGCTACCACGCCGTTATTAACAACAACTAACCACCAAGCCAACATAGAAATAAGTACTAAACTTTTACTTTAGTTAAGCCCGTGGCTGCATCTGAAAAATTCACAAGAAGACGTTTAGGAGTTGGTAAACAAAGGATTAGCGGCTTCAGAGCTGCAGCGTTGAATAATAATTAAAAGAGGTAAGTTTTTAGAGTCTGGAGCGATTTTAGCAAACACAAAACTTTTGTGTTTCTAGAACGAAGAAAGAAAAAAAAAATGTTTATTTAGAGTTATTGAAAATTATAAATAGGCAGTTTTATAAAAGCCAAAGGTTAACTAACCCTAAACAGGGCCTAACTCAGCAAATGCTGGGTAGACAAGAAACAACGCTGGTCATCCGTTATGTCAGGCAGTGACGTCACCTTCATAGAAGAAAAAACCAAGAATATAGCTATAGCCGATGGTAACCGCTCTCCATCATGTTGGCCATCTTTATTAAAAAAAATAATTAAATAATATGTATCTTAAATATCTCTAAACGAATACTTAGTTATCGTTATTCCAAATAGAGCAGTATAAATAACCCGTAGGTGAGGTAAACACCGATTTCGGCTGGTTGTTTCATTGACCATTGCGTGTATAAATCGTCACGTAACAGGGCCGAATACCCTCGGGTGGGATTGTACGACTGTTTACTTTATCACCGGTACTCAACCTATTCAGCTACACAGTTTGAAAACCTGGCAAGTGCTTCCAGAAAAAAAATACAACCTAGTTATAATGGGGTATTTATACAGCAAAATACATAGAACTTGAAGAACTGTTTATTTCGAATTCCGAACGAAGAATGAGAATCTAAGTTATGATACTCGTATAATAACCAACTACTCCAGAGAGCTACTATAACATGTGTGGATCCAACCAATGTAGAAGTGTTGCTCTTACGTTGCTACACGCGCTCGCTTTGATATTCCATAATTACCCGTAAATATGACAATGGTACAATAATAAGTGGCACTATAGTCATGAACTTCAATGACACCCAATTTAAAAGTTGCAAGCACAAAACATCGGTCTGATCAGACATTAATCGCACAAACATTAATTAAAAAAACAATAATAATAATTTATTTATGCGGTAATTTATTAATTTTTTATTATTCCGACGTTTAGGCCCCTTTACAGTATCACGTGATCACGGAAGACAAAGATGTCAAGTGTCAATGAGTATTGTTAAAGTTTTATTTGGACTACCGCCAACTCTATGGGAGCCTAATTTAATTTACCACCGCTTCGCAACATTTGTGGCTCGAGGAGAAGAAACGGCGCAAGAAACTCTTCAGCAATCATGCCTAGTTCTGAAATGGGTGGGAGGGAAAAGAAAAAGAAATTATCAATCAGTTGGTTTGTGTTCCGGTGCACGCAGAAAGAGCTCACATACTTGAAGACTGGCAGTTGGTTTTGCTGGGTTTGGGTCTTAAGAGTTAAATATTTTTAGTACTACACCAATTCCAACTGAAGAAAATTATATAAACATTGTTTCTTATTATGAGAATAAAATGTTTACATTGTGTGCTTATATATATATAATTGAAAACTATATATTTTACTATCTCACCTTAAATGTTTCTTAAAATATTCAAACATTATTAAATAATGTAAAATATTCGTTGCAGCTTACTGGTTAGCGCACGCGTCTCACGCTCAAAGGGCGCGGGTTCCAATCCTATAAGGATGGCATTAAGCAGTTTTCTGACTTAATGTGCATATTGTTACAATTACCACTTGCTTTCGGTGAAGGAAACCATCGTGATGAAACCTGCTCAATGTGTCAAACCTCTCCAGCCGCCTTGGATAAGCGTGACGGGTACCTGTCCATTCCTCTATAATGGGAGGCCTGAACCTATTAAAGGGACGTCTTTGAGCTGATTTAAAAATAATAATTGTAAAAATCGTCTTTGTTTCGTACCAAAGCAATCTTCTAAGGAAAAACAATATATAAATACAAGAACAATGTTCTTTGTATAACATGTTTCCCGAAGCAATAAATCTTTTCGTTAACCTTCCTATACGTTAAGGCGATACCCGTTTATCGTTTAACAACAAAAGGCAGTTTCATTAACATTCGCCGGCCGCAGCCCCGTGCGTGCTTGGCTTGTCCGGTTGGGGGGAGACGCAAGCCGCATAGGAGAGACGTGGGCCAAGGTCGGGGCAAAGACGGCTTTACCCTTTATTGCAATTTCATATTTAATAGAATATAATACTATTTACTTTATAAACTGTCACAAAACTTAAGAAAATTTTAATTACGTTTGTATTATGGGTTATATACAACGCAGTCAATGGTCCGTACCGGGGCGGCTGACAGACACTAAGAAGCCCAGATCAGACGATTTTTACGAAGATTACCATGCAGTCTGGAGCATTCAGTTTGCAGTGAGTCAGGCTGGCAAAGGCTTAGCCCATTGAACCTTAGAGACCGTCTAAGAAGATTTAAATTTGTGATAAAAATGTACCTTAACGATGTTGTATTCGTCTTCCCTCATCATCACTTGCGTCAGTTGTCCACGACGTATCGATGACTGACGTATACATAACAGTGTCTTGAGTTGCACACACTACAAACGACATGCCATTTCATAATTATTACTAGCTGTTGTACGGGGCTTCGCTCGCGTAGATTAAAAATTAGCCTGTGCGTTGATATGCCCGTCAGTCGGTCAGTCAGTTAGGTCAAGTAATCTACATAATATTAGAGGAAACATTTGTATTTTTTTAATTTTTGTATGTTTGTAACGAATAAAATTAAAAACTACTGAACCGATTTAAAATAGGGATCCCTACTAAAGCTTCAGTTATGTAACCCAAGGTAGAAAGAAAATCAGTGTTTGAGTAAGTGGTTCTAGGGATGGTTTGGATTCACTGTTAGACCCGGTAGGTGGCGCTAGAATCAGGGTCTAGATTTTTTTTAGGGCAGGATAACGTCTGCCAGGCTTGCTAGTTATATACATATGTATAGATTTAATGCTTGTTGGGAACAATACCATATTTTGATCACAATACAAAAGCAAATGCCTAGCAGGATAATGAGTGCACAAATAATAATTTATAACACTATAACAGTCGATAGGTAAATAAAATTGCAAGGCAGTAACTAGTAAAGTATAAGATTTTTAATAAACTTGTTCATAACCAACGTGGTTGTGTGAACATGTAAGATTTCTGTACCGCGAAAGTGGTGATCGGGACATGTAATAACGCGGCCGCATTACAAGGTGCCCATTGGAATTCCGCCGGTGGCTCGTCCAGCACATGCCGGCGCGCCGGCCACTCCGCTCGGCATTGCAAGCTCATAAATATATAATGGCAAGTTGGAACACGCAAATATATATTTAAATAATACTTGTATATCAATTTGCGGTATATGTGCGACTGAACGTTCATACCTTTGCCAGAATGGTGACGCGCATACGCACTTCACGCGGCATAGGAATGACATGAAATATATGAAACACTGACATGCCAATGCCGCCATGTTTTATACTTAAGATCGATAAAAAAAACATAATGGTAGTCAGCCGAAAATGTCGCTCACATCAGTATTTTCGTAAACAGTTCGCATAATTTCATTTCATCAACGAAGGTAACAAGGAAACTGGTGGTACGGAAGTACAGCACACATCCAATTTTTTACAATATTTAATTTTGTAAAAATCAACAATAATTGTTATTAATTACATTGATTATTTCAAGAAGTTCTTACAAAAAAAATTATGTAGTATACATGTGATTTGCATCTGTGTGGCAGTATGTGGTAATTATTTCCACTAGAAAATATCCCAACTTTATCTGTGCTTCTTCGATTATTTCATACTAATTTCTCTTATGACTCTGCGGCGCGATCGAAAGCTCGAGACTAAATATACCTATTTTTGTTTTTCTGAGCAAGAGACGCACGTTTTTGGAACTAATAACACTATTTAGTAGTTTAAATATATTGGTCAACCTAAATTAAGTATTAAAGTAGAAAATGGTTTCAAAATAATCATCTAAATGAAAAACAGGTTTATACATTTGAAGAGTGGCGACGTAGAGAGCAGAGTGGCTCGGAGTACTGCTATAGCATGAAGGAAAGTCGTGTAATATTTCAGTGATATAAAGTACGCCTTCAAAACCCACTTGCAGATTCCGTCTCGACACACACCAGCTCTCTGATGGCTATAACAATTTATTTTCCACTCTGCTTTGCAGGGCTGCCATGTTTTCCGTAAATTTTACAAAAATATTAGAATTAATTAACTCTATTCCAGATTTGTGCTCATACTGAAGTAAAATATTTTATATAAATTCACCTTACCGAGTCCAATTGTGAATCTAAGTCCGGGACTCACTTGAACGCACACTGCAAACACCAAAGTTGATCCAGCCGTTTAGGGGAGTTCAGTGTGTTCATATACACGAAAAGAATGTATGTCGGGATTTTCTTTAAATTCAAATGCAGCACAATGCTGAGTTGCGAACCTCCTTGACTAAAAAACTCGAGGTACAAGCCTTATTGTTTATTGATTATACATGTTTTTGTGTTTCGTGGATAAGGTGAATAAAGATCCGATTTTTTTGCGTAGCAAGCAAGCAGGTAGACCTAATGGAAAATGTCTGTCACCTATAGACATTTGCAACATCAGGGTTCAATAAAATGCGGTGCCAACGTTAGGACGAAAAGAGGAGACGGGATAAGGAGATAGTTCAGTGGCCCATCGATATCATACGCAACACGGTTAGCTCAAGGGTAATTGTGTCACGCCTATTTCTGTAAGAGCGTGAATAATGATTCTACGGATTTACCACGTCAACAATTCTCTATCTATACAATACTCGAACTCTCTCTCTTTTCTTTCACATTCTCCCAACTATATGGGGTCAGCACAATATGTCTTTTTCTTCCACACTCTTGTATTCTGACATACGTTCTCTGTCACACCACAAATCCATCTCTTTTGTATCTTGTAGTTTAAAGTTTATTTTCTATTTGTACATTGTTTATACGAATTAGTTCTTAAAGAATTACAATATATTTAAATGGTGGTAGCCCTAATGGCTCCAAAACTGAAGTAACCACGGTATATCTGAGCCCTGAGTTATGGCCTAAGACATTCCCGTGCAAAACGAGACGTATGGACGCAGTCGTTACTTACATTTGCCTCTCTGATACGTCCACATATCCCTTCTGCACTCAGTTTTATAACTTGTCTCTATTATTACACAAAGTCATTTATTTCAAGTAAATACATTAAAGACAAATACTTATGTTTAAAATAAGTCAATGTTTAGATGTTGTCTTGTTTTCATAATTAAGAAATTGAGCTCAATATTGGGCTATTTTCGATGATCATACATGAAATACTGTTTTTATCTTTGAAGGAGAAGGAAAGAACAAGGGGGCGTACTAGCAATGGCAACTACCATATACTCGTTTCACGAATTCAAAACTTTGATACGAGATTTACGAGTTTTTCTATTGTATTTATTAATAACTAGTGTACCCTGCAGTTGTTGTCTTGCCCTTAAAAAGTAAAAATCTAGCAACCGGTTGCAGCAAATCTAAACCATTCTCGGATCTAATTGAAAAAACAAGAAAAAACATGAGCCGGTCCCACCATTAAAGAGGTGTTCAGCGGCGACACCTACCAGGTCCAATCGTGAATCTAAACTATCTCGGGATTCACTTGAACACACACAAAAATAATTCACCCAAATCAGACAAATGAAAATGAGTTTAAATGCAGACACCAGTGCCGATATGGATCGGGGAAGATTATAATCATGAATGGTTAGACTGATGTTGAAACTGATATTTTTTTTATTGATGAATATTATATTTTAATACTTACTATCCTATTCCGGACGAAGTAAATTCCAAAAACTCAAGAATCTATATATTACTAGCTGTCCCGACAGACGACGTCCTGCCCGGTAAAAAAAAATATTTAGGGGTGGACTACCCCTAACATTTAGGGGGATGAAAAATAGATGTTGGCCGATTCTCAGACCTACCCAATGTGCACACAAAATTTCATGAGAATCGGTCCAGTCGTTTCGGAGGAGTATGGCAACGAAAACTGTGACACGAGAATTTTATATATTAGATAATAATATAATAAATAATATAATTAAACTCCAACAGTTCCTCAATCAAGTTCTTGAATTATCACCTCAAGTGATGACTACATAAGGTGAAAACATATAAGTGAAACACGTAAATATTTAACGGAGGCATTTTCATTTTTCCCTACTTCAAAAATAACTTTGCTTTTAATACAGTTTTATTGAAAAACAGTTGTGAAGTACTTAAAAGAAAATAAATTTCTTCGTACATTCAATTGTTTTCCTTTTCGTTACCTCGGTTTTCCTTCACATTTCATTCTTTAAAGGCACTCGCAGGATTCCCGACCCGCTGTCGACATTAAAACATTTTCATTTCAATGTAAGTGATGGGAACAAAGCCGACACAGTTCCAATGTAAGGAGCGAGCGAAAGGAGTGTGCCAAACAGAAACAAAATGAGGAGACGCTTTGGAAGCTAATTGAGTGAAAAACTATACCCTGAAGGGAGATTGTTATTAAGAGTTTTGCTATGTTTATTTACTTGTTTACTATTGCCAGGGAAAAAAAGATACCAAAGAATTCGCGTATCACATCTGTTATATTTTTTCATCGCAGAAGCGAACCAGACAGCCGGACGGCTTATCTGTGATGGAAAGTGGTAACCGTCGCCTATGCACATTAGTAACACTTGAAGAGCTAACAATGTACTTCTGGAGAAGGGGAAACTGGAACCTGGCCACTGGTGCTGGATTAACACTAACCCAGACCGGGGCGATAGCCATCCAGATGGGCAAATACGTTTTTTGAAGTGAAACTTCTTTAGAATCGTTGTGATTTGAAACTCGATGAAACGAAATAGCGACACTAAATAAGATAAACATAAATCTATAGGATTTAGCCTGCGAAAGAGTACTACATACATACATACATAACTTCACGCCAGGTCCCTTGCGGGGTAGGCACGAACAACAGAGCGCCATTTAGGCTTATTCTTACACACCTCAAAGAACGAGTACTCGTATATTATATCCAACATTTCAAACACAGTGTTCATACAGGTACAGTTGGAAATGTTTTGAAAGTTTTCTTTCGTTAATTGATCAAATTTCGTATTTTAAAGCTTAAATATATAATAACGATATAACATGAAAGGTGACAAGGTGAAAGTGTTAGCTATCTTTCTACAAGTAGCTCCTTAATAGAATATTGCTTGAATATAGTTGTATATAGAAAAGTAAATAGTAGATAAAGCAAACAGAATGTGTGGCAGAGGGAAGTCTCGAAGTCGCTCTGGCGACTAATTGAGTGAAAAACTGTGCGGAGAAACGCGAGGGAAATCTCAGCGGGATATTTATTGGTAATGATGTCGACAATGGATATTTATGGATATTTATAGGGGAGATGAGGTGGTATTGCTGGTAACCCGTGCACGGAGGAGGAGGTAGTGGACTGTATAATTCAGCTACTCGTACTTACGGGCTACTTGTTGAATTTTCGATGTACTTACGATTTTAAAGATATCCTTTTGGATAGTATTTTCTTCACTTTTAACGACTGGTACTTACATGAACATGAACGTGATGCTATGTAAATACAGATAAATGACATCTCTGTTAGAGTTATCGGTAAGATTGGGCATCTGTCTGTATCAGTAAAAATGCCCAATCTCATAAATGTGTAAATATGATATTGATTGGGATACTGGTGTGTACATTACGGTAAACGATAAGGTTTCTGTTTTTTTATTTTTTTTATGTTTTCGTGTAGGCAAACGGGCAGAGGGGTCCACTTGATGGCAAGTGGCTACCGTCGCCCATGGACATCTGCAACACTAAGGGAGTTATATAGTCTTAGTTAAATTAGGAACAATTACTGCAAGACTACAACAATTGTCGTATTATTTTATTGAGCCATGGGCTTTTGCCAGTGGTGCGTGTCCTGCCCAACAACGGGTAACCATTTTAGACGGACCTCTCAACGGAAACAACGCCCACAGTATGTCTTAACGGTGTTAACCGTGGGCCACTTTTGACTAATCGTAATCATTGATATCCCCTTAACTGTCGACTTTTTAACTGTTGAGATGTTACTTCCGCCACCATTCAAATGTTGAGGGTATTACTGTTATGTCTTAGTAAAATCCAAAACGAAGAATTCAATTGAAGTGATTTCTTTAATATATTTTGATTTTATTGTTTACCTTATATTCTAAAAAAAAAGTTCGACCGTTAATGGGCTATTGCCACCGTTGTCTTCCCTGATCACGGCTATTGAAAATTGGCCGAAAAGTCGAAATAAAAATCAAATTAAATGCCGCGCTTTAAACCCTCATTTCTAATTATATATTCCTGACAACATGTATGCAAAATTTCATGACGTCTTCACGCCTTAACTACGCAATAACACCAGTTAAACGTCACAAACAGTTACATTTATATTATTTTTATTTCCTATTCTATGTACGTACATCACTATGGGCTACATTGTATGTTTTTATGTTAGTGTTATTAGTCGGCGGAAGGTGCACTTCATTTTATATCGCAAAGTATCCCATCTTCCAGCGTGAAAAGTATTTAAGTCAATTTACGGTATTAAAACAACATTTAAACAAAACTACAGCAAAACCGATCCAGCACTATTAGTAGCTTTTCCGTGAAAGCTTAATTGATAGACACATCGAGTTTCTATCGCATTTTTATAGACGATGATTTTTTATATCTATAATATAAAATATCGGTCATCCTCGGCATCGAAAATTTATCAGCCAGCTGAGTTTCAGTCAAATCCGTCCAGTAGATTTTATTCGTGAAAACGTAACGAACAGACAGACAGAGTTACTTTCGCATTTATAATATTAATAGGGAAGTAAGGATTATTAAAAGGTAAAATATTAACAACGATTTCGTATAAAGAAATGTACTCCATGTCTTTTTCATAAGACTCAAATATTACACTACAAAGCACAAAAAATTTCATTCGTCTCAAGAAATACAGCAATACCAGCGTACTCACAAGACTCCTCAACAATAGTACAATAGAATATCAGAAATAAAATTTCTCTCATTTCATTTGAAATTATACCTCCTGGTACTAAGAGGATTTTCCGATCTACAATTTAATACCTTACCTAGTGTAATTTTCTTATTGCCTCCACGTCTTAAGGTTTTTAGTCAGAAAAGCAATTTATCGCCTTGAAAAGGATATGTTACTTGAAATACATTCAGCTTAGATCGTGTATTTCATTTGACTACGTGCAATAACGAAATGAGCTTGGAAAACGTTCTGAAAGTATTACCAGGTTGATAAACATTTCTAAGTGTAGAGTTTATATATTATGAAATTCTAAATATGCCCGTGTCTGTACATTGAAGCTTGAAATTAAAAAGAAACAGGTGGAATACATTAAACAAACGATGGAGAACACGATGTCATTTTTTTTCTTATTCGTTTGTTTGTTTGTTCAGGATTCACGTAAAAACTACTGGGCCGATTTCGATTCAGTTTTCGCTAATCGACAGCTAATTCTTAGATTTAAAATCTGCGCTAGTTTTATCTCGTAAATCCCTCGGGATTGATTGATATAATGTACATTATCCCGAGCGGAGTCACTGGTAACAAACCAATGTTTATGTATGTAAGTCCACAAATGTTAGTATATATAGAATAGAATAGAATAAACTTTATTTTTCACCAAATAAACAATTACAGAATAAATAAATCACAACAATTTAACGGCAAAACAAAAGGCGGCCTTATCGCTCAGAGCGATCCCTTCCAGGCAACCAGACTGAGAGATTAGTTTTAAAAACTTATGTCTAGGTATAATGAAATTAATAAGAAGTAAAATAAAAAAGGAAGAACAGTACAATGTGGACAGTAAACAGCTAAGTTAAGATGAATAGAAAAAATATATATTTTATTATAAAGTAAGGTAATGGTTATTGACAGATTTTAAATATGACAAGTGGTTTAGCTTTTCTGACATCTACGGCTAAAGAGTTCCAAAGGTAGACAGCCTGCACAGCGAAGGCCTTGGAGTAAAATGTTGAAGAATGTGCAGGTGCCTTTAACAGGAGGTTATTAGAGGAGCGCAAATACACAACTTTGTATTCAAAATAAACCCTGACTTTTTTCTGTAAATTATCGTAGGATTTTGCATGTAGCTCCTTATGCAGGCAATTTGCATTTTTATGAGAATGCAACGCCACGCGAATTAGCTTCGCAATATGTATGGAACAAATAGTAAAAGACAACGAAAATAAGCAAATGAGCTCCTATTTTCTTTGTACGTGCACAACATAAACCCTCGAGCGCTTTTCATGTATGTTCAGTTGTTAGTGTTTTGAAATACACCATCTTATTATTTTATGTATTAAGGGACCAACGGAATATATAATATATCGCAACTTGTATATTTTTCTTTCTTTATTTATTTATTATTAAAAAGTATACAGCAGTATATCTATACAATTGCAGCCTGACAATACATAACAATAAATTTAAACTATACTTGATACTTATAATCTAGAAAAAGAACAGAAACAAACAGTAAGTTACAATACACTAGAATTAGTTATTCAAAGTATTGAATACTGTGGAACTTCTGACGGGAAAACTAAACCCAACTATTAAGTCTAAATACAAACATTACATTCTTACATTCAACTATGTTTTAACGGTTTTTTGATTTCTATGATTCCGACGTTTTAACGACGAAAGGTGTTAAGTGTCAATGAGTATTGTTAAAGTTTTTATTTAGCGTACCGCCAATTTATTTATTTAGTTTTAATTTCGTTTATGGTTATTATTTACTCTATGGGAGCTTAATCTAATTTACCACCGCTTCGCAACATGGTGTGGCTTGAAGAGAAGAAGTGGCGCAAGAAACTCTTCAGCAAACATGCCTAGTTCTAATAATTTTATATATTATTAAAATAAAAGAAATATCAATCAAGTTTCAATGAACCTTCTACAAATATATAAAAATACACAGAATATATTACAGAAAAGTAATAGACTAAATAACTTATTTATGGAATGAGTTACGAAAAGTTATTCCGCCTCAACTGGTACTATCGAACTCAGATAGTACAAGCAAAATGGATCTTTTGTATACCATATTCGCCAATGGGCTATATGGAAGAACTTAATATTGCGTGTGGATTTTTTTTTAATCGGCAGATACACGTATTTGTATATCTCCTATCATATACCCTCCATTCTATATATCTCCAAGCTAAGCAAGTTATACTTGTGTTATGTATAATATAATAACTTTGTCACCGATCATAAGCATCCAGACTATAGTGCGTAAGGAAAGTTCGTTAATAAAATTTACTATGCCAGGAATCGAACTCGGGAACTATGGGTTCAAGTGCAGTAGGCCGGTAAAGGTAAGCCCAGTCAATCATAGATGCCGATTTTGAGTCGTTATCCCGAGGGACTTCTTTAAATTTTGACGCGAAAAGTATCTCACGCTCTCATATATAAAATCCGTTTTCCTCCTTTCATAATATTTGATTCATTCAGAGAAGCGTGCTTAGACTTTAAATCCCTGTCTGTTTAAAACATAACTTGACCTATATTAATGTTAGTTGATTTACAAATTTGTTAAGAAGTGTTATACAATGCTCTGGGTTAAGTTAGCCGGTTAAACATAAGAACGTTTTAACCTTAATCATCTCGACAATTGCGATACGCACATTGATTGAAATAGGTCATATTAACCCTTCAATGCGAGCCCAGTCCAATCTGCATAATATAATTACGCAATGGATGTTGCCCGTGGGGCCTATAGTTACAGTGCAGCATCTACAGTGGGGGAAGTCCACTCGCAAAGCACTATAACATAGTGTCGCATAAATTAGAAATATTATACCAATAAATAAGTGACTTTTGTAAATAAGAATGTATTGAAACAATAATCATACAATGTTCTTACATATAGAAACATATAGTACCAAGCAAGGAATCATAACAAATGAACCTAAAACACATGCAATTCTTTACTAATATTTTAAGTGAAGTGTGTTTATTTGTAACGCTTTCCTCATTCCCTTGGGAATGTTCGGTTCACATATTTTTGGTAACGATTGTTGGATCATGAATCCCCCACAACTTCGTTGGTTCGAGTTATTTATAGCGGACTGTGAGTTATATTTAAGGAAATATATGAGAGTGAGAGGTATACCAAATCCTGCATAAAAACCAATAGGGTAATAAGCACCACTAACCTCGGAATCCACCTCCAATGGGACAGCTAGACAGCTCCGAAGAGTGCACGGCACTAACAAGTCCCCGGATGACACTGAAATCTCCACATTATGGCATACTAGCACCAAAGAACAAGCGCGGCTTGTACATAAAGTTCAATGAGATATTGAAGAATGGAATGTGAAACGTCCGCTTGATCTTCGCACGGAGAAAACGGAACATCCGAACAGACCTCGAGTGCGTTGGAGACTAGCTTTGCCACTACGCGATGACGGCGAAACCGAAAGCCAGTGGCAATTATAAAACTACCCACATCAGCGTAAATTAGGAAAATCCATCAACGATAAATAAAATTTCTTATAGGTTATTGAGTCAAAATAAGCCGCGTGAAAAGCTCTAGTTTGTATATTAAAATGTACAGTACTAAATAAGAGAAACAATTCTTGACAATACTCGTATAACACTTACAACGCTTCATTCATTGCTTATTAATGGCATTGCACGTATACACCACTCGTTATACAGGAATGCTTACCCTAAATCAGAGCGGTATAATAAAACTCAGATACTTTAGCTAGGCCATGTTCACTCTGTACTCGCGCCTAAATCAGTGGAGTAAGAGTTTATGAAAATACGAGACTTCACCCACTGTACATTACGTTTGCTATAGCACATCGCCTTTTAGATAACCCTCCGCTTTTATGGGGAATGTCGAATTTTTCGCTGAACGAAGGTTTTGTCAACAAGTTTAGGGATAAACTAATTTATTATATCGTTTAGGAGGAATATTTTAATATTTTGTCATGAAAATGATGTATTTTAGACGCAAATTTAATATCAGCCGAGGCTTAGCAGTCGGACATATTTTTATATACGTAGATTATGGAGCTAGATTCTTAAAACGTTTCTTTGTGATTTTAACCTTTGTGTGTTTTCGGTCAGTTTAAGTATTTGGACTGCTTTTAATTTATTTTTCCTTTCTTTTCAGGTAAATGCATCACGGGACGATAATATACTGGACTCATAGCTTTATATACTTCATTGAATGGCGTAAGTTAACAATGTATTGATGTTATTGGTAAGTTTCCAGGTAACATCTCAAAATTGGGAGAGTTGGGTTTTGAATAGAGAGCACGAAAGTAGAGTAAACGCGGTCGAGATGCGAGCACTGCGCAAAATCTGCGGAGTGACGCTCGCGGACCGCGTTCGTAATACCGAAGTAAGAAAGAGAGTTGGTCTGAAAGAGAGTGTCGGGGTGAAGGTAAGGAAAGGAATACTCCGGTGGTTCGGGCATGTGGAAAGAATGTATGATGAAAGAATGACTAAACAGATATACAATGCAAAAGTGGATGGATGCAGAAGTCGCGGAAGTCCACGACACACCTTCCATGATCAAATTGATCGTGTACTAGCAGAAGGTGATGTCAGGAGCCTTAAGAACAGGCGAGCGTGCATGACAAGAACTATGAATGTCAAAGAAGCAAGTGAGGTGTGTAAGAATAAGCCTAAATCGCGCTCTGTTCTTCGTGCCTACCCCGCAAGGGACCTGGCGTGAAGTTATGTATGTATGTATCTCAAAATTTGGTAAATTACATCACATGACTAACTAACTACCTTGACTCACCGACCCAAAATGTGTCTTGGCCTCCGAAACGAGAACACGCCACCTATTTCTGTCCTGTGCGATTTCTTGCCAGTGAAGGACTTGAAGCTGTCACAGGTCAATCTTCACTCTGTTCCTCCACCGGTACTTGGGATGACCGACGAGACATCGCCCATCCGATAGCCTCAAATAGATCCTCTTCACGCTTCGATCCTCTCCCATCCGTTCCACGTGACCGAGCCAACGGAGGCGGTGAGATTATATCTCTCCTATTCTGTTAGGCTCTGCCACGAGATTTTCAATTTCGACGTTGGTTCGGACCCTCCGGCTGCCATCGTCTCTCCTTATTGGGCTCAAAATCTACCGGAAAACCCTTTCTTTCAACTACTAACAGCTGGTTCTCTTCCTTTCGGGTAAGCGTTGACGCTTCACAACCGTACCTCAGGATGGGCCGTGTGACGGTTTTATAAATCCTGATTTTGGTTTTCCTGCTTAGAAGCCGGGACATCATTACCATTTGTAAGGTTAAGCAGCACCTCAGGACGTTTTGAATACGTACGTGTATTTAATCCTCACGGTTGTTCGTATCGGTAACTCTGCAGCCAAGGTATTTAAATTTGGCTACCCTCTTATACTGGGCATCTCGAACATGAAGGTCCTCGCGTGTAATGTGAGTATTCCTGTACTGTTTCATGTGAAGATACTCGGTCTTATCGTGGTTGATTTGGAGTTCAACCTTCTTTGTGTCTTCGTCCAGCTGCTTCCGCTACTTGTTCACGGCTTTCCCGTAACAGCGCTAGATCCTCCGCGTATCCTATGTTCAGTAATAATCCATACTCGCGAGCTAAATATCGTCTAAGTACCTTACATCATATACTTTAGGAAAACCATAGGAAAATTTTCATACGAGTGTTTTAATCGGTTCTATAATTTGATTTTAACTTAAATGACTTTTCTAATAGCGATCAGGGCAGAGGGCTTAAAACGGTCGCATTTACAAAATCGTTTAGTAAAATAGACACGTGTCTAAATATACTGCTAGTGATAAGTCTTATTCCCTTTAACTATAAAAAAATATTTTTGACAGGCCCTTCTACAAAATTACAATTTTATATAATATGTAGGAGCCATCGGAATGAGGGTTCCGTTGCTGCGAATTTGATACATATAACAAAAATAAACATACTTAACGGAGTACTCCTTACGAGTACTTCGTTTTGGAAAATATTAATAGATAATCAATGAGTAAATTATTATATTTAACAAAGGTTATATATGTTTTTTGCTTGAGAACTTGTGTATGAGTGTAGCGTGTACATAATAATGAAAGATATAATAATATAAAATATTTGATTTTATGTGTATATGCAATTAAGAACATTCTCTCATTCATGTTTTTGCTGAAACCACAAAAACAAATTCACTATATTATAAATGTTAAACAGCTTCAATAACTTTGAGTATCAATATTTCCCGCAGATAATCAATTCTCGCCAAACTTTGACGTTGACAGATGGTGCAGCTGTCAATGTAGCTGTCAATATAAATCGTCTTGATCCGGCAAAGGTATTCATTTACACTGCCATCGTTGCCCACAAACATGCAAAATACCTTACTTGTTAAATATTCATGTTGTTTATATTTTGCACGTTTGGGACCCAACATTTGGGTAAAGTAGGGTCACCATTAGGCAAAGCATTTCAGAGATACGTACCACAATGCCAGATGCTTAGTTTTATAACATTAATAAAAATGTACCATTTGCTTCTTTTTAACAAATTTTAACCTACACATATTAGGTGTATTTTTAAACAGTTTTGTTCCTCTGAGACTTTAAATAATATAATTTTCTTGTTTGAAATGATTTTGTTACATTTTTAGGAAATTTAAAGCAACCTAAAAGTAATATTTAATATTTTTTTAAGAAAAATAACAACGCTGGCTATTGTAATAAATAAGTTTCGTTGTTCCACTTCCCCGTCCTGTGATAGTATCTTCCCTTTTCTATCCTTTATTATAATCGCCATTTATCCGTCCTAAGCGTTAGAAACGAGGTTGGCTCTGCCCTGGTATTAAAAACGTCTAACATTACAACTATTTTCCATTAGGCGGGTCATCTGCCTGTTTCTAGCTTCCAAATAAAAAAAATTGTTTGCAGTTCACACGCAATAGAAGTGAAACTTCAGAGACTATACTCACACATAAATCTTCTCTACTTTTTATTAATATAAGTCCTTTAGCCTACATCCGTCAACATATTATAATTCGAAATAAACTTCTTAAGTATCGCTTTCTATTTTTGAATGTTTTAGTCCAAAATATATTATCACTTTTACTTCGGTCCAATTTGGACCTGTTCGCTATTGCGACACTGTAGAGACGCAATAGCGGCACCACCAATCGACTAACTTCCCTTCGCTTTTAACATGCATTACATTGTACAGTGCTTTCGCGTAGTATATCAAATTTAATATCAAAAAGCATTTGTGTGTCATAGGAACCTTTCATAACAAAAGCCTACAGGACCTATATTTGATCATCGGTGTTATTGACGCTCTAATCTGTGCTGCATAATCTAAAACTCGTATCCCACCCTCTCACAGGCTTAGTCCTATAGATTTATAGGTGTTGTGTTTATCTCTTTTTGTGTCGCTTTTTCGTTTCATCTAGTTTCAAATGACAACGATTCTAAAGTTTCATTTCAAAAATTGAAAGATATGTACTGGGATATATTGATAGATATCCGACTTATGACAAATAAGTGGTTACCATACCAACACCTTTTATGTTAAAATATGTGAAACTTCTGAAATATGTTCACGAAAATATGCTAATTACTACGTGTTAGTAATGTGCAAATTTTAATTTTGCATTTCTATTCTTCGCAATCCCAGTCATTTTAATGTATTATGGAACTGCTTACGATTTTTCCGCTTTAATCAGTTAACATAGTAAAATTGTATCTATGCTTAAAACTAGCCAAACAAATTATCCGAAAATTTTTATAATCGTGTAAAAGTGATTCCTTAAGTTCTCAGAAGCGTATATACAAGTAATTAGCAGAACTCTCTGCGAAGATAAAATTTAATGAAACTGATTTGTATCTCAGATATAATTTGTTGATTAATTAAAAGCGAAACTCAGCGAAAGATTTAGTGGCGTTTGAATCTGCCTTTGAACATAAAATAATCTTGATTTATATCTCCGAATTAGTGGCATAATATTTCTTGTTATTAAATTTCATATTTTAATTATTAGTGCGCGTTGATAGTATTGTGGCGAACCCGGAACGATCTAGTTGGTTTAGAGAGTTTCAGAAAAATGAATTTAGAAGTTTCCAGAAGAAAAAGACAAGGACAGCCACAATTTAGAAAGGGATATATCACAAACAAAAGAGTAACTGCATTAGGTTTGGACTTGTTGTATTCGGTTATATTTGTACCTGTGTTATACCTGTTTGTATAGTTCTAATAAACTCTGTAGTAATTCTAACGGCATTTTAATTCCATCCTTTTTTTTTGTCAACACTGAGGGAATGCGTTTGTACTTATCCTTAGGCCCCGGGGGATGTCACTAAGGAGTATGTGGGACTCCCGGCTGTTGATGCATGCACCGACCGACTATCCACTAAACCTTCCAGCGACCCTCCGCATCATAATGAGGTGCTACGGGACCGTAACCATGGGTATGACTGCCGTGTCACCTCGATGCAAGCCGACAAGGGGGGGGGGGGTCCGTGTGACTAAGACACCCCACGACACTGGGTGTGGCTCGTCGGGAGGGTCCCCTGACCCCCCCATCCCGCTATGTTATGGGGAGGAGATGAGCAAAGCGCCGCCTGTGAGCCCCTGTTCGCCGTCTGCGACGGGGGTCCATTTTAATTCCATCCTAGCCGGCTTGTAACAATATGTAGTTTGGGTGTCAAAATGTAGCGCCTTTATTCATGTACAGTTAAACAGTTTTAAAGATTTTTTAAATGAGTATTTGTAATGTGATATATATACATAGATTCGTAAGCATCAAGATCTCTGCAGCTGTTATAATTTGTTGGAATGTTCGCAGGGCGCGCGGGGCGCACGAAGCCTCGCCTCTCAAAGCAATACTATAAAAAGTTAAAGTTCAAAGGTACGTCGTAGTGGGTGCTCTTAGAAAGTGTGTTCGTGTTTTCATTCTAAAGTAATTCTCTAGTTGCTGAATTTTTTCTTTGAATGACTCTTGGCGATTTATAAGTAAACATTTGATTTTATGGTTTTCATTTTCTCGCTTACTATTATTATCTTTTGAAGTTTATATGTATTTAATGTATTTAGATATAGTTTTGGGTAATATTGTTTTCTTGGAATCGTAGCCAAGTTAGTATATTAGCCTCTACCAAAATTTCTCAAAACGACTCATTGACTCTTCAGGTGATCAGAGGGCTGGTGCCTACCTCGGCCAACGGATCAGTATGGCGATCCAGCGAGGAAACGTAGCCAGCCTTCTGGGCACCTTACCCATAGAAGACGGTGATCTGGGCTCAGTATTCTACTTATAGTCTTGAGGGACTATGGGTAGAATACAATACAAATAAGTTAAGTTTTCTTACATTGTATTCAATAGTATGTAATTTATATAATACTAGAGTTTACCCCGCGGCTGCGCCGCGGGTTAACCTCTAGTGCGTGTCTCTTGTTTATAGAGCAAGTGCTAAAGGTTATATTATATTACATTTTTTATGTATTTGCCCATGGAAGATTCACTTCATTTTATATCGCTAATTATATATACTATCCCCCGTCTATCTGTCAACAAAATAAATTACAAAACTTGACCAAAAAGGCCAAAATGGTCTAAATGACCAAAAGACCACAGTGACCGACATGGCCAAAATGACGGAGTAGGCAAAAACAACCAAAATGGCCAAAATAATCAAAATGACCAAAGAGGCCAAACTGACCGAAAAGGCAACAGTGACCAAATAGGCCAAAATGACCAAAAAGCCCAAAATGACCAAATAGGCCAAAATGACCAAAAGGTCCAAATTGACCAAAAAGACCAAAATGACCAAATAGGCCAAAATGACCAAATAGGCCAAAATGACCAAAAAGGCCAAAATGATCAAAAAGGCCAAAATGACCAAATAGGCCAAAATGACCAAATAGGCCAAAATGACCAAAAAGGTCAAAATAATCAAAAAGGCCAAAATGACCAAATAGGCCAAAATGACCAAAAAGGTCAAAATAATCAAAAAGGCCAAAATGACCAAATAGGCCAAAATGACCAAATAGGCCAAAATGACCAAAAGGTCCAAAATGACCAAAAAGACCAAAATGACCAAATAGGCCAAAATGACCAAATAGGCCAAAACGACCAAAAAGGCCAAAATGATCAAAAAGGCCAAAATGACCAAATAGGCCAAAATGACCAAAAGGTCCAAAATGACCAAAGAGGCCAAACTGACCGAAAAGGCAACAGTGACCAAATAGGCCAAAATGACCAAAAAGCCCAAAATGACCAAATAGGCCAAAATGACCAAAAAGGTCAAAATGACCAAATAGGCCAAAATGACCAAATAGGCCAAAATGACCAAAAAGGTCAAAATAATCAAAAAGGCCAAAATGACCAAATAGGCCAAAATGACCAAATAGGCCAAAATGACCAAATAGGCCAAAATGACCAAATATGCCAAAATGACCAAAAAGGTCAAAATGATCAAATAGGCCAAAATGACCAAATAGGCCAAAATGATCAAATAGGCCAAAATGACCAAATATGCCAAAATAACCAAAAAGGTCAAAATGATCAAAAAGGTCAAAATGATCAAAAAGGTCAAAATGATCAAAAAGGTCAAAATGATCAAAAAGGCCAAAATGACCAAATAGGCCAAAATGACCAAATAGGCCAAAATTACCAAAAAGCCCAAAATGAAAATTATCCCTTGTCCATCCTCAATATTTAATTTACATACGTACCGAATTTCAGCCAAATCGGTCCAGTAGTTTTTCCGTAAAAGCATAACAAACAAACAGACAAATATCATTTTATCCCGGAAACTATCCCATTTTTCGGGATAAAAAGTATCCTATGTTCATCCTCGATATCGAAAATATATATATATACTGAGTTTCAGCCAAATCGGTCCAGTAGTTTTTACGTGAAAAGGGAACAGACAGACAGACAGAGTTACTTTCGCATTTATAATATTAATAGGGATTTATAGATTTTAAATAAATTATGTCAGTTAGTATATTATGAGTTATAAGTTATATTCAGTAATTTTATTCTTGCACAGCAATTTGCCTACTTTATTGCGATTATGTGTAGTAAATTTAAATTAGACTGATTAGGGATCTTGTTGGCTTGTGTGTGTATTTTTGGTGTTTCAAACGAAATGTATTTGCACCGTGGTACTGGGTACTTATTTGAACTGTTTGTGATGGAAACGCTGCGTTTACTTGCATTTGTTTTATTGACCTTGAGTGGTAATCGCTGTGCAGAGCAAATGGCGTGCATGCATGTAATAGCGGTGGGCGAGTGTCGTTATCAAGTATTCATACAAAAAACTTTATCCCATACGCAACCTTCATTGAGTGAGTCCGTTTAAAACAAATTTTAGTAATATTAAGAAATTTTATTATTATTTTTATTTTAACTTTTAACTACAAAATAAACTAGAAAATAAAATAAATCTATAGGTTGCCAATAATAGTATAGTTTGCCCTATATGGAAATATCCATTATTTAAACGTTACCCCTATCATATAAATATCCATCCCCAATAATTTTCACTACCCTAAAATATTATTTTCGTACGAGAGATCTTTTTTGATAATTTACGATGGGCCCTTATGTTAATTTATGCGCGCCCCGGCTGGGTACCATCTTCAGCTACGCTTCTCTGGTGGCCCATAATCGCCATTGGGGTTAACACCTTCCGAACATTATTTAAGAACAGTTCGAAAGTAACACTTTTACGTGTAATATTGTTGTAGGGATATTACATAAGTGCTGACTGACTGACATATTAATCCCAAATAAACAAAATTAAAACTAAATCATTGAACACACATTTAAAATATATTAAGCAAGCATCGCCGAGTGAGCGCGTTGTTTATAAATCGATTAGTACCACGGGCCGGGGCATGCGTCGGATGCGCCCGCGTCATAATCCTTCAATCATTGGTCGTCGCATCTCGGCCGAAACACACGCGCCACTCGTGGATACCTTCTTGTTCATTATTAATCGTACTGTAGTAAACGAGTATAGTTAAAGTATTATACTGTTATTTATTGAAGTAAATAAACGGATACATCCTACAATTAACTACTTACTTACCTACTTACTACAATTGTTATGACCGAGAAAGACCAATTCATCACACCTGCAGTTTATTACCTTTTCGGAATTGGGACTTCTTTTGTTTACTTTGTGTTTAAAAAATTAATTAGAAAACCAGCTTATTGTGTATGGTAATCCTTTATGTTAGGCATTAGCCAGGTGTGATTCTTGGAAATGATTGTTACGCGGTCGATTATTGTGTGGAGACATATTGTATTTGTACAGTATAAAGCAATACCCGAACGGAGAAGTGAAGAAGTCTAGCGATAACCAGCCGCGAGGCAAAACTTGTGTACATTCGATAATCTATATACCTAGTGTCGGATTTTGCGCGTGTTATTGAATCGTGCATTACGTTTGTGCTAGTTTTGTTCAGTTATATTTGTACCTGTGTTATACGTGTTTGTGTAGTTATAATAAATTGTATAGTAATTAAAACGGCATTTTAATTCGAGTCCTGTAACTTGTAACAATATGTTATATTTGAGATATCCTTCGAAGATTGTCTTAAAATTAATAATGTATATAATGGAGGAAACAATATCCTTAAATTGGACCCAGACTGGGCGTAGTGCTAGCCATTAAGACCAGCGCAGTTCTTCCGCCTGAGGCCAGCTGGTGGAGTGGAGGTGCAGAGGACAATACAACACAAATAATATAAAATCGATTTAGGTTACATTTAAATTCATCTATAAACATGTTATCTACTTCAAAAGAAATGAACTAAACTATACTATAATAAAAGTATATTTCCAAAGACAAATTATAAATAAAAAATTGACTCCAAATCGCTGTCGGCGGGAAGCGTGCCCGAAATGCTGGCAGCATTTCCACGTTGTATAACAATGCTGTTTTTGCTCAATTAGACGCGTTGAGTGGTCGATAGAGGTTATGAGCTCTAGGTTCCCACGGCCCGAGGGTCTCGACTCCGAAAGTCACAAACACGAACCCACTACCAATAGGCACCTATTTGCGACATTTCAGGGCTTCCTGGTGTGCGGCAGCAACCTCGGCTGTCACGGGTGTCTGAAAGATGGGAAGCCGCCAAAGTATCAAAACAAGTTGCGTCCCATACTAAAGGCCATCCCATCTTCCACACCACCAACGACATTCCGTCTGGTATTTTACTATTTGGTGGCCTCTTACGACAGACCACCCAGCCGAAGGAAATTGTATTCTTTCTCCGTTTTAGCACAGATAGAGGAACTGCACTGACTGACTGAAAAGTAATAATAGATATAATTATTTTACTTATATTAAATTGTTCAAAATATATATCTTTTGTCTTTGTTTGCTGTTGTTCTAATTATAAATAATACTAGCTGTCCCGGCAGACGACGTCCTGCCCGGTAAAAAAAAATTTAGTGGGATGAAAAATAGATGTCCTATTCTCAGACCTACCCAATATGCACACAAAGTTTCGTGAGAATCGGTCAAGCCGTTTCGGAGGAGTATGGCAACGAAAACTGTGACACGAGAATTTTATATATTAGATTAAATGCTCATTAGTTATTGTTTCTTCTGTGAAGGTGACGTTATTGCCTTACACTAACGGAAGACCAGCGTGGGTTGTTGTTAACCAGCATTGATGTATTAGGGCCAAAGGTTAACGAACTCATAGTTATTACTTATGTATAATTTCCATTTTAAATAACTCTAAATAAACATTATTTTCTTTCTTTTCTTTCTTTCAGTTGATGATTTATGACTTCAGAAACTTTATTCAAATGTAACCATAACGAGTATTTAATTTTCATAAACACTGAGAGGCATTCCTTATTCCTTTGCGAAAAATGCGAAATATCTCTCTCGTTTCCCCTTTAAACCATTTATTTGGAGATCTAAAATGATTTATGTGGGCCAATTGCTTTTTTACGCGTCCCCCAAAATACGGAACCGTCGGCGTCTGCCCCGGGGAACCCAGACCGGTGTAAAATTGAATGGGCGCGATATATTACGTTGAAGCCTTCCATCAGTTACTGGTATATTGGTTCGTAAACTAGGTACCTGTGTTTTTCTCTTGCTTTGTCAAATACTAACACCGGTTTGCGCCACCGTAATCTGTTGGAAACAAATGTCACGGCCTAAGGCTTCGTTTTGGAAAGTTGAATAATTTTTATCAATGCAGGAACGTACAATTTCCTGTGCCCGGGCGGTCTGTCGTAAGAGGCGGTAAAACAACTCTCAGCCAGGTGGTAGTGCATTCGCCCGACTGGATGGCTACCACCCCTGGTCTAGAGTATGCCGCTGTATCAACCTTGGGTTGTGTTCCGGCATTGGTGACCAGGTTCCAGTCTCCCTTAAGAGAGCAGCGCATTTGTAGCACCTTTGGTTGGCAAAGCGGTCACCATCGCCTATGGAAGGCGATGGTGACCGCTTTCCATCAAGTGGGGCGTCTGCCTGCCTGCTAAACTCATACAATAAGGAATAATTTGTACGAAACAATTTTGCCTGATAAATACACTATTTAGCAATCTTCAAGCCACAAGGGAATAGGTAGTTAAAGGTACATTATCTTCTAGTATTTTCTTAAGTTTTCGTGACTAGTACACATAATGCATCATGCAATAAAAAATATATCGGAATGAACAAATATTTATTAACTCTGCAATATAAAGGCGCGCTATATGCATGTCCAAATTTACCTCAAAAGCAATCAAGCTATTAAAGTGTCGTCTGTTTACACATCGAGGGGCCAATTAACGACCAATATTTGTATTGCCCGCACCGCACTTCACATGCCCGTCGCTATGTTTTAAGAGTCTGTATATACAATGAATAATCTTTTTTTCTTAACAAAAGCTTCAAACTACTTCAAAGCAAAAAATATTTATTTTCTACAACATCTTGATGTTGCGACGAGCGTGTATGACAAGAGCTATGAATGTCAAAGAAGCAAGTGAGGTGTGTAAGAATAAGCCTAAGTGGCGCTCTGTTGTTCGTGCCTACCCCGCAAGGGACCTGGCGTGAAGTTATGTATGTATGTATTGGCGTTGGAATCGGGTTCTTTTATTCGGGTTTTTATTTTTTGAAGGCAAGACCACGTCTGCGGGGACCGCTAATCGTACATATATACAACGACCTTGCAGAAATAATATACAGCCCCAATGAACAAAATTTGTAGTCCATTGCGACCAATCGTATAAGTTTGCCAATAACCCTGATCGTATTGTCGCTTCTCAACTTTTATTTACTTATATCAATTCCTCGATACATTTCACTTAATGCCCAAAGTTAGATTGCACGTTACCATTGGTGTAACACTTATTTGCTACCTGCGAGGAATGAAGGAAACGTATCAGGAATGCTTAAGTGGTTTGGACATGAAGAGAGAACGGCTGAAAGTAGGTTGAGAAAACAAGTTCAGGGATGGTAAATGTTGCGGGCAGAGAGTGCCCTCCGACCCGCTTGCCAGAGCACACCTCCGCGCCCCGCACACCGTCGATGCCCATAGCTCGCGCAGTTAGCAGCTAGGCGTCGGACAAAAAAATGTCACATAAGAAGCAGACTTGAAGGCCGAAACTCGACTCCACTTAGCGACATCACTTACTTAGTTACCACTCCTCTATCATTCTTCGACTACTCTCTCTCTACGATTACAACCATTACTCTCTGTGCTCATCTATGTTTAAATTAATTATAAATATAGAAGTAATAAGTCGTACGTTCCACATCGTGTTTTAATTGGAAGAAGAAACTGCCACCATTAGTAGAGTGGGTGCCGGTATATAGCGAGGCTCTTACGACGATCACATTGGAACTTTTAGTATTTTTTTTATCTGTTAGAGTATCACGTGAAAACAGCTGAATGGTTTTGAATGAAACTTGATACAGAACTAGTATATATTTTGGGTCAACACTTTATTAGATATTTGCCCTATTCGGCCACCTTTTTAACTATTCGATATTCGGCCGAGTACCGAATATCAAATGTTGAAAAAATACGCACATATTACTCAAAATTATATATGTTTCAAATAGCATTAATTTTAATGGTTAAAATCTTTTTATAATTATTAGCAGACAAACACAGCTTTTATAAATCAGACATCCACGCCATAGTTAATAACGAAAAAAATTCGTAGCCGAAATTTACCATACTAGGAACCGAACCTGACACCTCTGCGTTGCAGTGAGGTAGGCTAGTAAAGGCTTAGCCCGCTCCACTAATGGACGTCATAATCTACAAACAACATTGATAACCATAGAAATAATAGTCCATGAAAATTCTTTACCATGAAATAAAATTAACATAAATATTGCGTTTAGAAATTTACTAAAATAATCTAGGTTATGTGACGAATAAACTTTTGAAGTTAAAGCCTCATTTGCCTAATATAGCCTTATTTAATTCCCTTTATTGTCGCAAAGATCTCCTTAGCTGGCATTTTCAGACAGTTTTGCAAAATTCAGAGGCTGTTAATTTCGCTACTAAGATCATTTTGAATACCTATGCACTGTTTAATCATGTTTAAATGTCTTCCTGAACTTAGGAGTCTAAATCAGATACCAAAGTACGACTGCAAAATTTATCTAAAAACCAATAAGATAATTTATGTTGTAAGAAAAAGGGGTTGTACAAATCTTCTTTCCATTTTCAATAACTTGGAAAAAAGAAAGACAGCTTATTTGCCCAATTAATTTATATTTAGTAAAAACAAAGATTCATATCCCCCTTCCCTCTCTGCTTCAATAATAATAATAACACACCCATGTTGCCCCTGTCTTCTATTGCATTTTTTGGAGCTCATGCAGGGAGTGGCGAGTCACCGTCTGCCCATTTTTCCACCGGGCAGACGCCATAGTCCCTATATTCCCAGTCCCCTAGCACCACGAGCAGTTCAACCCAATAGCCCGTTAATTTTTGTTCTCATTTCCCACAATAGTCCCACACTGATCGGGGCTTGTCTTTGGGTGCATTAGTATATAGTGTAAACAGGGATAATCGCCGGTCAGTGTCACGCCACATTTACATTGAGTTTCTCAAGAGGCCTCTATGTGTTGGCCTTGCCATGGCCCCACGCAAGCCTTCCAAAAGTCCGCCGGCGGCTTTACGGTGGATGCAATCAGGCCACAGCTGGAGAAATGGGTCACCCGCACCAGCGGAACCCTGACCTTCAGGACGACACAGATACTGACCGGACACGGTTGTTTCGATCAGTATCTGTTTCGCATTGTGGGCTGCTTGCCTTCCCCGGATTGCCGACAGTGTGGCGCACCCAATACGGCGTTTCATACGCTTGTCGAGTGCGCTGCCTGGACGCCGCAGCGTTTTGAGCTCGAGACACACGTAGGAGCCGTCGGATCGCTCGGCGACTTGGTAACGGCCATGTTGCAGAGCGACGACCGCTGGGATGCTGCGGTTACTTTTTGTGAGGCAGTAATGTCTCTCAAAGAGGCCGCAGAAAGGGATAGGGAGCGAAGTCCTTCAGCGCGTACTACGGTCTCTTCTCGAGGTCGCCGGCCTTCAGCCGGCACCCGGAGAGGCAGGTACGCGCATTACTTCCCTCCCTGAGTTAGGTTACGGAACGAGGGGCCCTTAGCTACTAGGTAAAGCAAGGGATTTAACAACTACCCCCGTCTCGAAGTGGAGTGTGTTCTCCCAGGGCACACTTCAAGCACTTTATTGCGCTGGATCGACTGTTGCGTAACTATGTTCTATATCTCAGTCTTTCCATCACAAACAAAAGCGCAGGGTCGTCAGGGAGGAGGGGGTTTTTAGTGGGTATTGAGGTTGCTCGCCCGTGCGGCATCACTCGGAGTCTCCACACTCCTCTGTGTAGTCCATAGCGGACGGAACGCAAGTAAAGCATACAATTGCTAGCGTTACCGCCCCCCGTGGATTCGTGCCGTTTCCTAGTGACGGCCCAGAGAGTGCGTAAATCGGTTAGTCATTTTCCCTCGCCTCAAAAATAAAAAAAGCCTTCCAAAAGTTCGAGCCATTTTCATACCCCGTGGTCTTGAAAGACATACAATAATAATCATAATATTGAAAATTTAAATTTTAGTAAGGAGATTTTTTAACCTTTAGAGAATAATTGCATTGAATGAAATAACTTGAATGTATTTTAAAAGATACCATATTATTCGTTTCGGTGCAATTTTTTTTTTAATATTTAAATACTCTCTACTAAAAACTTAGTTTTCAAGATAACGCATTATGGAAGCAGAGGCGATATGTGTATCGTATATAAACCTCGTTCTCTTATTAGTTGGGACCCTGTTCAAGGCGAATTTACTGACTGCGTACCTAAGGAAAGTCCTAAGTGCTTTACGTGACTGTTCATAAATGGGCGAATCGACTAGTCGAAGCCCTTAATGCTTAGCAGTCGGAGTTTGTGAAACATAATAGGTGATCTTTTGAAATTTATTATTTCAGTTTCAAACAACATTTAGTTCAACAGATTCAATTCAACATCTTATAATTTCAGTTTTACTAGTATACGATTCAGAATTTTATTTTTATGTAACAAATTGGGATTTTGAAAAAAAATTTTTTTTTGATAAATGGAAAGATTATATATTAGTTTTATAACAAAACAATTTTTTTTATATTTTTTTTTGCAATAATTCAAAAGTTATTTCAAAATAAAAATTAATTTTTGAATCCAGTACCGAAGACACGCCGACAACTCCCGAACAAACCCGAGCGCGTGTGACGTCATAATGTTAGTTTTCACTCATAGCAGTTGATAGAAAAATAATAAATACAGTGTTTTGATCTATTTCATTTTGTTGTCATTATTAAATATTTAAATTTATATTAAAAATGGCGAACCTCAAAAGTTATCGTTCTTGTTTTGTACCATTATGTACGAATACTACAAAGGCAACGCCTGATAAAACGTTTTTAAATGTTCCCCAAGATGTCAAACGTCGAAATAAATGGTTTCAAGCAGTGCACCGTGATAATCCCCAAACAAAATCGAATTTTTTTTGTTGTGAAGATCATTTCGATGTAAGTATTTCTTAATACCATTTTTATTAATTATTATTTATCTAAGTATACAAATCGAATAATTATTATATATTTAAGTAAAGTTCAGTAAATAATTTTTTTTAACTGGACTCCAAATCATAACCTTTATAATCATAGCATTAAAATTTTTTTTATTGATAATTTAAAGTGCTTAAATAATTTTTTTTTTTTTTTTTTTTTTTTTTTTTTTTTTTTTTTTATTGCAGGAGGTCAGCAGACAGGCAGACGGCCCACTTGATGGAGAGCGGTTACCATCGCCTATGAACATTTGCAACACCAAAGATGCTACAAATGCGCTGCTGCCCTCTTAAAGGAGACTGGAACCTGGTCCACTAATGCCGGAACACAACACAAGGTTGTTATGGCGACATACTCTAGACCAGGGGTGGTAGCCATCCAGTCGGGCAAATGCCCTACCACCTGGCTGTGGGTTGTTTTGTCGCCTCTTACGACAGGCCGCCGGGCCGCAGGAATTTGTATTCTTTCTCCGTTCCTGCACGGAGAAAGAAATGATTGGGATTCAATTTGATATATTTATATTATATTATATTATACTTAGTTGAACATAACCTATAGCTTTGTCGCCGTAACTCTCACGCGATGCTCTACAATTTATGAAATAAATAATTATATTTAATGTAATGGAGAATAAATACTTAAATATTTTCATTTATTATATTATTTTTTAACAGACTTACCTTGATGCCTTGGCACCTCGAACTTCAGCAGAATTAAACCGAACGTCATTTTTTAAAAAATCGGTGATCATAAATATATCAACATCAGGAATGTTATCAGACTTTGCCTTAATAAATCCTTTATCACACATAGCTAATCGGAACCAACTAACAATTCGTATTTTAGCAATAAATTTTTAATATTATTGTCTAGTCACGTGTAATAGCCGTAAACGCTGTACTGCTATTAAATAGCTATAACATTATGACGTCACAACTATGGTGACCAATCATAGCGCGCTTATAGTCACGTGATTTTTATTTAAATTTCATCGATTTTTGATTGTTCATAATTAATTGAAAAAAATTTTTTTTGAAGTTTTTTGCATTAAATATCAATATTATTAATAATAAAGTTTTAAAATACATAAAAAAATCATTTTTTTTTTTTTCAAAAACCCTATTAGCCTTTAACTTTATTTTCTTGCAGTAGGATGGCTGCGAATGCTTTTTTTAACCAGAGGAAATCCGTTTCAAGACCTTAAGCCACGACAAGCATAGAAGTCTGGGGGAATAATCCGCGAGGATTCGCCAGATCAGTCAGAACTGGTACCATGATACTGCCACTCCCCGGTAAGGGGTACCCACTAAAACCCCTGGGTGTTCCGTCCTGCGCCTTATGAAAAGTCTACAGGTATATGACCTAGCCTCTCCCCAGCCGTGGCAGGCGTGAGCCTTGCAAGGCCTCTTCCACAGCTGGGGGACTACTTTTGCCCCCGGTATTTTCAAGTTCTCTAAACGTGGGTCGGTCTGTAACTTGCCCCACAGAGGAGAGGGGAGCGCGCGTGGAACACACCGCGCCCCCGTCTCGACGGCATGTACAGGTGACTGAGAACAACTATACCCCAAGAGGCAAGCTTACGGTGGCCGAAGGTCCAAGTTGGCCATATAGCGTCGAGGCGTCCTCCTTTGGCGGGAGGGGAGCAGTGGTGCACATCACTGCTCCCATGGTCCCATTCTAGTGGGCTCAAACCATGGCGCGTACCACGGCCGGGACCAAGAAGTCAGGTCAGGTCAGGCAGCATCGCTGCCGATGCTACGGTAACACAGTTTTGATCCTGGTGCCTGGTTTTGGCAAACACCTGAATTCACAGCTTGCTTTTTCTTTGGACAATTCTATCTTTTTCAAACTTTTTACTTGGAACTGAATTATATTGAAATGTAATAAATCTTTAATTCATATAGATTTATGACTGAAGTGAAGCTACTTTAGAATAGTTTCATTTAAAATTGTATGAAACGAAAAAACGACACTAACTGCATGAGTACATGACCACATGAGTACGTATGCAGTCGAAGGAAGCCAAGAACGGAAAGAAGGACTTGAAGAATTGTTTACCGGTACAGAACTAGGTACTAAGTATCTTTATATATTAACTTAATATTTTTAAGTTAAATTTTTTATACAAACTTTGCTAGGTGGTAGGGTATCTGCCCTTCTAGATGGCTACCACCCCTGGTCTAGAGTATGCCGCCATAATAGATCCAAACTTCTTTAAGAGAACAGCAGTGCATTTTGCTCTTTTGGTGTTGCTAATGTCCATAGGCGATGGTAACCGCTTACCATCATGTGGGCTGTCTGCTGAACTCATACAATAAAAAAATCTTGACCCCGTGAACATATTTATTATATTACGGATAAAAAATATTTTTTCGCGACATCCAGAGAATCCGCTGCATAACAAATAGAGCGGTGAAACAATCTCGTAGACAACGAAATAAATTGCCGCTCGGATCGCGTGGGAATTGTTTTTAAATTTCGTTACGTGAACTGTGGCTCTGTGGCGCTCAATGTTCCAAGACACAAGCGACAGTAACCATACGGTGGATATAGAACATTGAGAAAATCGGCACATCCATGTAGATTTTATTGTTTATGTTAGCCGTATAAGACATTGGAAGCATTTTTCGTAAGAATAATGCCGAATTAATTGGATTTGTTTACGGCAAAAAAGATAGAAGTAAGTATAAGTGCGTCTTTGGAGTAGTTGCGATTATTGTACTACTTAAAAGCTATTTAAATTCAACCACTTCTGTTGATCTAATACTAATAGATGGAGTTATGCCTCATATTTGCGTAAGAAAGAATATAATTTCATTGCGTTGGGCCGGCCTGTCGTAAGAGGTGACAAAACAACCCACAGCCAGGTGGTAGGGTATTTGCCCGACAGGATGGCTACCACCCCTGGTCTAGTTTATACCGCCATAACAACCTCGAGTTGTGTTCCGGCATTAGTGACCAGATTCCAGTCTCCCTGAAGAGAGCAGGAGCGCATTTGTAGCACCTTGTTGCAAATGTCCATAGACGACGGTAACCGCTTTCCAACAAGTAGGCCGTCTACGTGCTGAACTCCTGCAATAAAAAAAAAATATCGGCCATTTTGTAAATTCGTGTCATGTCATATTGATTTGTGATATCACCTTTAATCTATTACTGGCTAATTTTTACATTGACTGAAAGACATCAGTAGTTAAATTGGAGCAAATTGTTTAATTTCAGCAGCATCAAGCAATATAAAATATAATTTAATAAATATACATTTACCATAATTAGATTAAAATAAAATAATACTTCGGTTTTTGCTTTATCCATTTAAAATATGATTCTTTTAAACAATTTTTCATAAATTTTATAGGTTACAGTTATAAAAATAGTTACCAGTGTGTAAGCTAAAGACGTAACACATTTGTCTCACTTGGTGACTATTACTTATGTATTAGTAACTAGCTGTACCTGCGACTTCGTCGGAGTTGTTTTTTCACGGAACCCTAATTTTAATAGTAGCTATAGTTAAACCTTATAACATCAGCTATCTGCCAGTGAAAGTCCCTTCAAAATCGGGTGAGACGTTTCAGAAATTAGTTTGAGCAAAGTGTTTCAATATTTTTCACGCAATCCTATAAAAAATCAATAACTCCAATGTGATTTTTTTCACTAATGGATAGCACATTTTATGTACATAAAATGTGTGATATTTTTGATCACGGGAACCTCGTGGTATATTTCCCGAGAGCGGTCTGTAGTTGTTCGGGTGTATAAAGAATTACTTATTCTGACAGTTTTCACGTACATTTTTAAACGCTGCAGTACTTTGTGTCACGGAAATGCCGCGGAAATTTTAAGTCAAGCGTGGATGAAGTCGCGGGCATATCCTAATAATAAGTTCATTACTGAGTTTTAATAACGTTACGATGCTACACTCACGGCCCTGATGCTACGCTACGCTACGACTCCCTACGTGAGAAATGGCTACGTACTACGTAGCAATTTCTCATATGGCTTGGCCGTGTGAGCGAGACAAAAATACTAGAGCGAATCGTTTGAAAGCCCCTCGGTGTGCAATTTGAATTAATGCTGTTAAACGAACAAACAAATGTTTCGAAATAATGTCGGAATTTTCACTAAATTTACATTCAAAATGAAAGATTGTTTCGAAGAAAAGTTAGCGGGCTGAATGAAATCGTCTATTTTATTTCGAGCGAGATAATAATTCATAGAATTGTGTATTGCTTGTTGTCGTTGGGAATATTATTTCAAAATCTGTTTCTCAAGTTCATAGTCAAAAGTTTTATTTTTCGTAACTTTATTTCTACGAATTAAAAGTCATGCCTTTACATTTTATAATCCTTTACATTATGCCCACTTCCATGACGATTACAGCAAGTAAAGTGCATAGGGAACTAAACAGCTCATTTCTGTATCAAAATTGTTGTTAGAATATGCTATTTCGACGAAAAAAATGTAAAAAAATCTAGTTGTAGTGAAATCGTAAAAATAAATACTATTCATGGACACTATACTGAGTAGAAAAAAGTCAGTGTACATATTTCTTTACTAGTATTGTTACAATCTAGGTGCCGACAAAGACATAAATTCCAGGTACAGATGTGTAAAAGCACATTTTTATTACCTGTCGCCATTTGAACTAATTGCCATCCTTTTATGATCGTCTGCTTTTGTTCACTTAATTATTGGCATACGTTTCTAGAGAACAGCTCATTGTTCCATTGTATTCGTTTACGGCCGCTTGCGGTTGAATCATTGGCCAGGTGCTGCGGATTACGTCGACGGGCACATTTTTATTTGGGAGGTATAAAACGACGGTCTGATGGAGAGAGATGGCAGTCAAACGACGATTATGACACGGGCGTGACGTGTGTATATTCAGGAATCTATTAGAGACGGACTTTGCGCGTTTTCTTGAATAAAGACCTTCTGCATTACATTTGGATTTTTTGTGTTCGGTTATATTTATCCCTGTGTTATACGTGTTTGTATAGTTCTATTAAACTCTATAATAATTCTAACGGCATTTTAATTCGAGTCCCGCGATTCATAACAATATACTCAAAACCAACTAGCTTATTAGTACTTGCAAAAGTGTTCTGTAGAGAAAACTGACAATATCTTGTGACGCGGGATTGTGTCGACGAGTGCAACCGGAAGTGCGTGCCACGGAAACCAACAACGCTACCCGCGGCTCGGCACTTCCGCCAACATGGCCGCGAAAGAGCGGGAAGTGCTCAGTCTTGCGCAAACAGCCGTTCGCACCGGACGGGTTTGCGTAAATTATAGCCCTTTTATTTTGCTTGTTTTTATTTTGGCACGCCACTTGAATGCAAAATGCTTTAAAAATAAGCTGTGTAGGTTTGAATGATAAATGTGTTACATTTAAATTATTTTACTTTCCTGTTGCTGATAATATAATTTTTTAAAGGAGATGCTGCTATAATTAATATATGTAGGTAGTTACATATATATATTGTCATCAACCAACTGTAGAATTTGAATAGATCTGAGTAACTAAGCAAAATTCCGTAATATAAAACCTACTGCGCTAGCGCATTGAGTTGACTCAAAATTCTGACATCGTCGAATTAATACGTGCCGAATAAGTCGCGCAACGCACTAGTGCATGCAGCATTCTTTCATGTCACATTTTAATCTATATTTCGCTCAAGTGAGTTATGTACCAACACATAAATGCAAAGTGAATTTGAAGGGCGTCTAATCGAATCCAGGCTGGAAAGCAGGCACTACTTAGGGAGTTTTCTGACATATTATTACAATTATCACATGCTAGCGGTGAAAGAAATAAACATGATGTAAAACTACACGTCGTGATAAGCAATGTGACAAACCCTCCTGCTTGAGACAAGAGTGGCAGGTATACTCTTCGTTCGGGTATTGATCTGAAATCTGACTTCCCCAGAGCCCAGCTGTAGAAGTTTATAGACTGTTATTTAATATACATTAAGATTGAGTGTGTTAGTACACTGGTTCAGTGTACTGAATTAGCGCAATTGCGCGGCGCAGTGCATTATTATCTAGGCCTAGTTTTGACATATGTATGCTACTTGTCAGTTTGCAAAGTCTGGTAGAAACTAGCTTAACATAGAAAATTGTTATTTGAAAAATCATTATCCGAGCGTTAAATCCCGGTTGCGTTTGGAGCGTTTACTCTGACGCCCAGGGTCCGCTTTCCTACTTTTCTATTCCACTTCGCGCGGTCTTCAACATCCCCCGTTTTGACACCATTGGCACGCATGGTGTTACGTGTTACGGAGTCTCCTAATTGCTATACACTCCTTTGGAATACTTTGGATTTGTTTTATTGAAAGGAGAATAATTATTATAATTTAATTGCGTTTATTGCGTTTTACAACCCTAGAGGTATTAGAAGAAAAAAGTAATTGAAAGTTGCTAGAGACAATAACAAAAAAAAACTTTTTTACACAAATGTTATGGCGGGAATTTAAAGCGTAGACACATGGTATCCTTTACAACGTCAAACCAACATTTCTTGGGCCTTCCCCTTCGACCGGGATCTGGCGAAGGTGGCATGGCTATACATTTGTTCCCCCATAATTAGGCGGTCTCCGTAAAACTTATTGTTATTGGAAAAATGTTTCATATTAAACTCATGAAATTAAACGGTCTAATTAAAAAAAGAAATATAGTAAGTAACCCCAAAATGACTTCCCTAATTTCGTTACTCCATTGAAACCCCACTTTCTGGCCCATTAGGTTTATCGAAGAACAATATCTCTGCTTCATTGAGTGCATCTTAATTCAATAATTGCTTCAGAACGCACAAATCGTTCTCAGGTCCTTATTTAATTACCAGCTGAATATAATAACCATTGACCATGGGTTGCCATGTCTCTAAATTACTTAGTAAAAATGTAGGAAATTTGAAAAGTTCCGGAATTTTTCCATTATTCCCTTTCAAAACATTTATTTTACTTTTGACAGCTCGATGACGGGGGTCAATTAGTTATGTCCTAATGCGTTACCGACTCGATTTGTTATTAAAATCGATTACAATTTATAAATAAGTTTCAATCAATTTAACTTACCTATATATATACTTTTGCTAAAAAATACTATATCTTGTACTAAATATACCCACAGAATGAACATATTTTACATATATTAAATAAACCATTTAAAAAAAGTAATGAAGTAAAATACTTTTTATTTCCAAATTGAATACTTTAAATTTATTTACGTGTAGTGTCGATGGTTTTATGATATGTTGTGGGCGCGATATACTATATATTATATTATTTTATTAAATATGTATAATATGCGGGGCGAAGTAATTTATTTTATTGATGACATGACAAATGAATGACTGACGTGCGTGCGAAACGGGAACGCGCCGTCAGATTTGAAGGAAGAATTTAAATATTGTGAAGAAAATATCGTACAGACCGAAAAAAGGGGCATGGCAGTACCACTATGCGTTTCTATTGTTCACAACTCTATTACTTCAATATTAATAATTTTATTTATTTTCATTGCCTCAAGCATACAAATAAGCATATAGCCCGTCTGTTAGAAAGTAGTTTTCATCGCCAATTAATGTTTTTAACATCAGGGCGTTGCTAATTCGTTTACAGTTTTGTAAAATATTTAACGATGGTCATTTCTTGTAAGTTGGAAAATACAAATTTGTTTAAGTACTGCATTAAAAATTTAGTTTTTGCTATCTAAAAGTCACATGGACTGAGTGTGCGTATCACATGTACCTTTACACTGGCAACCCCTAACGCTTCGTGGTTCTCGACACAATCTCTATTGAAATCATAATTTATGCCCGCTTTAAACAATTAGATTCCACGGTAATGGGATTCCAATACGATATTGTTTCTACTTCTTAAATGTTCCTATTCTTGATCGGAATTATTCTGGAATCCATTGAATATGAGAATCTGGCCCCATTATTCATTTCATGTCGAAATCAGTAATTTTGATTTTAATGATCGTTACTTACGTCTTAGAATATGATATTCTGTATTGCATACAAAATAATATTAGCCCTGTAACGTCCCACTACTGGGCTTGAGTCTTTCCATCTTTAGTAGACGGTATACATAATAAGTAAGTCTTAACATACGGCATGTATATACTTGTGTAGTATGTATACATAAATTTTACATATTGTGTAACGTTGGGCGTATGAGACACTGGGGAGTGATGTATCGAGAACTCATTTGTTAAAGTGCATCGACGTACCTCCCTGCTCCAATAGACAAACACCTGAAGAGCTGTCTATAAAGAATTGATCATAAATACATACAAACATATATGTATATATATTATACTTGTGTCTGGAAAAACGTAAATTAAATAAGTTTACTAAATGTATTCAATTATTTGTTAGAAATATAAGTAAGTATTTTTATAGAATTTACTTCTCATTATTGTGCTGTTAATCCCCTTTCCTATTTTGACTCCTCCATTTCGCAAGGCTTACTGCATGAGTTATTGCAAGCTCAGTATTTGAAAACACCTTGTCTTATAATCAGTTGAGCTGAGTGTTGAGTTGAGAGTAGAATCAGTTGAATAGAGTTTTTAATATTTCAGCTGGCATTTAATTAATTGAAAAAATTCGTAACAATATATACTTCATGTCAAGTACCACAGCAGTAGATTTTCCCGTGCAGTCAGTTATATGAAATAAACTTCATGTGCTAACAATATTATCATATCAAAATTTTATTGAAACTCCGAAACAAAGGAGACTTCTCTTTAACAAAGTGAACACTTTAGTGACCGGTCGCCTTTGTTATGTTAGTAGGTCATTCTAGCATAATGTTATCATTTGAAAATAGGCTTTCGCTTCACGGAGTAAAGTTATTTATTACTTGAAGGTAGGTATGTGAAAATAGCAGTTCAAAATTGAACAATATTTCTATGGTCACAATAGAGCCTGCAACGGTTTTGAGTTGATTTATTTATATGTAGATTTTATTTGATTTCTTTTTTAACTGAATAGTAAATACAATGTATAAAATAATAATATTTTGGGCTTTATACTTTTTTCATTTTATAATCTAGTTTTATGACGTGAACCTATTGTCTGGCAGCGTATAAAAATTGTGTTGTTTTTAATGTATGTGGGAAATATAATTTTTTTTAAAATAAAAAGTTGATGGTAATCAGAAGAGATTTTGTTTACCTTAATAAGTATTTTTCAAAACCATACTCAACTCAAGATTATTATTGGACACGCTAAATGAGTAGTCTATGAATATCACACACATCACAGCTATTGAGGCTTTGTAACCATAAATTATTTGACCATGAAAATTTCTGTCAAACGTGAAAAATGAAATTATCCTTGAAACTTTTGTTTTACTTACAAATTTGTGGGAATCACTTTTAGTTTAATGCAAATATTTGTTAACACATGACTAAAAATTGCAGTGAGAAGAACAATTATAGAATGATAATCTATGCTGTTTCCACTACCCTTTAGTGAGCTCTAAGACGACTATTATAATAACGGCATTGAAGAAGTATTCCTCTTTAGTGATAATAGCTTGAATTACAAAAATAACCCCCTTATAGTGGCTTTATGCGGCGCTAAGACGCTCTCTGCTGCACTAAGTACGCCCATTAGATGTAATACGACGTCCTGCCAAGGTCTGGTATTACAGACATGCACGTCTAACATCCCATGCAATACTACGGATTTATGTGAAAAACATATAATAACTGTACTTACATAAATAATTGCATTAGACAAAAAGAAATGCAAATTCGTAATAATAATAATCGGCAGACAAACACACATAGTGTATATCCCCAAATTAGACAAGGTACCATTGTGTTATGGGCAATATTCAACCACTCTGGGGCTAATCCCAGACACCCAGACCGTAGAAAATAACGACGTAAATATTAATTAGTTTTGAAGTAACTTGTATGTTTTTATAGCAATATGACTCTTCTAGATGTCATAAGAGCTGCCTCGAGTCAGTCAAAGACCTGCAATTTCACTCCATCCATGTTGTTAACAGACGGCTCAGAATAGCTTAGCCTTCGGGAAGGCTTTTTTTTTTTTTTTTTTTTATTGCAGGAGATCAGCAGACAGGCAGACGGCCCACTTGATGGACAGCGGTTACCATCGCCTATGGACATTTGCAACACCAAAGGTGCTACGAATGCGCTGCTGCTCTCTTTAGGGAGCCTGGAACCTGGTCACTAATGCCGGAACACAACACAAGGTTGTTATGGCGACATACTCTAGACCAGGGGTGGTAGCCATCCAGTCGGGCAAATGCCCTACCACCTGGCTGTGGGTTGTTTTGTCGCCTCTTACGACAGGCCGCCGGGCCGCAGGAAATTGTATTCTTTCTCCGTTCCTGCACGGATATCACCTTCCCCTCGGATCTTAGAAGCGAGCGGACGTGTGTTTTAGATCTCTTTATTCTAAATATAAATTCATTTTTAAATTAAAACTCCAAAAAAAGTTGAGCCGCAATCAGTCGTGTCTTTAACCCGAACAGAGCTCAAGTTATAGTGGATACAAGTGTATTGTACTGTGAACTAACTACATAAACTTCGAACTAAGGAACATAACATAATTAAGATGTCTAGGATTCCAAGATCACCTCCTGGCCAAGGACTACAACACACCTCATCTGATTCAGACGTAGCAAAACTGACTTCTAATGCTTCCACTTCATCATTTGTATCTCAAAGGCAAAAACGTCAACGCGAGACAAGTGAAGAAAAACTATTTGAATTTAAGGATGAAATAAAAAATATGCTGGAAGAATGGAAAATTTCACAAAATTCTTTACTAAACAAACTAGTATCCGAAATCGCTGAAATAAAACAACAAAACATCCAGATTAAGAAATCAAATGGAGAGATAGAAAAGGCTCTAGAATTTATAAATTTGCAATACGAGGACATGAAAACTAAGATCGCTGACTTAGAAGGAGAACGTAAAGATCATTTACTGTATATTTCTACACTAGAATCGCAAGTAGAAGATTTAGAAAGACTCTCAAAAGCTTCTGTAATAGAAATTAGAAACATGCCCATCATAAACCAACCGGAAACGAAAGTCGACTTGTGCAATATAGTACAAAATACATCTAAGGCTTTAAACGTGATAATTCCTCAAGCCGCTATCCGTGATGTTTACCGTCTAAATGGCAGACACGGCAAAGGTACGATAGTGGCTGATCTTAACTCGACTATCTTAAAACAAGAAGTGATCCAAGGGGTAAAAAATTATAACAAAAAATATCCTACCCAACGCCTTACCTCTACCGCTGTTGGATGCACAGGTAAAGACACTCCGATTTACATTTCTGAGTCTTTAACTAAGAAGGGGCGTAGATTATTTTTCCTTGCCAGAGACTTAGCAAAAACCTATGGCTATAAATTTTGCTGGACAAGCAACGGAAAGATCTATCTCCGAAAAACTTCAGATTCTACCCATATAGAGATAAAAAGTGAAACGCAACTGGAGTCGCTAAAAAATCAGCAATGACTATTTTTAGTGATTAATTTTAAGTATACAATTTTATGTCCATTCATTAACAAATCTACAAAAATTACAGTACAATATTTTTTCTATATAGACCTTTGTACTATGTGTCTAATTATGTTTATATCAACAATTATTCATCAAAGTGGGGAGTGTAAGAATTTTTTCTTCAAAATAATTCACATATGTTGTATTAATAAAGTACCAATATTTCTAGTTATCGATAAAATATTTCAAACTCTTAGACTAAAGTCCCATAATTTTTGCATTAAAATTCGATTTAATAAATAACGAAAACATCATAAAAAAGCTGGATTTACTGAAACCTGGTGTATCGTTTTTGACTCAACCAGAGTTTTGTAAAGGCATAATTCAAGAACAAAAATCTTTTAATCACTCAATAAAATTTTTAACTCAAAATATTAGGAGTATAAATAAGAACTTTGACGCGTTCGAAATACTTTTGAATAGGCTAGATCTTCAATGTGAGATATATATACTTACTGAAACTTGGAACAACAAGATAAACAACTATCCATCGTTACAAAATTTTAATACTCACTACACAAAAAATAACTATAATCAAAATGATGGTGTTGTGTGCTACATAAAGCAAGGACTAGATTGTACTGTAACAGAGATGCAGTTAACGGACGCCACGGGTCTATGCATAGACATTAGCAAACAACGAACTGTCGTTATTTGCATCTACCGTTCACCTTCAAATAGAAATATAGACAACTTTTTACAAACACTAGATTCTGCGTTAACAAATTTTAGAAACTATAATAACGTCATAATTATGGGAGACTTAAATATTGATATTAAAGGAAACAATACTGATAATAATTCTACTGAATATTTAAACATTCTGGCCAGTCATGGCCTTTTACCAGGACACGAATTCCCTACAAGGAGTAATAACTGCCTAGATCATGCAATGGTTAAATGTAAATTACCTACCACCACAATTGTACTAGAGGCACCCTTAACAGACCACTCTGCTGTTCTTACCGTGGTAAGTTCAACCTGCTCTGAAAGTATTTCTAAGAACACACATAACCGCAGCATTAACTATAACGCTATTATTGAGGAACTCAATACGAAATCATTTGAAGATATTTTGAAATCGGATAATGCGAACTGGTGTGCCGAGAAGCTAGTTGAAGTCTTGAAAACATCTATTTTAAATAATACCCATACCTTTTCTTCATCAAAACGATCTCAATGCATTAAACCCTGGATGAGTCCCGGACTCATACGTTGTATAAGGCACCGCGATCGTCTTCATCTAAAATGCAAAAAAGATCCCTCAAACGCGACTCTAAATATAATTTACACAAGATATAAAAACTTTTGCAATGACTTATTAAAACGACTAAAACGTGCTTACGAGAAGAGTGAATTAAAAAAATACATTAATAACCCAAAAATGAAATGGAAAGTTATTGACATGATAACAAACAGAAATACTAATAAAAAATCATCTTCATCTGATTTGCTCAATATTGAGTCATCTCCTGATAAGTCATTACAAAAAATTAACGATTATTTTGTTAACATAGCCAGTAGTTTAGCAGAAAAAATAACCATAAAAGAAAATCAAAATAACCAAGACGAGACAAGAGTACCACCACTTGAATCTATGGTCATGATTGGTACAACAGAATTAGAAATTGAATCTGTATTAATGAGTTTAAAAACAGAAAGTGCAGCAGGTTTAGATTTCATTCCTACTAAATTACTAAAGATGGCCAAAAGTATAATTTTACCACCTTTGACCCATATAGCAAATTTATGCCTAGAGAATGGCGTGTTTCCTCAAGCTTTCAAAAAGTCGATTATACATCCAATACATAAATCAGGGAGCCGGGATTGTATTACTAATTATCGTCCAATTTCTGTGTTACCAGCCCTCTCAAAAGTTATTGAAAAAATTATCAACAAAAGACTCTTGAGCTACCTAGAAACCAAAAATCTCCTTTCTAATAATCAGTATGGTTTTAGAGTAGGTAAATCAACATCGCATGCGGTATCTGATCTTACAGATTTTGTAGCTAAACATGTCGACGCAAAGAATAAATGTGTAGGTGTTTTCTTGGACTTAGCCAAAGCATTCGATACAGTATCCATTCCTATCTTGATAAAAAAATTAGAAAACATTGGCATTAGAGGTGTTCCACTGAAACTTTTTAAGGAATATTTAACTGACAGGACTCAAAAGGTTACCATTGGCGACTACTGTAGTAAAGAAACACAGATTACTTTTGGTGTGCCTCAGGGAAGTGTGCTTGGCCCTACACTCTTTTTGATTTACATAAATAATCTCTGTGAACTTAAATTGGATCAGTGTAGAATTTTCACATTTGCTGATGACACAGCACTGATTTTTTATGGTAAATCGTGGGATGATGCAAAAACACTAGCTGAGGCAGGTTTGCGAAAAGCAGCGCAGTGGCTCGCTCAAAACCAACTTACATTAAATATTTCGAAAACTAGTTATATTCTTTTCACAAATTCTGACCGAACCTTGCCGCAAAACGACAATTTTGAGATTAAGCTACACGACTGTAACAATATACCGATAAATAATTGTAGATGCTTCCAACTCACTAAAACTAACGTTATTAAATATCTAGGTGTTTTGTTAGACGATAAACTCACATGGTGCCAACAAATAAGTAAACTAACAGAACGTACAAGAAAGTTAATATATATATTCAAAAAACTACGGAATGTCAGCGACTACAGTTTGTTAAAGACAGTATATTTTTCACTAGCACAATCTATTTTGAGTTATTGTATTACGACTTGGGGAGGTGCGCGAAAAAGTCACCTTATAAAACTAGAAAGAGCACAACGAATTTTACTTAAAACGATAAAACACAAACCATTTCGGTATCCTACTTTTGAATTATACAAAGATTGCGATGTTCTAACGGTTAGGCAATTATTTGTTCTTCAAACTATAATATCTCAACATCAAAAAATATTGTATGTAGATAAATCTGAAAAGTCTATTACTAGACGAAAAGATATGGTGTGCCCATCTGTTTCTTATAGAACATTCTTCATAAACAAATTTCAATGTTACCTTGCGCCTATGTTGTATAATAAATTAAACAAAATACTCGACCTTTATTCTCTAAACAGGCATAACTGCAAATGTAAAGTTACTAAGTGGTTAAAAACTCAAAACTATGATGAAATAGAAAATCTATTTACAGTTCTTAAATAACAGTGTTTATTAAAATTATAAAATACCGCTCCTAAAACCGTTAACACGTTAACTAAACAAACAACACTAAGTCAAATACAATATATACATATATAACATCTAACTTAAAAAAACATAAAATAAAACATCTAAATATAAATTTATGAAACCAAAAATTAATTTAAAATAACTAAATGCTTATTAATATAATTTTAATATGATACATTAACATTATAAAAAATATAAAGCCCAAAACTAAACTAAAACCTGAAACTACTCTTTTGCTACAAATAATGTAATTAAAATCGTAAATGTTCCTAAGTCCCAAGTATGCAGTGTTTTCGTTTCGTTCTATTGACAATTATTATTATAAACATATGTACTTCTCACTCGCTTCAAAATAATTTCGATCTACCTTTTAAATTATTTTCTTTCTAATTCTTTGTTTCTGATTACTTACCATACTTACTAAAATTGTTACACACTCACGTCGTAGTTCTTAAGTCACTGGAAGGAACTAACACCTAAGAGACAGGCTTGGCCTAGTTTAGGTGTTAGTACCCAAACAGTTTTAAATTTTAAGACAACATTAAATTTTAAGACAACATGTAAATTTAATTTTGGTTTCAATAAATATTATTATATATTATATATATATTATTATATATTGGCTTGGCGACATTCTGCTATTTTATCGTCCGTACAACGGGGAGGTTTTCTGAAATAGTGTTGGATGTGGAGATATTGTATTCAATTATGGGAATTGTTTCTCAAGAACGTCTATTTTAAGTGAAATGAAGATTTGAGAAGAAGTTTACAATAAAATTGATAACACTGTTGAAGATGTTCGTGAAGCAAATGAAGGTAGTTCCGCCATGCAAAAATGGAGAAAGAATATTCATTCCTACGGCCGGGCGCTCAGTCGTAAGAGGCAACAAAAAACCCGCATTCGTCAATGCGTCACAATTCCAAGGAACACCTCTCACGATCTCTAATAGTATTGGAATCCTTGCGGTCGACATAACGAATGACTTACAATTTCGGGGTCATTTGGAAGGCAAGGCCAAACTTGTCTCTACAAAGCTTGGGTGCTAAACCGTAACAAGCAGTACTTCACCCCGCGACAATGACTTGCGCTGTACAGAGCGCAAATCAGACCACACATGGAGTACTGCTCACATCTATGGGCCGGAGCACCAGCTTACCAGACTGACCCCCTCGACTCCATTCAGTGTCGCACCGTTCGCATAGTCGACGATCCCATACTAATTAATGCGTATTTTACCGTCTGTATAACGAGGAGTGTTCCGAGGAATTGTTTGATCTGGTGCCCACGCTTCACTTTTAGAACCTCTCTAAGAACTAGAACTCTAGAACTCTCTAGAAGAACTCTTTACCGTCGTCTGTTTTTCCCGAAAAATACAATCTAGATGTCTTTAAGTCTCGCGTGAACAGGTATCTTCTAGGTAAGCGTGTTCCACCTCAGACTGCACTACCACCTGAGATAAGGCGCAATGTCGGTCAAACGCGAACCTATTCACTATAAAAAAAGAACCGAACCGCTCGCCAGCAACGGCATGTTCGCCCCATTTCCTTGAGCTCCCACTCTTAACTACGCAAAGAACATTTGTTGCGCTACGACATGGGTTTTATGAGGAGGGCGTTACAAAATTTCTTAGAGGTCAGTCAGTATGGTGAAATTTCCTACACAACAAAGTCAAAGATCACACAGGCAAATCCTGACCAAAACGGGCGAGTGGGGAATGTCCCAGGACTCTATAAGATATAAAATTTAGTTTCAATATTAGACTACAAGCAGCCATTTGTGTCATTGTAACTGCATCACGTACCGAAAAATTCCAGTCACGCCCGAAGACTGCGAGTAATATTTCCAGCTGTGCTTATTATTGCTCGTAAAGCGTCGGGGAGGTCTTCAAACCCACTGTCAACACTAAACGGACAACGGTGCAAACAGATAATAAAATGAACGTTTGCTCTCGTAAAGATTTCTCAAAGTAATACTAAAAATATTTTTTATATTACGACGGAAATGTTTTGTATCGTAGAGTCTGTATTGCGTTTGTTTGTTGGACCAAAGAAATGTTGACTGCTGACTTAAGATATGGCTTAAAAAGCGTCGTATGTTTCTATCACAAAATGGAAAAGAGTCCCAAATTCTATCTGGAAGACGAAAAATCTTAGAAATGAGATCACAAATAAAATAAGTTATCGATTTCCATAATCTATCTATCAATAACTCTTTATTGTACACCAATACAAAAGAACTTACAGACTAATACTATGTCTAATAAGACATAGTGTTAGTCTCTAAGACCCCGCGGTCTTATCGCTAAAAAGCGATCTTTCCAGACAAATCAGAGATGAATTGAGAATATAATGATGATGGTGGTATACATAATACATTGTACAATTTCTTACATTCCAGTAATAAAAATATAAATGCCGTATATGCGGATGTTTTATGTATTAAATATACATATACTTAATATACATAACATACAAATACATATCTATGTGAATGAATTTCAGTTAATAATATAAAAAAGAACTTTCACCAAACGGTGAATTAATTCAGAATAACTAAGCTACTACAATTATATAAAAATATCAGTATGACTTTTTTTAATTTAACTTTTTTAATCTGGGCCCAAGAATGTATGGAAGCGTATCCGTCTCTTTTGGAAATCGAAATAACGCAAATATAAATCAAACTTGATAGATTAACTGACAGACGACCATTTTATAAACTCGTGGATCAATTTGATAAATTTATTACTGATACAGCTGAATGGCAGCGGCCAGTGAGTGTAACCATCGTTTAAATAGTTACAACGAATAAATGGTGACGAATCTGTTCCGGCACTCGCCGACGGCTGCCACGGTACGCTCACTTCGGTCGGTCGGTTCGTGCTCTTTGATCTGAAGCTGAAACCCAACCTAGCTCATTGTTCTGATTACTGGTCACGACCTCCGAACGCCCCCCACGACTTGGTATTTCAAAATCTATATATCGATTCGTTGACATTTATCATAATGACATCACTAATCTTGTTTGCCACGCTATAAAGTAGAAAAGCTGAATTTACTTTTCAATAAGTATTATATACGTTTAAAAAACCTACTCTGTCTGACTTCACCTGTTTTATTATATTGCCCAAGATAGCCCACTTCACATGAGGTCCGCTGCCTATGTTTTATTCGATCGTCTGAAGAACCAGTGCAGTGAAATCAAATCTTTCTATGATTAGAAACAGAAATATAGACTAAACAAGATAGTACTTGATACCCGCCATTTTGCAGACTCGTTAGCCGCCTCTGGGACCGGCAGCCATGTTTTATTCATTCGACTATGAACGAGTGAATGAACAGACTGTCGACTAAAGACCGGCATTATTGTTTTCGTAGAGCGGAGCGGTTTTGTCATATTGAAAATTGATATTCATACCATTTTAATTCTATAGTTACTAGTTAGTCTTATACTAATATATAAAGCTGAAGAGTTTGTTTGCTTGAACGCGCTAATGCCAAGAACTACTAGTCTGATTTGAAAAATTCTTTCAGTGTTAGATACCCATTTATCGAGGAAGATTATAGGTGTAATGTATATAAATTGCGGGTAGTTGCATATTTTATACATACGCAATAAACAGTCTCAACACCGCCGCCATATTGTTTCATTTGAGTCATTCCAATAGGATATATCATCACGCTAAAACCAATAGGAGCGGATTACCAATGCAGATTGTTTCAAAATCGGGGGTTTGTTTTTAACTTACTTTTTTTCGACTATTTCACGCAGACGTAGTCGCGGGCAAAAGCTAGTGTATGTATGTAATGAAGAGTTATGAGGAATCATGTGACATAGAGAATTTTAAATACATTTACATTTAAAATAAGACCAGGTAATAGTACTGAAGCCAATAATGTTACCTGATCTTATTGTATCATAATAAGACTACTACTACTCCATTGGCTCAGCGGCCCAAAGTGGGTCTTGGCCTCCGAAACGAGAGCATGCCACTTTTCTCGGTCCTGTGCGGTTTCTTGCCAATTACTGGCTCCCAGGTCCTACAGGTCAGCCTCTACTCTGTCCTTCCAGCGATATTTAGGATAAACATAACATAATAAGATCTATATACTACAAGTAGCATAAGTAAGAAGAAAATTGTAATAGACTAAGGACCTTTTGTAATGAAAAAGGCCGAAACAATACTGATTACCGTTACCGTCCGGAGGATGAGAAATAACAAAAGTTTGTGTGTGCAGTTTTCACGCATTAGAAGAGAAACAAAGTATGAAAAGGGCTTCTAAATTTCGTGATGTCACATTTCATATATTATATCGTTATTAGAATATGTTTAAGCTGAAAAAAAACGAAATTTGAAGTATTAACGAAGCACTTCAAAACATTTTCAACTCTATCTTTATGAATATAGTGACGCGTTTAGTGGTGAATTTAGTGAAAAGTTTAGTGGTCAGTTCAGTGGAGGAGGAGTGTACCGTAGTTTGAGAGTGGATCCAGAAGCGTACTACACGCGGTAATATCGGAGGTGAGCACCACAGTAGCAGGAGGTAGTCTAAACAATATCGGCGACGGTATTGTGAGTGAGACATCTTATTGTCAGACAATGCGTCGTCAGTTGTGCTTATAGGGGCAACCGGAAAAGGAGAAGAAGAAATACTTTCAATCCTAAGTGCGTACCCCCGCTCGCACGTAACAATATTATAATAGAAATAATCAATATCAATTTAAATGTGTCCGCATTTAAATCGATTTTAGATATCGTTAAATAATTATACTATTTCCACAGGTGGAGAATCGTGAAAATAAATTTATTACATTTAAATAGCAGCTGTAATCCAGTTAACATCCAATGAGTTTCTTTAAATTTTCGAATCGAGTAATATTCGCTCTATTCAATCACCTATTTCACTGTATATCGAACTTTAATATCTTAGGGCATACAGTTCCTTTTGCAAGTGCAGGAACTTCGTTCTTTCAGCGACTTTAGTGTTGAGAAGTGAAAGATTAGGTTTATTCATGTTTATAGCGCTGACTGAACAGGCGAGGTCGCTTTCACAATAGTTCTTTAAGGAATAAAATGATAATAAAATAGATTGTGCAGTTCACCTGATTGCCAGCCTAATGCAATCTTCTTTATTTGCTCTATTTTATAGCTGACAGCTTGGCAAATGAGGTTAATACTTGCAGCTATCAAGTATCAAAAACAGCACTTATGACAGAGGCATAATTTGTATGGCTCCAATCATTTTCAATAAATTACCTAAAGACTGGAGAGATTTAAAGCGTGACATATTTAAACAAAAATTAAGGACATTCCTATTAAATAAATGCTATAAGGAATTATTGGATTTTATAAATACATTTTAGTCTCTTTTATAATGTGATATTATTATAAGATATCAAGAAAATAATTATTGTAGACATTTCTTTGGTGTTGTAATTATTATTAATTTTTTTTAATGACATTTATTTAGTTTTTATAATGACATGTGATTTTATTTATTATTATAATTTTTCTATGCCTAACTGGCCAAACATGACGCACATTTATTTTGTTACTATCGTGCATGCTCTTATATGTAATACTCATGTTTAAGAAATAAATAAACTTTGACTTTGACTTTATCATTTATCGAAGTACTTTTTTAATCGAAAAATTAACATACATTATGTAATACTTGCAACAACTTAGAAGGGTTTATGGTAATAAAAGAATATACAACTGAATGCAATTGACACAACCGATAGCGGATTAAAATGATTAATAAACTGTTTTAATTAAAGTGTTATGAATGAAAAGAATTTAATGTATTACTGTTTGGAAATTGCAGATAATATTGTACTACAAGATATAATATAAAACATTATACTTAAAGTTTTACATCTAATAAAACAAACCGAACACAGTACAAATCTATCGCGTCTGCCAACATGAAAACAAAATTTGTGAATACCGTCTATATAATACAATTGAGTTTTTTAATTATAATAAACATTCCTGCACAAAATTATATTAAATTATAAAGAACTACCCTACTCTATAAAAACAGGCGAAAATCACAGAATAAATAAAAATATAACATTATTATTCAATTAAGGAAATGGCCGATCGTATCGTTTAGAAATAGGAGGGTACATAACAAAATCAATTATTAACTTTAAAAAGAAATACGACATCAACACTGAGGTTTCGCAGTATGCGCCTACTTTTATAAACATACAGTCAGAAGCATCATCACGTCGAACCTCTGAATACTTGAACCGGTTCAAGTTGAGGGAGGATCCATCGTGTGTCTATGAACCTGGAGTACCAGAGACCATTACACGCAATCTTCGACTGCCCCTTCTTTGCTGTGGACCGGTACAATATCGGGTGTGCCCTGGAAACTGAAATAATGAGGAAGAACATCCGCGACTTACTTGGCAAGAAGCAGCACGAGGAATTTATGAGGTATGTGCTCAAAATCGCGAAAATAATAGTAAAATGAAATGGGTCGACAAATAACACTGCTAGTATATAATTGTATTTAGTAGCATAGGCAACAAAACATGTAAATAATCTAAGCAGCAGAATGTACATGTATAAAATGCAAGTAATATATGTAAATAGGTAAAACTATATACTTATATAATAGTAATTAAGACAAAATGTATTATAAGATTTGGTTAAAAAAACGAAATACAAAAAGATGGGGTGTTTAACCCCCCCCCCCCCCGTTATTGTCCCCGTGCTTTTAGAATAGATATAAAAATAATAAGACATAAAAGGAAAAGACTGCCTTGAAATATGACGGAGGCGTTGGCTAATAAAAATAAACATCTGCGTCTCGGGACGCCCGACAGAAGGGATAACTTAAACTAATCTAAGTTGAACTATTTAATATTGAAATTGTTTCAATCGAGAAAAGCTTAGGTTGCTACTTAAATTCTATGTATATAGCGGGCGGGTTAGAGTGAGAGAGGGGGAGCCTGCCTACCACTGTGCGTGGGAGAAAGGGAACTTAGAGAGACTGGCGCCGTAACGCGCTACATAACGAAGCGGTTTACCTTCCATAAGGAGTTATCACTTCAAAAAAACACCAACTAACTAACCTACACTAATATTATCCCAGATGGAGTAGGGATATAAGAATATATCGATTTAGAAGAAGCTAAGTCAGCACTCGTTTCAGTTGAAAAATGGCATCAATCTGCAGACGGCGTGCGCAGCTTCGGATTGAATTGCGAACGAAAAAAGATTGATTTACAACTAGATTGAATACTAAATCTAGTTTTTTCTTTTCTTTAAAGATATATGGGTGTAACGGAATCTAATTCATAACACACGACGGTTATCAGCTTTCAATATTTTTGCCGTTTTATCATTTTCAAAGAGTAAATGACTGAGTCATAGGTACTACGTACTGATAACTTCTTTTATTTTTCCTTCCACCCATTAAATATTATATAATTTTTTTAGAGCTAGGCATGTTTATTGAAGAGTTTCTTGCGCCGCTTCTTCTCTTCAAGCCATAGCATGTTGTGAAGCGGTGGTAAATTAGATCAGGCTCCCATAAAGAGTAAAAAATAACCATAAACAAAATTAAAACTAAATCATTTTAAATGAACAAGTTGGCGGTAGGCTAAATAAACTTTAACAGACAATTATCTTCTTTGCCGTCCATGACCACGGCAACTGAAAAGCGGCCGAAACGTCGAAATAGCCAATTAAATAAATTACCGCGCTGAAAACCTTTAAAACGTAGTTTTATTATGTATACAAGTCGCGAAAATTTAAGAAAATATTACTTACTACGTACTAGAGAATCTATTTAAACAAAACAGGTCGAAATTGATGAATGCAAGGGCCTGCGGGGCGAGCCTACTGTGGACTGACTCATGTACTAGCTGCAGCGCTAAATACCATCTACCCAAACTATTAAAACATGAGAGTATGGTTTTCTGGCAACCAAAAATTGAACATGTCCGACGGCCGAGACGAGTTGAAATCGATAATTTTAACTAAAATGTTTTATCGAGAATACAACAAACTAAAGGAGTTTCAACTCTAAAGCGTTTAAGTACCGAATTTCAAAGCAAAGGGTTGCTTAAATAAAGATATATTTTCTTAGAACAGAACTTTAGGGTAACGATTCTTGGTTGTTTGTGGTAAATAATACTTTTAGAAGCACAACAGTATTATGTTTCTCAAAGATCCTGTGCAAGAGGTTTCCAAATCGGGCATTTGTGTTACTAATATTACTCTTTAGTTATACAATATAATTGTAAATTAAACTATATAATTAAGTTTTAAAAAACACAGCCGACTTCAAATAAACACAAAATCAACTAAAACCAAAAAGTTTTTCACAACAATTTCATAGTTACTTTTTTTGATATACGATAGCCTCTTTGGTGAGTGAGCTAAGCCTTTACCAGCCTACCTCACCCAGAGGCTCTGGGTTTGATTCCTGCTATGGCAAATTTCGTTAACGAAATCTATTGCAAAATATAAAGTGGTTTTAGGTAAAAATTTACTCGAATATACCTTTACATTGTATATTTCACGTACTTATAGTAATTATATTTCTGTTTATTGTACACCATTACAGAAAACACAGGAAACTTTATAGCCTAAAAGTATTAATATTAAATTAAATAGTCTAAATGTGCCTAATGGGCGGTCTTATCGCTAAGCAGCGATCTCTTCCAGACGACCAGTGGCAGGAATAAAACAGATTATATTTGACAAAGGTGGTATACTTGAATATTATACGGTATGCAGCTTCTTACATTATGTTTTATTCATTAATAAGTATGTAAGAATTTTACTACATAGAGACATAAATACATCTATTAATATTACATACATATATATAACCAACCAGAGATACCGCAGCAAAAGATTAGTGCCACAACTTCCCGCACCTCACGGTTGCCTAAGCGACTGCCGTTTAAAATTAATTAAATCTAAAATATGAGCGCGAACGCTGTCTGTCTGTTACAATAACTGTCACGACGTTTAAGAAGTTGCTTTAATTACATTTCTGCCTCCCCCCTAAAACGCGGATGAGTTATAATTCAATATTCAAACTCGAAATTCGCTTAATTGAAATCATTCGTTTTAATAGTGTGAGGCGGTGATTAACAGTGATTATCGGGCTTTCACTAGTTTCAGTTCGTGGATTCGCTTTCATCAAAGCTTACCCATTTTTCTTCTTCTCACAATCCTTACATACTCCTTTAGTCTGGCATACGCCCCTGTCACGTTTATGACGTGACTTAATGTCATCCATCATTCTACTCCATCTTTATTAGGTCTGGCGTTACACCGGCTTCTTCCTCTCAACCTTTCAACTGCAACTGTAACTTTCTGAGGATTTCAAGTCAGCATTTGCTCTCCACTCTTTGATTGAATATGATTATATGTAGCCACTTCATGTATCTTGCCGACCATTCGTTTACTTGGCATAAGTTCCATAGCATTAATTTCAACCGATGGTAAGGCAAGTAGGTGAATAGTAAGATATAGGAAAAGGCAATGAAATACGTCAAAAACATGATGTCTGGAATGCTCTAGAATGACAGCAGACGCGATAGGCGACGTATGGAGGCCACGTTACGCGTCTGAAAGAGATCACTACAGTGCACTCTTTTAATAACCATTCACTCCGTTGGCTCAGCGACCCAAAGTGAGTCTTGGCCTCCGAAACGAGAGCACACCACTTTCCTCTGTCTTACGCAGTGTCTTGCCAGTTGGCGGCTTGTAGTACGTTCAGGTCATCTTCTACTCTGTCCTTCCATCGATACTTTGGACGACCAACTGGTTGCCCCAAGTATGCTTTCTTCTCTCGGCTCGGCCATGAGGTCTTCTGACAACATCAATTAATTCTAACAGTGGAAAACTTTAAAACACAACCCACCTTATGAAGTGCACTCAGTTATAAGGATATTGTCCATTAGCCGCGGCATCTCGAAGTTCCCGGCTGATCGGAACTATTGGAAAAGTGTTTACCATTATTAATTCTGATCCAATAATCGTGATTAATTAAGAAACGCCCTCCACTTGCTATCTTAAGAATAAACGACCGGCGACTGACATTAGTTTTAGTGAGACCTTGCTTTGAAGCTCACCGCCTACTAGCGCCTTGAGTACGCTCGTATCAACTAGAAGTCTTGTAGCTCTGGCCGAGCTTGGCGAAGTCTTGAGGCGATTATCACTCGAATTTTACAACTGGATACACTTGCCCTAATATTTTATAAACTGGAAAGTTTCTAAGGATGAATATATATTATTCACAAAAATAAAAGGTACACAACAAGATCAGTCTGTATTATTGGACGTCGGAACTAATATGTATAGATGTATGTTATTCTTTCACGTAAAAACTACTTAGCGGATTTTGATGAAAGTACAGTAGAGTACAGAAGTGTAGCTTATAATTTAGAAATACAATCTTTAAATAGGTTTTTTAACGATAAATATCAAGCAGAGACGTCATTGCTATGAGTCATGACATGGCGTTGAGCGGTTACATGTTGAGACGAATAACACGCATCATCATCCGATTACCAACCACCTCACCAACGGGCAGACGTTAATGACGCTCAGTATTGTGAATGTTCAGTTCAAACTCAGAAGTCGTGGACGACAGTTAGTAGATTATAATGGTTAAAATCTACCCTCATTACCCTTAATTCGGTAACGCGTCGGTCAGATTTGCGTTTCGCCATAGCCGCATTAATTAGCGTGCGGGTCGGTTTACCGGGACTAACGAGGGGCCATCCACGTGCAGTATAGATCACAATTTAAGGTACAATTTTCGACCTTTCAAAGTATATATTAATTAAAATACCTTAAGCTACTATTAGTTTATTGAGACCTAATACTGATTGTTAGATTTTATATTTAACTTGCTTCTGCCCGCGACTTCGTCCGCGTGGATTAGTAATAAAAAGTAAGTTACAACCTTATACAAGTAGTACATTGATGTATATAGACGAAAAAGGAGAGAAAATCTGGTGAAATCTATCTTTTACTTTAGATCCACACCTTCTATAAGATTTTCTTTTATATTATTTTTAAGGAAAATTGCTTTTGTAAAGGCAAACAGTAATCTGCCTTCATGTAAAGGTCTCGTCTACCCTATACATTTCTACCATCACTGTAACTTTATACTTACATTCGATCAACAAATCTTAAGAACCGGATCCAATTCAGTATTTCCATGAATATATTCGCAAATTGTGTACTGAAAATGATAAAAAGCTGCAGACATACTCGTATCTAGGCAACAATTATTTTACCTGTGAAATGATCATAAACCCAATTTACTTGGAAACCTGTATTCTAAGAATTTCTACAATAATATTAGGAAAGTCTAGATAATTTTTATCCGGTGAATGAGAAATCGAATTATAACCAAACTTTTAGATTTATAAGAGAAGAAGAAAGAAAGAGATTATATTTTTAAGAAATAACGATATACTCGCACTAATTAATAAATTATAGTAAAAAGAAAGAAACAAGTTTTGAGAAAATTTACGCCGCATTTTCAGCAGGTGAGGTCCGACACAAGGTTGATTTTCAGTGCAAACCGCCCTTCTAACGCGATGTCTGTTTCTTATAGGAAAAGTGACGTAAATGTTCTTTGTCCACAGGGGACACAGTATGCCCGAGTGGCATGTTCAAGTGCCCGGAGGGGAAGTGCATCCCGGCGCTGTGGGTGTGCAACTACCAACAGGACTGCGACAAGGGGGAGGATGAGTTTCAATCGTGCCGTAAGTACCTTACACATTTACACGATTAATTGGACCTACTTATACGAAACAGAACCAATCCACAAATATACCAAAATTGGGTTAAAATGCAAAAGGCTTTCAAAATGCACCTTCCATCGACTCAATAAGAATCATAACAAGATCTGACAACATTCACAGAATAAAAGTTAACCCACAAATCACCAAGAGTATAATAAACTAACAAGATCCATGGTCCATGGTAATCCAAAAACCTAAAAGGTTTATTTGAATATATAGAACCAAATATAATACACAATATTCAACAAACTTTTTTCCAAAATATACACATTTTTTTGCACGCAAAATTTTAATAAATGGCTTTTTATCAAAACTGTGGGTTGGTTCCATTTTGCATAAGTAGGGCCAGTAGGTCTGTACCTCAGGCAACCCATCAGCTTTGCGATTTAACGAGCAAATGTAGCGAGTTTTTTGGGAACGTTCTCTACTGATAGCGGTCTGGCATAAAACTGACATCTATGCGATTTTTTAAATTAACTCAAAAATAAGCCGTGATAGCTTATTGGTTATCGCACTCGCGCTCCAAATTCAAAGGTTGGAATCCAAGCTGGAAAATATGCCCCACTTAAGCAATTTTCTGACCTAATGTGCTTATTATTGTTTTTTTCTTCTAAAGCCAGACTGGTGTCTCCGACAAGGGTTTGGAGGGAGGCAGATCACTACACTTATATCACTGTCACTTTAACACTGTTTCCAAACAAAATATTTCTTGTAGTCAAGTTTACAAGGCGTTTTATAGATTTACATTATGCGGTTCTTATATACTAGTACATAAAACTTTAGGTAATTAAATAGTAATATAGTTTATAACAGAGATTCTAACATTATAATATCATTTCTTATTCTATACCACGAATACAATCTATTAGTCGCTTTTTTTTAAAAGGTCAATATTTTAGAGAATTAGCGTTGGGAATGGTCGGTTTTGATTGGTTTATGTTGGAAATAGGGCTTAGCATTTTGGGGGAGGGGTTTGGGAGGGGAGGAAGTGTTCGTTCTTTCGTGTGGAGGGTATTGGAAGGTGCATATTGTTACAAATACCACGTGCTACCGGTGCAAGAATACATCGTGATGAAACCTGCACACATCGAGATAAAAGATATTCAAACCCTCCAATCCATCTTGGACAAGCGTGGCGGGGGTATATTATCCCTTCCCCCATAAATGGGAGGGCCGAGCCCAGCAGTGGGACATTTATGGGCTGTTATTATTACTACAACAATAAAAATTATTTATATAATAGGTGTAGCTGCAGTTTTCAATGTTATGTACATAATTTGCTCCACAATAAAAACCGGCATTCGCTAAATATTTGCAGAATTATTTTAATTTATAGAGAAGCAGCTGTATTGTTGCAGTAGCACGGATTACGGTGGGTAATTAACTGCTTTGAAATATGCGTTGCAACGTGTCAACGCAACACAATTTTCATAAACATACATGTCATACATGGCCTAGATTAGGCCGCCGTATCAAAAGCAATCAAAAGATTGACAATACAAAGTTAGTTGCTCAGCTGGCTGGCAAAAAGCTAGGGTTTCTATTAAAGGTGAGGCAGTACTTCACACCACTTCAGTTGCTGAATCTTTACGAAGCACAAGTGGGGTCTTGCATGGAATACTGCTAAAAGATGAGTCTTTGGTAAGGCCAAATACCAGCTCGAGACATTCGAGTCAAAAGAGAAAAGAGCTCTAGGAAGCTGATAGGCAATAACCGATTCGACGAAAGGCTTCAGAGCGTAAATCATCAACGTAAAGTCGTTAGTTTGTCGGTATTCTATAAGATACATTACGGCGAGTGTGCCAGGAAATTGCACGAATTAATTCATCCCTCACCATTTTATCACCGGATAAGCGGACCTATAGGCTCACGCCACCGATATATAGTGGAAATACTGAAATGCCACATTTATGATACGTACCGTTGACCAGTGGAAGGAACTCTTTACCCTCGTCTATTTTTCCTGAAAAATACAATCCAGGTGTCTTCAAGTGTAGCGTGAACAGGTATTTTCTAGGTAAGCGTGCTCCACCTTGGACTACATTTCCACCTGACATCTGGCGCAATGACAGTCAAACGCGAACCTGTTCTATATAAAAAAGATATGAAGATTTGTCACATTTCTGTAGATAAATTTGAGATATTGCATACAACATTTCCACAAACTCAGCTGAAATTTCCTCCAGCACAGCGCTAATTTACTGCCAACTCCACCTGAGTCATTAACCATTATGTATAACATAATCTTATGTATCAATGCAATCGGCAAAATCACGTATATTCAAAACTTCATACGAAATTCAATTTTCAACAGTAGTAACCACAAAACGGAGCAATGCTCTCTCTGAACGCCCATCGTGGCCATCGGAGTGGGACTGGAGCGTGCCCAAGAGGCCACTTTGTCCATCCACGTGTGCCTAAATCTCTTAGATGCCGATTGCAAACGTTTCGAGAATAAACAAGTAAACGACTTCTAAAAGATGCTTTGTATCTTTATGCTGCATTTCAAATATCTTTAATTTAAAAAATATTATAAAAGAATAACGATTTTACTGCGGCGGTCTCTTCCAGGCAACCTAAATCAAAATTTGAATCAGGTGATTTAGGTGGTGCAGAAAAAAGACAATAGATATATAAATACTCAAACAAATTTAAGAAATAAATGTACAAATATATACATAAATACATAGTCATATATATTCACATATACAACACTGTTATTGTAATAAATGTATTGTTATAAATTTTAGTAACAATGAAAGTGTTTTTATCGTGATGCATCAAAACTAGGGTGACAATAAGGTATTTTAAAGCCTGCTTTTTTATATGAACATTGTTTTAGAATGTATTGCAAACCCCTCAGCTTCCAAATTGCTAGATTTATGTTCTCCACACGAGTCCCGTTTGCCGATTCGCCTACAAGCAAACATACAAAGGAAATAGACATATTTGACTGTGGTTTGAAAACAAGTTCTTAAAAACAAAATGAAAAGTGATTTCCATCAGACACCTAATGATAAATAATCATTTTTGAAACTTCTGTTTGTGTGTTGTCGAAAAGTGTAGAAAAGTTTGGAAAGTGCATTTTTATCCGCATCGAGTCTTTTCAGCTACAGTGCTGCCTCCTACAGTTCCTGCACGTACCCTAATAAAACTAATTCAGAATCACATGTTACTTGTCTCGTCAAGAGCCTCTCTTGGGAGGATCCTGACTGGCAGCGGGCACGTGGAAGCCACTACGTGACCCTTCTACTTTGTAAATTTTGTTGAGGGGACACCAGAAATGTTTTGAAGTAAAACACTTCCTGACTTACGCTTGTATACTCAACCGTTAGTTAACATTTAGTACCTTTCCCTTATTTAAAGCAAACTTAGACATTAAAACAATGTCAGTTAAATATTAATGTTTGTGCATTTATTGTCATTCTCGGCTTTTGTCGATACGTTATACCTACTACCTAAAATATGTGAAAACTGCATCAACTACATTAAAATATTTAGTTTCCAATAAATGTAATAAATTATAGTTTTTAAACGGTATATCATTGAAGAATTTGACAAGTTGTCATATTTGGTAAAATTTCTTGAGAACCACAGATTTTGAAATTGCATAGCTGATATATTATGTATAATTTTTTTTAACGAGTTACGCAGGACTCGTATTCAAATGCCGTTGGAATTACTATAGAGTTTATTAGAACTATACAAACATGTATGACAGAGGTACAAATATAACTGAACGCAACCAGTACAAACTGCACGATTCAATAACACGCGCAAAGTCCGTCATTAAATAGATCACTGAATGTACACAAGTCTTGCTCCGCTGGTGGTTGCTCGACGGCCCCATCTCTCAATTGGAGCATTGGCCGCGTGGACTGAATTTCCTAGAATCACACCTGGCTAATGAATGCCATAAAGTATTACAATACACAATGGGCAAAGTAAACAAAAGAGGTCTAAATGCCGAAAAGGTAATAAAATGTCTACAGGTATGCAGGTGTGAATTTGTCTTTTGTCGGCGTTCAGGTTGTAACAATACAGTTGTGTTGATACGCAACTAAATGCTGTTGTAAAACAAAATAGGTAAGTGATTTAAGTACTCTCTCTTAATATTTAGCACTTAGAGGGCACACCTATTGTTGCAAGTCGTCATAGGCGATGGCGACCATTTTCCATCAGATCGGATGTCTACTTGTTTGACCGTACCTAAAGTGTTTTGTTAAATTCAAGTATTTTCGTAAAACAACTGACAAGAGCCGTAAAACAATTAATCGCGTGGGAACGTTGCGGCGTTGTGCGACAAATATATTGCCATGCAACTGCTGCATGCGACATGACATGTTGGAGCTGTTCACTTGATCTAAAATTCCGTATATTATATTTGTCGAATCAATTAATTTTAAGGAGAAGGTGACGTGGTATAGTCATGATGAAATTATGGACTGATTACGGACTGTAGCTCCAGCAAATAAAAGGAGATTTTTTTAATTCGAAAAGAAACGGCACGCTGATCTACGTAGGCAATTAGACACATATATCGTGACGCGACGCAGAACGAAGACTACTTTGGGAATGGGATGTGCGGGCGACAACCGACATAAGACTACCCCCTCATCCTGCTCAACCCCCTCTGTTCTTCTACACGCGCCCTCTGCCGCCCGTCTTCGCATTTTATTTACAATATATTAAACATTAAATAAATATTATATTGCGTCGCTAACATGGAACTTAACGACCCGCTCAACCGGTGTGATAGTGTGTAGTGTTATATTTGGGTACTTGTATGGTTGTTCTTGCCGTGCTCTTTTTAAGGTTAATAATTATTTTTGTAATGTACCCTCTTATTTCAAAAAGATACAATCGGCTATTTCCATAATTGAACAATAGTTTTACAAATGTTTTTCTGTGTTGCAAATGTCCATAGGCGATGGTAACCGCTTTCCATTATGTGGGTCATCTGCCTGTCTGCTGAATTCATTTAATAAATAAATAAAAAAATTACTAATCGCGAAAATTTGAGAAAATACTGTGTTATATGATCATGTGACGAGCTGGACAACGCTGGAAGGCTATAAAGAAATTACAAGAGTTATATTCTTAAAAAACATAAATAGCGTAAGAGTTAAGAGCCGTTTATAGCGAAATCACAAGAGATTCGGCCCACACAACTCTAAAACTAAAATGGACAGTCCCGTGGGCGAAACGTGACAAAGGCCGCGGACATGTTACTTTTGTTGTCCCGGAATACGATCCCGGATCGGAAATCCCATCGGCGCCAAATTGCAAGTAAACAAGGGAGTCTACCTATCTTTAGAAGTTTTTTTAGATTCCGAGATTAGGTTTTACTGCAGATTAAATGGCATGCCGCGTAGTTAAACTAAACCATCCAAATTAAAAACGACTTCAACGACGTTTTTAGCGTTTGGACGTTACTAATCCCCCTTTAACTTTTCGAAAAGTAATTGTATTAAATACTATAATATAATAAATATATCTTACAAATATGTTTGTATGTATTTAATTTATAAAGTAATTTAAGTATGTGTATTTAACTTATATGTAATTTAAATAAATTTGTTTATGTTATAACTAATAATCTGTACCACCTAAATCGCCAGATTAGGTTAAACTATTCCTTAAGTTAGGTTACCTGGCAGATATTTCTTTAAGCAATAAGGTCCCCCCCCCCCTCTTTGTTCCTACTCTGACAATATTGTAATTGTGCATTTTCGAAATTGTATATTTGGTGAGCAGTAAAGTGTTACCTATCTATTTATAATAAAATATGCATATTGCATTGGTAATTACCAACCAAATATATTTAAAGACGGATAAAATTTTCTAAACTTAACACGGCGCCAGATGGCGTTGCAGTGTTTCAAATTCTATGGAATTGTTTGACACAATTCCGTTGAAATATTTTATTTATTTCCCTAAAATAACAGGTTCAGCTAATACAATATAATTGAATACATTAATTTGATAATTAATGTATTTAATTGTAAATTATACATTGATACTATAATAAATTGTTTGAGTTTGTATACAATGTGTTTAAAAATTTGAAAAAAAATCAGGGCGAATATATAATTCGGATTAGAAGATTCCGAAAATGCAATTTATATAATTTTTGTCTGTCTGTCTATTTGTAAGGGCATCACGTGAAAACTACTGAACCGATTTAAATTAAACTCGACACGTAGCTAGCTCATATCCCGGGGCATATCTTAGGACTTTTTATTCCAATGAATCACATAGTTTCCATGGAATAGATGGATTAGTAAAGATAGATAAGATGTAGACAATCGAACGCGTTAGAGTGCATCTCACTTGTACTTATACGCTTGAATAATGCTCTAGCGGAACTCTTAACGAGTCTGGGAAGATGATTGGCCCGTCAGATTTGTCTGGCTCATTGGAAAATATCTTAAAATATTATACTTGATAATATATATAAAATTCAGCCTTCCTAAAATCACGTAAGCTTGGGGTGACTAGGGTCTTGGACCATATAGATTTACACCTAATTAATTTTTATGTCAGTGCATAATAGAGAGCTAGTACTATACTAAAAATATTGAACCCACTTCACCACAAAAATCAATTAAAATCACATTGAAATAAACAGAGTATTAATTCAGTCTGACGATAATGGACTTCGATGGGTACATTCCGAGAATCATCAAGTAGCTCTTAGCGTTTCAATTAAACAAGCACTCGGTTGCGTTTTCACAGTTTCGAGTTACGCAAAGTATGGATATTAAATAATATCACCACTTTGAAAGTCGAGACCTAAACGGTTTCCATTCTGAATGTTTTGAGCAGTAAGAAGACGCTGCCAGTTGCTTAAATTGGGTGTTTTGCGGTGCTTGTAATTTGAATAATAAACCTAATATGCTTGTTCTTAAGAAATTCACAGCCTGTTGGTCGTAATTATAGAAAAGGACTATTTTATAATAAGACTAAGCTCTGCATAGATAATGATTATTGGACGATTCAGCAGTTTGCTGACGCTGTTGCCTACTTTAGGCTACTTTAATCTTCGCATACCCTCAATTTTGTTCAGAAATTTTGAGCAACATTACCTAACAAGAAAAAAATTTCTAACATTGTGATCGTATGTTTCTTAACAAATGTTTACTAACATTTTTAAACAGCAGTGTGGCAGCACCTTAATACATAGGTATTAAGACTTGCAATTTGGCATGGATCTTCCGTACGCCAAGTAGAGGTCACCTAAGAGCGGATTTTACGGCACGCGGAGCGGGCGGATGTCAGCTACTATTCTAATTTTACTATCAATAACGCTCACAAATACTTTATGATCGAGTTGCTATTAGATCCCTGGTCTAGGGTATGCCCCCATATAACAACAGCCTTGAGTTGTGTTCCGGCATTAGTGACCAGGTTCCAGTCTCCCTTGAGAGGGCAGCATATTTGTAGCACCTTTGCGGTATTGTAAATGTCCATAGGCGATGGTAACCGCTTTCAGTCAGGTGGGCCGTCTGTCTGCCCGTCTGCTGAACTCATTGATAAAACCCGGCAATAACACTTCACATTATACAAGTAGGTAGATAGAGATATGTTATATATATAGTATTATATTATGTGATGTAGCCCTAAACTTTGGCACAAAGAACGCTTCAGCAATGCAACGTTGAATAGAAATCGAATATCTGCACTTGAATAGGAACCACGCCGCACGCCGCTTCAAAATACATTCTTAACAATACATACATACATTCCTGGAAATACGTGATAAAATGTAAAAACAAATTCGGTCAGAAATCACGGTAATAAGGATAACAAGAAAGCTTTTGCCATTTACTATTATAAGAATTTTTGCTTACACACTTTCAGGGGCCCTGAAGCCTGGAGACTGGGGGGGCGGGGGGGGGGGGTTTCATTGATACGGCGGTAACCATGCCCTGAATTTAACGCAACTGAACTGGTTGAAACGACGGTACATCCTAAACATGACTTCACTTTCACTTGATGTCAAACAATAATAAATTTCATGATAATCAATGCTTTCTCACTACTAGAATAATATTGGTACGACCGAGGTCCCAATAACGCAAATTCGCACCTGCGTCTGTAGAAAAACATTTTATTATCTTTTTCGGTATTAGAAAAACAGCCCATTGAGTATTGTAATCTTTTATGCCAGGTGTGATTCTTAGAAATTCATGTTCAGTTAAGTCTATGTGACGGAGAGACATATTGTATTTATGCAATATAAAGCAATGCCTCAATTGAGAGATCGGCAGTCAAGCGATAAGCACAAGCGAAACAAGACGTGTGTACTACACCCGGTAATCTATTTAGTGACGGCGCGTGTTATTATATTTGTACCTGTGTTATACGTGTTTGTATAGTTTTAATAAATTCTATAGTTATTCTAACGGAATTCTAATTAGAGTCCTGCATCTCGTAACAAAATATAAAATGATCTGCCTTTCTAATATCCTTTCATACTTATATAATTAGTATACATACAAACTTCACGCCAGGTCCCTTGCGGGGCAGGCACGAACAACAAAGAGCCATTTAGGCTTATTCTTACACACCTCACTTGCTTCTTTGACATATATAATTAAAACATATAAATACAGTAGTGCCTATGTATTATATGTAATTATATTAAATCGTTCAGGCACATAAGCTTCAGTCCGTCATTTAATTAATACCATTGATGCACAAAGCACAACCGCCATTACAATTACCTTTGATTGGATTCTGTGGCAAATTTCACATAGGTATTGTAGCTTAAAAAGCCTGGACTGTTCTAGTTGAATAACACCTATCCGTGCAGGACCTGGAAAGAATATAATTTCCTGCGTTGGAATGGCCTGTTGTAAGAGGCCACAAAACAACCCACAGGACCCTAGCCAGGTGGTAGGGTATTTCTTCGACTGGATGGCAACCACCCTGGTCTAGAGTATGTCGCCATAACAACCTTGAGTTGTGTTCCGGCATTAGTGACCAGGTTCCAGTCTCCCTTAAGAAAGCAGCAGCGAATTTGTAGCACCTTTAGCGCGTTGCAAATGTCCATAGGCGATGGTAACCACTTTCCATCAATTGGGCCGTCTACCTGTCCGTTGAACTCCTGCAGTAAAAATAAAAAAAAACATAATCTGCATTACTTAAATACTAATAATTTGTCGCCTTAACACCAAACTGATTTTGGAAAAATATTATCGTCCAGCTTATTCAACGTTAAGGCGATTGTATACTTGTCGTCAAAATCGCCAACCACTTATAGTTATTTGATTGATGGCCATTCATTACAAAGCACTTTCAGTGTACGCGAGTTGCTAACGACCGGAACGTGAATTTCGTTGTGATTGTGGCATTTGTATTCCCTAAATCGCTTATTGATGAGGCTTGCAATGATTTTGTATCGCGTTGAAAACATTCGTGGCATTTGTTTTAACTTTAACTACTATTTCATTGGTTGAAATATTTTTAGATTATTCCAAATATTCCTCACAAGGAATAAAGTAAATCATTTATTTAATATCTAGTTTACTATAGAATCGTTATCAAACTTCGTCTTTTGATGGGCAGTCTATAATCTCATTACTCTTTTCATTTCGTAGGTGTTCTCAGGTTAGTACTGGAAACTTAGTAGTTTCCAATAATATTAATGTAATTAAATAAAACTTAACCCTAACTAAACCTAGTTAACTAAGATTAGTTTTTTTGTATTCTATATATAATCCATTGAGACTACTAAATAAAATACTAAGCATAGGATCAATTTGACTTTATCACATACAAAAATTTTCCTACGATGTAATGGTGAAAATTTAAAATATTAATAAAATATCTCTCGAAGTACAATTTTACCCTTCCTTAATAGTTTTGATTTAATCATTTGGTCTTCTACAGAAAAAGTGTCCGACATTTGGCTATTTTACCTCACTGAATTGAATATATTTTTAGAGTTATTTGGTATTGACCCCAGCATTCATTTATATAATAGTGTTATATGCCGACAAAGGTAAACGCACAGCCGCATGTCGTAAAGCGCAGTTTATTACCTTTCCGCATTTAGGAATTCTTTTGTTTACTTTGTGTTTAGTATTTGTAATTAAGAAAACATTTTATTGTTATTGTACTTGTTTTATGGTCGTCATTAGTGTCGAACTAATTCAACTTGCCAGTTTTGGCATCGGAGCATTATAAAGCAATGTCCCAATGCGGAGAGGGGCAGTCAAGCCTGGATTACGATACGAGTAAGACGTACATTCGATGAGCGATATGTGACAGATTTTGCGCGTGTTATTGAATCGTGCAGTGTGTACTGGTTGTACCCAGCTATATTTGTACCTGTTTTGTACGTGTTTGTATAGTTCTAATAAAGTCTATAGTAATTCCAATTGTATTTTAATTCGAGTCCTGTGTAGCACGTAACAATAATTGGTATTTTTTAAAAACTGAATGTTGGTTTCTCCCACAGCGCCGCCAGAGTGTGAAGCGGGTCAGCTGACTTGCGGGCAATATGTGTGGAACAAGACGTACTGCATCCCGCCGCATTATCGCTGCGACATGCACGTCGACTGTGTCGATGGTACCGACGAGGCAGAGTGCAGTGAGTATACATCTTTATGCTTTCATATCAAACAAAGCAACGATAATCAATTAGTAATCATAATTTTGAACATTAAAACGGGGAATGTTTTATATTCGTCAGTTATTTACACCAAAGAAATAGAAAACAAGATTTCGTATTTCGACTTTTTACCTATCTATTATGGAAAACTATAGTTATGTAAAGTACAGGTAAGGTATGTGCGTTTTCTGCATAATTTTGTATAATCATCAGTAGTCTCTAAAGTACCTAAAAATATTTTCAAGTCATACATACATATGTCTATGTCTTGTTAACATGACACATGTGACTTTATATAAAAAAATATAGTAAGAAATCACTTCGTGTTTAGGTTATTATCTTTGTAAAAACTTAATACATTTAAAAACTGTATATATGTATATTTACTTTGGATACATTTTACAACAATAAATAGTTGTCAATTGTTATTAGTTATTTAAACATTTAGTTATTGCTATTGTAAATGATTAATTAGGTATGAATTGCATGAGTTTAAACAGGCAGACGGCCCACTTGATAGAAAGCGGTTACCATCGCCTAGGTACATTTGCAACACCAAAGGTCCTACAAATGCGCTGCTGCTCTCGGTACCTAGTCACTTATATCAGAACACAGCTCAAGGTTGTTATGGCGGCGTACTCTAGACCACAGGTGGTAACCATCTACTCGGGCAATTACCCTACCACCTGGCTGTGGGTTGTTTTGTCGCCTCTTACAACAGCCCGCCCGGCCGCAGGAATTTGTATTCTTTCCCCGTTTCTGCAGAGATAGCTACGGTAGTTTATTATTTATGTTTATTATTTATACAAGAAACTTTTTTAATAGTAAAGTAATAGATTTAATAATCCCGTTTAATTTCACAATGTGCGCCGGCCTCTATACGTGTGCAGGCAGGCGAATGTAATTTCACGTATTGTTGTCAGATTATCTTGTATTATGTTATTGGTACAGGACTGCAGAATGCTTTGTTATTATCAGGGAATAATGGAGTCGGCAACGCGTACCGTACCTTCGCTGCGGAGTTCATCCACGTAATCCTAGGAATAGGGTAGCCTATATTAATACAGATATGTCCGTACTTAGCGGGTAATCTATGTATAAATAATTACTAGATTCACTGACTGATTGATATATAGTCAAGGTGGCGAAGTTCGTCAGTGGGAGAACTCCATACACCTCTCATTATTTCCCTGCTTGAATAGTTACCATTGAATTCTGCAACCAGAAACTTGAAAATTTGCATGCGGGTTATGTAGATGCATAAGGATTTTTGAAAATTCAACCGCTAAGGGAGTGAAAAAGAGCATGTATGTAAATTTGTATGAATATCCACCATATAAAGTAAAAAGTACGAAATTGTATGTACCTGCTTGTGCTTAGACATGTTGATCGAGGTTTTTGGGACCTTTTAACTATCTTTCACCACTCAAACTATAAACACTTTGTTTTTGCAAGCGAAGCCGTATGCAGCAGCAGTTGCGAGATAGATCTTTTCTTTTATACGTTAATACGGCCCACTTGATTGAAAGCGGTTACCTTCTCCTATGGACATTTGCAACACCAGAGGTGCTACAAATGCACTGCTGCTCTCTTAAGGAAGACTGGAACCTGGTCACTAATGTCGAAACACAACTCAAGGTTGCTATGGCGACATACTTTAGACCAGGGGTGGTAGCCACCCAGTCGGGCAAATGCCCTACCACCTGGCTGTGGGTTGTTTTGTCGCCTCTTACGACAGGCCGCCCGGCCGCAGGAAATTGTATTCTTTCTCCATTCCTGCACGGATACAAGGAGCATTTAGAAATGTCTTGAGTTTCAACCTAAACAATGATATTGGCGTTACATTTATAATAGGTGGAGGGATATTATTCCAACATCTTGACGCTGCATATCGGAGCGCCTGCTGTTCCAGCAATTAAAAAAAAGTGTGCGTCTTGGGACGCTCGACAGAAGTGATAACTTAGCCTGCCTACCGCTGCCGTATGCGTGAGAGAAAGGGAAGTCAGACAAACTGGCGCTGTAACGCGTTACGTAACGAAGCGGTTTACCCACCCATAAGAAGTTATCACTTCAAAAAATCGATTACCCAAAAGCTATCGTCTCACCGTTCACGTTTACCCGTCGTTCCAGCCTTAAGACCTGTCTGTCTGTAATCAACATAAAAATTCTAGCATTGCTCTACAATGTCAATATTCTGAAAAACATATTAGTATGAATGCATGGTAGAGCCAAAAATGTATATCGAACATATGTGGCGATTAATTGGCGTGGTCGCGGGAATCGTCTTGCCACAACCTCAGGTGCCCACCTGCGCACGCCACCTCGCACCCTCATCCACCATCGAGCATAACTTATCGGGAAATAAATACTAGCCGAAAATAATCGTGTTTACATTCCCACCAAGTGGCGTCCCGGTATTGGTCCTTCGAACCGGATATCGACACGTCACAATAAGTTCGTTATCATGATAGATTTTTTTTGTGTTGCTGTTCAAACAATAATTAATGTGCTATATGACTCTTTTTACTTGTACGAACTTATGATGTCATGAATTCAAAACTATGAAGCTACAACATTTGGAAGATGGTAAAAAGGAGTATTTTCTTAAGTTTTCGCGACTTGTATACATCTGAACTACGTTTTAACGGTTTTAAGCGCGGTAATTTTGTTATTGTAAGAAGTATCTCAGGTGATTCGAGACTATTTCACTACTACTAGTTTCTTTTCCACCACACGTTACCTGTTAAAACAACATCGCGCGAAAATAAACCGCCCTATTTCTTTAAAGAGCCCTACTTGTAAACTAAGTGAGTGCCACCAGGGTAACTTGACCCATGCACCTTCCCCGTATTCAGCATTTACTGACACGAAAACGGTACTGGTAAGAATTTGAGGGGTCTAAATAAAACGGCAGCATAGCATGAACAAGTGGGCAAGTTTTAATGGTGTGGAAATTGCGTTTTTTGTTTGCGGTCCCTATCTGAGATGTGCCGGTTCTTATGCAAATATAGAACCTGATTCCCTATAAAACAGGTGATTCCACGCTAAAAACGGGCTTTTAGTTAATTGCGAAATTATATTTCAAAAAGAAACTCCACTGGGGTTCTACTGAATATGAATTTTAATTTAACATAGTTCCAGACTTAAACCTTATTTATATTATTATAATTAAGTACTTAGTTAACTTAGGAATAAGCCCTTTTTATAGTTTAGACAGATATCTTATTGTCATTTTTTGTTTTTTTTTTATTGCAGTAGATCAGCAGACAGGCAGACGGCCCACTTGATGGACAGCGGTTACCATCGCCTATGGACTTATATCGAGCGTCTACCGCCATTTTATCGTAAGCGACATTTGGACCTAAGTATATTTTTGTTCGTCCAGATGTTTCAGACTATTATTTTGTTTAATAATAGTTTCAAAGGGCTATTCACATTTTGGGTGTAATTACAAACAAAGTTATGTTATTATAAATCAGTGACATAACTATTGCTAATCCAAAATGGCGGATGAACCATAGATATGTTGTCTAAAAATGAGGAATCCGAACAGACCGGAGAGACCTGATATTATTTATTACGGTCGAGCTAGTACGTATGGGTCTCGTAAAGATATCACAATTCCACAGTGTTGCTAGATCAAATTATTAAATATCTGAAACATGACATAAAATTGGGCAAGCACTCGAAGTTAATGTGACAAATATCGACTCCGTTTTTTACATATTTAGCTACAGAATCATAACAATCGGATTAAGTCGAAAATACCCCTATACAAATCCCAAAAACAACTCAACGGATCTTATTCAAACCAATAATGTTTACATATTTTAAAAGCTTAAAACATTTCAGATTTTTTTATCTGTTTGTTCAAAATTTCACTTTTCACTACGTTAATGACTAATTAAATGTGTGTGTGTAATAAATATACTACCAGAGTCCGTGTTTCTCGAAAGTACGACCCGGGTGTCTTCAAGTCTTATGTGAATAGCTATTTTCTAGGTAAGCGTGCTCCATTTTGGCCCGCATCATCTTCTAACATTTGGCATGATCGTTGTCAAGCGCGAGCCTATTAATCATAAAAAATGAATACGACTTCCCCTTGATTCCAATCAAAAGTTATTAACATTGTTGCTATATAAGACTTAACTAACAATACCTTCAGGAAGTGGGCACTGAAGAAAGAAATTCATCTGTCACATGCTTAAACATTTTGTTAAAAGCCCTTCGCGCCTTGACCTGACCTGAGACTTTAGCTGCAGCCTGAAATCCATTTTTACTAATTAAATTTTTACAAAATATTTGGTCAGTACGACATTTGTTGGCAAATTGAGATGGTATGTGTGTAAATTTTTTGCTTAACCTACGTTTTTTTAATTCTCTACCGCCGGACGGACAAGGTTACCCGACATTATTTTTCTTTTTCAAGTTTTTATATTTCTTTTTAAAATATTTTATTCTTTTCCTTCACGTCTTTTTTTAAAACTTATTAATTGCTTAATCTATGTCAATTGAAGTCAGTTATAATCCAGCCGAGATTAAAAACTGTCCACTGTATCAAGGTTTTTATCTCATTCTCATACATGTACTTTTTAATTGGATAACAGAATAATTAATTGGTGTGGGGTAATTTCTATAAAAGACCTCTGGCAACACCGGACGAAGGGCTGCCTTAAATTATTTTCAAGACCATTTGTGAATTGTTACGTTTCACTGCACGCGTGACGACGGATTGATACAGCAGTTTTGGTCACAGATTGACTTTGCGGTCAGTAGAGAACGATTCTGTACTGGAATTCGATCAACAGAGAGGCAAATATCTATCAAGACCATTGCTCGATTTCATGTTGAATTTAAATTACCTACCTACTTTTTAACTAACCCAAGAAAGATACACAATTAATTGCTTAAACAACCAACTACAGATTTATATTTATCGGTGAAATAATAATAATTTTAAAACGCATGCGTCTTATTATTTATTATTTACTTTATTTATATCAAAGAAACAGTTTCATTTACACATTTTCTTTTATAATTCTGAGCTAAACACATGTCGCATTTCTCCAAGCTAAATGATTTATGCTTGTAGTATTGGTTATATACAATAGACCACCCTGTGGCCGATCCCAGACACCACCCAGACCATAGTAAATAACGGAGAGTGCGTTTACAAAATTCTAAATCTAAACGTATTGCTGGTGGAGTTTCTTTTTTCCCTTTAATCAGCGATGATACGTTACGAAGCGGTGTACATAGATTAGGAAGTAGATTTAAATTTTGCCTTATATGTACGAGTATGACCTTCAAAAAGTGTTCTCCACTGGAACTTATTTTGAATAAAAACTTTTCAATTTGAATTAGGTGTTGATTTTCACAAAATGTTTATTAATTTTATTTTTAACTTCTTTAATTGCAAAAGCTATATCGGTTATTGATATAACAAAATTCCGATACCTTATTTTATTATTATTTATATTAATATTTTTTATTTGTATTTTTATGATGAATTAGTATTAGTTTTAACAAATCTAGCACAAAGAAATAAATCAAGTTATTGTGAACGTCGTTTTGTTTTTGATTCTATTAAAAAAGTCGTAAGCAAATGAAGTTTAAATCCCATTATTTGGTTCCCACGTTGTCGACTCTCTTTGGAGGGATTCTCTTTTAAACATTGCAGAATTGAAAATCGAAAATTTTAATATAACTTTTTAAACGTGGTGTTTCCTTTGTGGCTGCCGACTTTATAGCGTCAGTCGAAGCGCTGTTTGGCTTGGATTTGCATCAGCTGAAAAGAACTGCGCCAGAGAGTGGAGGTTATAAAATGAAAATTTCACTGTGAACGTATAGTTTCGACATTCCTTTTAAAGTCGCATAATAGTGTTGTTCCGTCTGAATAATCTTTGTCAGATCTAGATCAAATCAAATCAAATGTATTTGTTCAAAACATGGTTAAACAATTGGCATATATGTGTTGTTTACATAGGAGTATACAAATACTTCAATAAGTTATGTAATGTTAACTGAAACGCATGAAAAATACTGATAAATGTCAAAAAAGTAATTTATTTATTTATTTATTTATTTTATTATTAATAATAATAATGATAACATAATAAGTCAAGGTATTTATTTATATTTACGATCGAGGAATTCGTCCATCGAGTAAAACATATTTAAAAGCAATTATTTTAATTGAATTTGAAATTTATTATATGCCAACTGTTTAAAGATGTTTTGAACAAGTAAAGTTAATTTGGTTTGATTTAATTACGAGGTAGGGCCAGGTTGGAATCATTATCTCGATTATAGATGTTAGGGTTGCGGTTTTTAATATAATATAGCGAATCTAAGTAAAATAGTTTTTCGGTTGATCTGGTCTTTTTGGTCATTTTGGTGTACATAAGTAGTATTAATACCAAAAATTGACATAGATACTTTTCATCCGGGAAATTGGATAGCTTGCGATATAAAATGAACTGAATCTTCCGGGCCAAATAACAGTAACATAAGAATATAATACAATGTAACCTCTTTAAACAAGAGGTACGTAAATAATTATATACCTACATACAATACGTACCTTAACTATCTCATTCTCATGATCCCGTTTTAAACGGCGGGACGCGATGGCATCGCCCTTGCTGTCGCAAACGTGTATAGGCGATGGTAATAACTTTCCACGAGGTAGGTCTGCCTGTTTGCCAAGTTCGCATTAAAAACATTAACCAATTCTTGTTTCATTACGCCTATAAGAGTACAATTATCCAGACATATCCTCGGATAATGCTGAATGACAAAACCAACAGATACTATCCGTCCTTATTATGCCGAATTGAATTTGAATCCCTCGATATGTTCCATAAGGTATTCACCCGTGCGTGCGGAACCATATTAGGGATCATCTGGATCCCGTGCGCGGAGACAGCCAGGCGGCTTTGGGCGCTCATTCAGGATTACCAGCGCAAATAGTGCACATAATTGTTATTGGGATTATCTCTCTAAATAACTATTGTCTGATTCTGTTTTGAATTTAACCGGAATGCATAATTTTCCAAATATTTCTGGCGAAAACGATGGTTTGGGCTACAACCTGTAATTACTTTATTGGCTAGTTTTATATTAAAGTCAATGGATTAGATTCAAATCCAAATGGCTGACTGCGTTACCTCACTGGATCGCCATACCGATTCGTTATGCAAGGTACAAACCAGCCCTCATCATTGGCCATCTAGTTGTAGAAGTAAAAAACCATTGACGAGAAGCTATGGCTTCATAACCGCAGGAAACAACCTCCACTGCTGTAGAACGAAGAATCAAATGTACTAGCAGTGGTAGTTTTGTTATATAAATGACTGCTTTATTATATCACCGTATAAATATAAAAACCATTCGTTTATAATAAATCTAGCGAGATTGTAAACTTTCGATAGATTGCGAACGAATAAGAAATATTTGTTTTCAGTGAATAAATGGTTCTAACATTCGCCAACCGCTATCGCGGCATTTGTGGTCTTTCTAAATTATTTGACATCTAAGTTTAATGTTCCACTCTTTACAGTCGCAGTGTAATGTTATAATACCTAATACTTTTCGCAGTAACTTCTTATCGCACTTTTTTCAAAATATGATGATAGTTCCTATTGTTACAAGATTGAAATACGCAAACAACCGTCACTGGTTTAGCTTTATTATATTTATTATTTTATATGTACAAATGTACTGAGTCCACAAAGAACAGCTTATTTCATTGGAAGTAAATGCAGTTAAGACGAGGATTCTCAGGTTCAAATTAGAATGTACTGAGACGTTTCGAATAAAATTCCTTTGAGAATAATTACATTTAATTGAAATATACGAGAGAATTGTTCAAGACTAGGGTTTCGTAAGCAGTTTTGCCTGAGAATAATTCGTGGAACTATCTCATGGGAGCTCAATTCGGGATTACAAGTTTGGCCAGCTCAAACTCTATCAAAGTTATCTATACTATTTCCCTCCGTGCAGGAACGGAGAAAGAATACAATTTCCTGCGGCCGGGCGGCCTGTCGTAAGAGGCGACAAAACAACCCACAGCCAGGTGGTAGGGCATTTGCCCGACTGGATGGCTACAACCCCTGGTCTAAAGTATGTCGCCATAACAACCTTGTGTTGTGTTCCGGCATTAGTGGACCAGGTTCCACTCTCCTTTAAGAGGGCAGCAGCGCATTTGTCGCATCTTTGGTGTTGCAAATGTCCATAGGCGATGGTAACCGCTCTTCATCAAGTGGGCCGTCTGCCTGTCTGCTGACCTCCTGCAATAAAAAAAAAAAAAAAAAAAACGAATAAATTTTATAACATGAAATTGTATTTCTCGTTTCTAACAGAATGGCAGTATTTAATTAAAAACTAAAATAACTAATAATAAAATATAACTTAAAATTATAAGTTACACTATGAGCTTTAAAAAAAAGCTTTATTGAAAATGAAAAGAGAGAAGAAGGAAGACACGTGTTGCTGGGAGTTTCTTGCCGCTTCTTCTCCTTAACAGCAATAACACGTTACGAAGTGGTGTACATAGAATAGGAAGTAAATCCATTTTTTTTCTTAAATGTGTATGACCTTCAAAGTGTTTTCTAGGGGAACTAATTTTGAATAAAAACTTTTGAATTTGAATTTATGTAGAATTTTTGAAGCCGCAGAGTGGTGGGTAGTTTGTGGTTAGCGCACGCCACCCAAACTCAAATGGCGCACGTTCGAATCCGTGTCGTAAAGCATGCACTACTTAGGCAAACGTAACGAGTATACTGTCAGTTCCTCTGCTGTGCTGTTATTATTTATTACTAGGGTATGTCCATGACTTCGTCCACGCTTAACTTGAAATTCCCGTGGGATTCCCGGAACACAATACTTTGTGCATTTAAAAAGAATGTAACACATCGTTTTATTAGAAACTGTCGGGATATGCTAATTTTTATGCATTCGAGCAACTTCAATCCGCTCCCAGAAGTCCAAGAATTTGCTGTCGATCAGCCAAGACCGTATAGAAATCGGCCTAGTAGTTCTCCGTCATTTATATATAATCTATTCCAGTTTTTTTTTCAAATAACTTCAATATACAGACAAGGCATGTATAAAATTGTATAATATTACATTATTATAATTATATATTATTATTTTTTTACTGCAAATCTGTGCAGTAGTAAGGTAGGTTGCACTAAAGTCAAATGTTACGCGATGTCCATCACAGCAGTCATAGAGTATATTAATATCACATAGACAATTGTCATAGATAATAATATGATCCTGGCAACACTATGATATAATTGCTGTTTATAGCAATGTTGTCATATTATTATTTGGTAGGGTAGTTTCGTAGTATTTTGGTATAAAAAGGCGGTGAGGCGTGTAGACGGTGTTCATTACTTACTGTGTGGTGTGAATAGTCACACCAAAGGCTGGACAATAAAGGGGAAACTCTGCTCAAATAGTTAATATTTGGTATGTTCGGTACTTTCTTACCCAAATCTCTGCAAGGCTGTTAACACAAGATTTGTTTGGGAAAGTAAAATAAGTTTGTTCAGTTCAAAAGTGAGTTGGACACTATCATACAACCAAATGACATGTTATTTCGTACAATAAGGAAAAATAATTTTCATTGAAACAATTTTGCTGAATTCTTTATTCTAGAACGAAATGATTCAACTAATTTCAACTTTTAGGAAATATTTATCTCAATATAAAAGACGTATATGTATATTTTCGTGTTTGTCATTTGACTTGGGAATCCTAAAACAAGATGACTTCCAAGGCAAGTTAATAATGGCCACAATAACTCACGTAGCAGTCTACCACCTTGCACGGAACGAAAGTATATTCTGGGAATAATTGCAGTCTTAAAACTTTGCCGTCACCACTGTGTTGTGGACGAGACGCTTCAGTTCCAATCATCTTGGATATGTTCTCCTCATTTCTAATTCTATGTATAAAAGATTTAAAAATTGAGTGTGTGCAACAGTTCACACGCAGTAGAAGTGAAACTTCACAGAATATACTCACAGATAAGTCTTCTCTAAATATTAATATGAATATAATTTCTTTCTAAATTATAATTCAAAATAAACTTCTTAGTGCCGCATTCAATTTTTCACTGTTTTAGTGTAAAAAATATCATTCGGTCCAAATTGGACCCATGTTTAGTCATCGATCTTATTGACTAATCTATGCTGCGCAATGTAAAACTCGTATCTCATTCTTTATCTCTTTTTAATGTCGCTTTTTCGGTTCATCGAGTTTAAAATCACAACGACTTTAAATAACTTTCACTTCAAATAATGAACAAAAACATATCGAACTTGGAAATAAAACGCGAGTAAAACATAAAAAGTCGTGGTAGCGTAATGGTTAGCGCACGCGCCCCTAAGTCGAAGGGCGCGGATTCGATCTGACCGAAACGCATGCACCTCGTAGTCAGTTTTCTGATCTTATGTGCATATTGTTACAATTACCACGTGCTAATAACGGTGAAGGAAAACATCGTGATGCAACCTGCACATCGAAATAACCGATCTGTCAAACCTGCCAAACCGCCTTGGACAAGCGTGGCGGGTATACTGTCCGTTCCCCCTATAATGGGAGGCCCGAGCCCAGCAGTGGGACATTTATGGGCTGATATTATAAAACATAAAAAAGAACAATCAGAAATTTGCAAAATATGTGTAGTAAAGTATATTAATTTTACTTCTCACTGACTTCAAGATTTTTTAGAAAATATTAAGTTTTTGCTTTTGAGTTACTTAGTTAAGTGGGATTCTGTTTTGCTAGAAAATATTTATAAGCATTATATTTTAATGGAATCTTAAGCTTCGACTAGTACGTAAGCGGGGTTTTAATATATAAAATACGGCTTAGACTGTGTATTTTAATATCTTTACTATGTTATGTAAAACACGAGCGCCTTTGGCTGCGTGTCTTAGCCGATACACGTTTTATAAAAAGCTCTTTGTGAATTTTGTTTCAAATAAAAATGGAGGCTGCTTTAGACATGAGGAGGCCTTTGTGTTTTTTCCAAGCCTTATAAAAACATACTTGTGTAATTATACTAAAATTTTAATAAACGTTTAATTAGCTAATGGAAATTGTAATAAATGTTTATCCTCGAATTTCTTATAGCTCGAGTACGTAAGACAGGCTGATGAGGGCTCACTTGATTGAAAGTTGTTACCATCGCCTATATATGGATATTCCAACACTAGTGTTACCAAGGTGGAACCTAACATAACTCAAGGTTGCTATGGCGGCATGCTATAGACCAGACGTGTTGGTAATCTATGCCTATATCTTGTGATTATTACGACACTAATTTCTTTCTCTTATGTGCACCGTTTGCTACAAGTACATTAATTTTTAGATAAGAACTATTTGTATATATTTGTATATAAAACAATTTTTAGCAAGACGTGTTGCTGAGGAGTTTCTTGCCGCTTCTTCTCCTTAAACAGTGATAATACGTTGAAGTAATGCACATAGAGTAGTAAGTAGATTTAATTTTTAACTTGTAAGTATGACTTTTACAAAATGTTCTTCAGTGAAGTTTAATTTGAAGAAAAAGTTAAAATTTGAATTTATAGAGCAAACTATACAAAAGCACAACGAAAGGAAAAAACTTCATCAAGACGAGTAACGCTCGCCAAGCAAGTAAAGCAGTAGCCCGTTGACTATGTCTCTCTCACTTCCTTAGTCGACTCGAGCCGACTTTACCCGAATGAGCGTTACATAGCAGAGCGTGACTACTCAGTCTCATTCAATACACCACAAATAAAGTGGTCAGCGTAAGTTTTTACTTCCAAAGAGCAGGGACAATAATTTGCAGTAAATACAATAAAATTACGGGAGAGCATCGAATGTGTGTAATGGACAATCCACATGGAAAGCGGTAATTGAATTGTCGCAGCCGTGTAGTGGGCCGTGGGAATGGGCTACCCTTTCCCCACAAATGGGGTGTTGCTGATGGTGATTACACTTTCTTTCTGCCAAATGACCGTACGTTTATGTGCGTGGAACATTGCTATTGTAGGTATTTTATAACGGAGAAAGTTTTATACCAATACATAAAAATTTATATACTAATGACCCTGCTTCGCTTCACGTTAGTATTAGTGACTGTAACCAAATTCCGTCTTACATCTTAATTTAACAAAAGTTAGTTCCCTAAATTAACAAAGTGCGTATGAATTAGATTCAGTATTCTACTAATAAAGAATCAAACAAATTAAACAAATTTGGTGTACACAATGTATCCAACATGTTAATAAAAATAAAAGTTACTGTTTCTACTAAACCTGTGATTTGCACATTTAACTCATAAATTTAATTCAGGAAATTGAAATAATAATAATAATCGGCAGACATACACACACACTGCATATCCCCAAATTAAGCAAGTTACGCTTGTGTTATGGGTAATATACAACGGACCACACTGGGGCCGATCCCAGACACCCAGACCATGGTAAATAACGGAGAAAATACGTTTTCCGAAATTTGCTATACCGGGAATCGAACCCGGAACCTCTAGGTTGCAGTGAGGTAGGCCGTCAAAGGCTTAGCCCGCTCAACCACAGAGGCCGTCGAATAATAAGTGATCATAAGGAGCTGTTTTGCCAATAAAATCTATATAAAGAAAATTATGTGTGTGTGCAGCTTCAGAGAATATACTGACAGATAATTCTTCTCTAACTTTTATTTATATAAATATTAGCCTTTAGCCTACATCTGTTAACATATTATTCAAATTAAACTTCTCAAGTATCACTTTCAATTTTTTACCGTTTTAGTTTAAATAATATTACTGTCATTTTTATTTCAGTCCAAATTGGACCTATGTTTAATCATTGGTCTCATTGACTCTCTAATCTGTGTTGCACAATGTAAAATCCGTATCTCTTTCTCTAGCAGGCTTAGTTCTATATATTTATGTGTCTCTGTCTTTATCTCTTTTTATGTGCCTTTCATCGAGTTCCAATCACGATTCTAAAGTAGTTTGAGTCCAAAAAACTTTTTATTGCCTAATACGAAGTAAATGCCACAACAAAATTAGGTTTTTTTCAATAATTTAATTGTTTACAAATATTTTTATATGTAATTCGCAATATAAATAATCCTTGCTTCATTGTCTAGAAATAAGAAGGCAAATAAAATAACAGTTGATAGAAAAAATAGATAGCGAAACCGAGTACAGTACCTGCATTTATAATAAGGTTAAAAAATAACACCATCAACGAGTAGCTACGTTGGTGTACAATATACACGAGTTATTTGTCAATGTCATGAACAATGCCGCTTCTATAAAAACGTATTAATCGCTTCGCTACGTCTGTGTGAAACAGCCGCTAACATTATCCCAAGTATAGGAGGGACATAACAGTTTAACTACAAGAAGCCGTGGTAGCTTAGTAGTTAATGGGTTTATATCCAACCGTCAACGAATGCAGTTTTCTGACTTAATTTGCTGAATATTGATACAATTAGCACAAGCAGATTGTGAAGGAAACATTTCGATGAAATCTACACATCGACCTTGCACAAGTGTGGTGGGGTAAACCATCCATTACTACATAAAAATAGGAAGGCACCAGTCTACCAGTGAGACAGTTATTGTCTTTTATTATTGTAATAAAAATATAGACAAAAATGAGTCACAAGCCATTGTGAAAGTTCCCCAAAAGACCGGCTTTACCGACTTGGCTAAAATAAAGGCCAGTCAGTTTTTGTTAGTTCTACCTGGCGTTTGGCGATCTCTCAGTAAAGTTTAAAACTGCGTCCAGACCCTGAATCTGTGATTTCATGCCATGTTCATAAAAGTTAAAACGAAAGCCATAATTATTTATTAAAGGTAGATAAGTTCCATTATACATGGAGGGGTAGTTGAAAAGTGTCCAGCAGTATCCTGAAAACAGAGGTTCCAAAACCTACCACAATAATGCTGGCGTACGAAATGTTACGATATAAATTAAAAATTGTTGAAATGACATAAAATGCCAGAAATATTTACGTTGGCTAAAATAAGAAGTAAACGTATAGAGTGATTTAATTGTTGTGAATTTTTAATAATAAAAAAAACAAAGCGGAAATCTTTCCTGGTGGTGATTGTTAAAAGTACAGGGAAAATATTTTTCCCATATTTACTAAGTGTTGTCTATATTTCAGCATATCGCAAGTGTCAGCCGGACGACTTCCAGTGCGGGGTGGACGGAGTCGGACCTGGCAAGATGTCGCAGCAGGGGCCCTGTATACCAAAGGAGAAGAGATGTGACGGGTACAATTATACTTTACTATTCTCTTATTGTCTCTATCTAACTAACGCCGTTGGCTCAGCGACCCAAAGTGAGTCTGGGCCTCCGAAACGAGAGCACGTCATTTTCCTCGGTCCTGCGCAGTGTCTCGCCAGTTGTGGGCTTGTAGTGCGGTTAGGTCAGCTTCCAATCTATCCTTCCAGCGATACTTGGGACGACCAACCGGTCGCCAAACGACTGGTCGCCCCGCGTATGTTTTCTTCACTCCCCAATCCTCCTCCATCCGTTCTACATGATCGGGCCTAATGTATCTATTTATATAATCTACAGTTGTGAAGTATACACATAAAATATATAGATGAGATACTGCAGTTTCACAGCGCCATCGGTATTTTAAATTATAAAATATTACGATTATTTGATTTGACTTTTATTAATGAAAATAGGTTCAATTTACACTATACCTTCGTTTGACATTCCTTCATAGAAATTGATAGACATAAGCGACTCTGTGTTGAGTGTAATAATACACTGTGTTTTGTTTTTTCGAAATCTCTTGTCGGTTTCCGACTGTGCACGGGTTCCTTTAGGATCTCACAACCTCAAAAATATTCCGTCTGCTGTGTTCCACAAGGCTACCGCGGTCGTTGTGGTCGTGTCCAAAACGTCAATAATAACGTCATTATTTTCGATCAAACGGCGGTCACAGCGACCCATATCAAGAGGTGAGTCGAAGTGGTCGTTGATCACAGAGCATTGATCCTCTTTCTCTTGACATTGAAAAAGGCGCGATTTTCAAATCAACCAATAACATTTATGTATTTCGTCGTTACAACGCCCCATAATCCGTTCCACTAGAGTTTATGATTGTTACGTCAGCAATCAAGTGGAATGGGAAAAATCGCGGTCGTGAACGCGGTTGTTGTGAGTCCCTTCTGGAACGTAGCCTATGGTAATTGATTTATCAAAAAAATCCTGAGTCCGCTTTAGTTTATACTTAGTTCCGATACTCTTTTGAGTATTTTTCGCTTTAACCTTAGCTTCGAATGTGGCCATCAAGCCCCACTTGAAAAATTCACCTATACATACAAAGTATATTAATATTAGTTTAATTATGTCCTAGTTCTCTCAGTTTTTTACTATTTGGTCTGATGTTTTTGTACATATTTTAATTACCTTTTTGTCCGCAGGTATTTAGATTGTAGAACGGGTAAAGATGAACAGGATTGCCCTGGGGAGACGACGGCGTGCCGGCTGGACCAGTTTCGCTGTGCGTCTGGTAACAAGTGCGTGGACGCATCGGTCAAGTGCGATCATAAAGATGACTGCGGAGACAACTCAGATGAAGCACATTGCAGTGAGTTTCTTTCTTATTGTTGGAATAATGTAGACAGGCTGATGATCCACCTGATGGAAAGTGCGTACTTACCTTTGCACATTTGCAACATCAATGGTGCTACCGATATGCTGCTGGCCTAGAAGGTGGAATACCTGGCCACTGATGCCGCAACGCAACTCAAGGTTGTTATGGTGGTATGGAAGCTGCATAAGTCTTGTTATCGCAGCGGACAACGCACTACAGTTCCTCTATCTCGCTCGCACATCATCCGTCCCGCTCACGCACTATACACTTGTTAATATTTGTACTTAAGGTTACCGTTTCCAAAATAAATTAGTTTATATCAGCACTCAACAGTGAATACTACTCTGTGCCATCTGAAGTATCATTTAACCTCCGGTCCTTCCGCTGCTACAGTGGCATACTCTAAGATTAGGGGTGGTATCCGTCCAGGGCAAATGTCCTAACCTTGCTTTCGGTTGTTTTACGACAGAGTGCTGGGCACTAGGAATTTGTATTCTTTCTCCGTTCCTGCACGATTTTTTTAATAACAGGCAGCCAAACATACCTATTTTATATCTCCAAATTAAGCAAGTTACATTTGTGTTATGGGTAATATACAAGAACTTCTTTGAGCTCGATCCCAAACACTCATACCATAGTAAATAGCGGAGAAAATTCTTTTCCGAATAAACCATACCATGTTGTCGCGGCACAGACCGTTCCTTTCTAGAACGGCAGGTACCTAGGCGGTGACAAGAGCCCGACAGATTATGTCATTAAGTGCTGCCGCGGAATTCTGCCGGCACTTCTGATACAAGATAAATCATGGTAACCGAGGTGCTCCACCTTATCTCCACACTGACCACGGTGGTCGACAACACAGGCCGCCCCTAAACGAATTCAAGCACTTTTTCTAAACGTGTTATCGTCTAGACAAGTGCCCAAATTCGCCGAAGGGAGTGCCGGTGAAATTAAAATATTTCAAATTCATATTCAGGCGGCTACTTATGTATCAACATTATAAACATGTACTTTGATTTTTACACTTTTATCGCGATTTTTCAGGTTTCCTCCCATGCCACATCGGCCAGTTCCGCTGCAGCAACGCTCTCTGTATACCGGCGACGTACCGCTGCGACGGCTACAAGGACTGCTCTGATGGTTCTGACGAGGGCAATTGCACGACTATCGCGTGTCCGGATAACAAGTTTCTGTGCCCGAAGGGAGGCCCAGGGGGAGCCCACAAGTGCATCATGAGATCACAGCTGTGCGATGGAAAGAGGGACTGCGAGGATAATGCTGATGAAGAGACGTTCTGTTGTAAGTATTGGTATTGAGACATTTATACTCGTATTACTTGTCAGTTTTTGGTTGCGCAGGTAATTGCAGACAGATTTGCGACATGAGAATAATGTATATTGAACTGTTCCGCTTACACGATTCGTACACTATCCCGCGCTACTAAAGTTTGTCTACTGCGCAGGTACATCGGAGTAATGTAGGTGGAATAGATTTCAGTAGATACGTTAATACTTACTTATAGTACGAAAATGTTCGAACATAGGTTTGTAAAAAATTTTCACTTCATATGATGCTCTTGCTTACGCAGGTTCCGTCTATAGTTAATGATGGAAATCACAGCTAGTTTAATATATCGATCAAAGCCATGAAGTTATTTCATTTTATCACTGCTATTTCACTGGTGAAAAAATCACCACCCGATATTTTAGAAATAACGACAAAATAACAGTAAAGTGTCACGATGACGAAAACTACAAGATATTCTTGATCCTATGAATGAAATAATACGCTATATTCTCAAACTTATGCCACGTCTTTACAAATAAATAAAACAAATCAATGCCTTGCGCTTTAAACAATATGATTCAATTTTACTCAAACAAGTTCAATCGTATATCGTTTTGACTATCTACTTCAGCTATTTCGTATTACATGGCGTTACGGTCGTTTCCCATTCTTAAATGGGGCGCAGGTTTAGGTTTAGTGGGTAGTTTGGCGGCCGTTTCTCGCGACAGCTTCGTTTTGGAAGCGAGCGTGGAGAACCGATCGCTTAGAGTCCCACACATTCCGATGCAGGCCTTATGCCTGCATTTTGGCCCTTCCCCCGAAAGACCCGAGGATGGTGTCCAAAGACATTCCCGCTGCGTTATCAAAAAAATAATCTTGTAACTGGAGTGAAAAGTGGTTTATTTTGTATCACCCATATTTAATTAGTGATCAGTGAAATGTGCCATCACTAGTCTACACGTGAACAATTGCAGCGACGGCGTGGTGCGAGACGCTGGGCTGCGAGTACAAGTGCGTGGCGTCGCCGACGGGCGGCGCGTGCGCGTGCGCCGCGGGCCTCGCGCTCGCCGCCGACAACCGCACCTGCGTCGACCGCAACGAGTGCAAGGAGTGGGGCTACTGCCACCAGCTGTGTGTCAACACGCCCGGATGTGAGTGCACACGTTTTATCTTATGGGTGTCGAGTGTGTATAAATCGTCACTCATTCGGATCAAGTCGACTCGAGTCGATTAAGGAAGCGAGAGAGATATAGTCAACGCATAACTGCTATACTAGCTCGGCGAGCGTTACACGCCTTGATTAAAGTTTCATTTCTGTTGTATTTTTTTATATAGTTGGAATCCAGCAGACAGGCTAACGGTTCATTTGATGGAAAGCGGTTACCAGCAGAGATGTCGTCCTTTAAAAAAATAATACCATATCGTAACGCAGAGGGTGCCCGGAGTGGACTATCCTACATCTGCCGACCTTCATAGCTATCCCATGGTGGACTGCCTCCTTGTTGATTGAGGATGTTCTTCCATGATTGCGCGATTGCAGCGTACAAGTGCGCGTGCGCGCCGGGCTACTCGCTGGTGGAGGGGCGGCGCTGCGCGGCGGGCGCGGCGGCGGCGCCGGCGCTGCTGCTGGCGCACGCGGGCGCCGTGCTGCGCATGGACCTGCACGGCCGCGCGCCGCACCCCCTCGCCAACGCCACCGCCGCCGCCGGCCTCGACTACCACTACAGGCGGAACCTGCTCTTCTGGTCCGATCTTAAAACGAGGAAGGTCAGTCTTCAATCAAATCAACTTCAAGAATAAATAAAAAGCAAAAAATTAATAGTGTCTACAATATGGCTAGTCAATGTGAAACAAAACATAATATATATATTACAAATTTGTTGATTTTTTTTCTTGGCAGCGAGTTCAAGTTGTTGTAGATAAATTTTATTTTTAATTATTTTGAAGTCAATTTCGTTTTCTGTGAAAAAGTTTTCTTTTTTACTTTTATTTACGCAAAAATTTGAATAGTTTTGGAAAAAATAATATGAAACATGTTGTACGTGACTTTTGTCAATCTCCCTGGGATCCACTTATTAGATCTTCGAATTTAAAAAAAATCGGTTTATTTATTGACAATAAATGAGCGTAACAAACATACAATAAAAATACAGTTGAATTGAGAACTCCTTTTGGAAGTCAGTTAAAAATATCAATTGATAATTGCGGCACAATTTATCTTACTGGCGCCTAATGTGCATATTCGTCAGTGCTCCATCTACAATGAAAAAATTAAAATCTGGAATCCAATTTCAATGCCAAGTATTTCATTTAGATTGATGGGTTAGTTATATAATTGAAATTTAATTACGGATCCGTAATTTTTAATTAATCAAGGATAGACTGTATTCTGCTTATACTTGGCGCAGATCCACTCGCAGCAGCTGAGCGCCCCGGCGGGGCTGAGCGGGTACGCGGGCCGCGACATAGCGGTGGCGGGCTCGTGGGCGCCGGTGGCCCTGGCAGTCGACTGGGTGGGCGACAAGCTGTACGTGGCCGACGCCGTCGGCCAGAAGATCGACGTCTTCGAGCTGGACGGCCGGTGGCACGCCGTGGTGCTGGGCTCCAACCTGACCAACCCCGCAGACCTCGCCCTGGACCCCACCTTGGGATACATGTTTGTCGCTGACAGCAGTCAGGTAACATTGTTGTAGTTGCGTTTTTCAAGTCATAAAGCTAATTCTACTATTTTTAGAATTTCTGTCTATCTATCTGTTAGAGCATCATGTGAAAACTACTAAAACCATTTAGATGTAGCTTATATCAACATTAGCTTCTAACCGCGACTTTTTCCGCGTGGAACAGTTTAAAAAGTTTGGTCTTAGCGTGATGATATATAACCTTCCTCGATAAACGGGCTATCTAACACTGAAAGAATTTTTCAAATCAGACCTGTTGTTCCCGAGACTAACGCATTGAAGCAAACAAACAAACTCTTCAGCTCTATATATTAGTATAATAATTTTAAAAAAGGTGCCGCTGCGGTAGCGTTTCTTTTTTGGCGTTGCCCTTGCACTTCACGAGCGAATACGTCACCATCTAGTATTGATATTAGAACGTTTATCCAAGTTAAACCAATTTGGTAGAAAGGCACGAGGAAATGAAAGGTCGTGGCAGTATTCAATGACATTAAATTTATTTTAAAACCATATTAAAAAGTATCTCGCTAAAAATGGGTTACTACACTGTTGAAAACTCATAAATGACAAAACTTCATTTATACAGCAGCTCGCTCTAACCCGACCTCTTATGCTATATTTTGATAACGTTTTTTTATCTTGCCAAGCACGTAAATAATTTATGGAGTTATGTTGCAGTATAAAATTTTAGTACGTCATGTTATTATTAATATTGAATCGTAATTATAGCCACCCTTAGAATTGTCATTCGATCAACCGTTTCTCTCTAAGAGTCTGCCCTTAGAAATACTACACATAAAATTCTAATGTGAAAATAATTTACAGATAATCAGGGCGAATATGGATGGCACACACACCAAATCAATTGTATCAGAAGCAGCTTACAAGGCATCAGGTATCGCCGTGGATATAATAGCGCGTCGTGTCTTCTGGTGTGACTCTTTGCTTGACTACATCGAAACTGTAGATTATGATGGAAATGATAGATTCTTAGTGCTTAGAGGTCAGCAAGTACCGAGTCCTTCCAGATTAGCTTTGTTCGAAGACCGCGTATACTGGTCAGATAGCACGAAGCAGGGAATTAGTTCTGTCAATAAATACGAAGGCTCCACCAGTATCCAGGCGATATACAAAATGAAAGATATCCGAGAACCAAAAGCGATTACAGTAGTGCATTCCCTAAAGCAAACTTCGATTAATAATCCTTGTGGAACGAATAATGGTGGATGCTCTCAGATGTGTATCGTAACAGCTTTACAGAACGGTGGCTTAGGTTATCGATGCGCTTGCAATATAGGTTATAGGCTACTCACGGACCTAAGGAATTGCGATCTAGTCAATGAGTTCCTTATGTATTCTCAACAAAGATTCATCAAAGGGAAAGTACTGAATCCTGTCATTGAAGGATTCAGTGACGCGATTTTGCCAGTTGTGTCAAGACGAGCAAGATTTGTTGGTCTCGATTTTGACGCTCGCGATGAATATATCTATTATTCCGACGTGCTCCAAGATGTTATCTACAGGGTACACCGAAATGGGACTACCAGAGAAATCGTTTTAGCATCACAAAACGAAGGAGTCGAAGGCTTAGCAGTTGACTGGGCATCGAAAAACTTATATTACATCGACTCTAGAAAAGGAACTCTTAATGTACTTTCAACGAGAAATGTAGCTTATAAAAGAACTCTATTAAAAGACCTGAAAAGACCGAGAGCTATCGTCGTACATCCAAATAAAGGTTATATATTCTTCTCGGAATGGGATCGACCTGCTAATATCAGCAGAGCTAACACCGATGGAAGTGGTCTTTTAGTATTCGAAAATGCCACTTTAGGCTGGCCTAATGGTCTTTCGATTGATTTTGAGGCCGATAGAGTGTACTGGTGTGATGCTTTACTGGACCATGTTCAACATGCTCGATTAGACGGTACAGATATAAAGACTGTTAGCTCTAAATTAATAAGACATCCATTCTCCATTGTGATTCATAAAGAGTTCATGTATATAACAGACTGGAGATTAGATGCAATTGTGAGATTGCATAAGTTGACTGGAGAACAAGAAGATATCATGATCAGGGAGCCCCAAACCAACAGACTCTATGGAGTTAAAGTTTATAGTGAACAGATTCAAAAAATTGATCCAATGCAACCGTGCTCTAGAAACAATGGGAATTGCCAGAAACTCTGCTTCGCGATACCGCGGAATAATACCGAGTTGTTAACAGTGAAGTGTGGTTGTCCGTACGGCGAGAAGTTAGCGCCAGATGGCACAAGTTGTATTTCAGACCCGAACTCCGAACCGCCAGTGCAGGCTTGTCCGCACTCTTGGGACTTCACTTGCAACAACCAAAGATGTATCCCGAAGAGTTGGGTGTGTGATGGAGATGATGACTGCCTGGATAACAGTGATGAAGAACAAAATTGTACAAGTAAGTATCGATTTTCTTATTCTAGAATCTAGAGTAAAAGTGCCAAACCAACGCTGTGTTGACAATTCCCCAAAATTAAAAATGCTTTAGATATTAAGCCGATATAGTACGATATTTAGCCCATCTAATGAAAAGCCAGCCCATGGAGATGGGATAGATAGTTCTGATAGAAATGGCCTAGTGTTGGTGGAATAGGGGAATAGAATAAGAGAATAGGTTAGAGAAGATGAGTAGACTATCGGAAGGCTTCGGATTTCCGTGAGAGCGTGGTGTCTATCATATCCAACGAGTTGGCTTTGAGAGCTAGAGAGAGTAATCTAGCCTATTCCAGCATGGCTCTACCACGTCGGAATTTGAATTTCAGAGACAACATGCAGTGCATCAGAGTTCATGTGTAAGTCCGGGCGTTGCATTCCGGCCACGTTCAAGTGCGACTCCGAGAACGACTGCGGCGACTTCTCGGACGAGGCGGGCTGCGTGAACGTCACCTGCAGCTCCTCGCAGTTCCAGTGCGACAACGGCCGCTGCGTGCCCAACACCTGGAAGTGCGACTCCGAGAACGACTGCGGCGACGGCTCCGACGAAGGCTCGCACTGTGCTGAGAAGACCTGTGCTTACTTCCAGGTAATAAGTAATAAACAATTGATGAATCCACAACATTTTACATCAGTAGTCATATTCATGTACATAATATGATTAAATCTAAAATAAAGATTTTGTGTAGCTATGAAAGGAATACAATGCAGAAATGATAGAAAATGCATTTCTTAAGCTTGAGAAATCTCTTTGGCACAAATTCGGGATTTTTGTCTCAAATTAATTATAGTAATTTACCGATTGATTAATATAGAATTAAATGTAAATAAAGTGAGACATAATTTGATTGTGTATATGGTATACCAAGAATGGATGTAAATTAGTTTTTATCCCAGTAATGGGATAGTTTTTAAGATATAAATAAGTACCATTTTCCAGGAGGGCATAGTGCTTACATAAAATTGAATCCGATGTTAGTTGTGTTGCTTACTTGCTATAAATATAAACCAGGCTCTACTAGAGTCGTTGTTGTGCAGCCGCGGAAAAGACTTGAGTTAATATACCCCTTCACGCACCAAATACTTTGTCGCAGTTCACGTGCCCCCGCACCGGGCACTGCATCCCGGCGTCGTGGGTGTGCGACGGCGACGACGACTGCTTCGACAAGCAGGACGAGGCCGACTGCCCGCCCGTCTCCTGCCTCCACAACCAGTTCAAGTGCGCCGACCTCAAGCAGTGCGTTCAGGTAACGCACCCCTCTTATCTATTCTACATTCAATTCGCTTATACATACATATGACATAATCCCAAGCTTGATTATTTTGTATGGTCTGGATGTCTCAGATCGGACCCATAGTTATCCGTAGTATGGATACCCATAATATGATAATAGCTTGCTTAATTTGGATATATATATTTTTAAATAAGGGACACCACATAATAATATTCACCCTGAAGGAGAGTCTGCACCCACTGCTGCTAAATGTGATCTCAATCATCCTATAATAAAATTAGTTGGTGGATTTATGAGTTTGTTGCCTTAGGAAGCTTACAAATGTGATGGAATCCCGGACTGCAACGACGGCAGCGACGAGGCTGGTTGTCCGTCTCTTGCGCCGCACCAATGTCAGCCTGACAAGCAGTTCCAGTGCAAATCCACCGGCATTTGCATACCCAGCACATGGAATTGTGATGGTAAGAAGATACGTTTAAACATTAAAAAAATACTTAATTAACATTCTTCACTTACCCAGAAGAAGACATACTATTAACCTTTAAAAAGGGCCAAATTATTATATTATTTTTGTCCATAATGGTCAACTGCCATCAAAATTACCGCGTCAAAACCAAGAGAATTATATCGTCTCTTTTACTGTAAAACAAATTTTATGTAGTAAGAGGGAGAAAGCATCAGTTCAACATTCGTTTCAATTATCTGTATTTGACCACAAATTTTTTGGTGCTTCCTAATTAGCAGTGTGTGACAGTTCGGCAACAAATTAGTGGTGTTTCCTTCGTAAAAGATGAATCACATTTTAAAAGTGTCGGATGCTCCGTGATTGGCTTTAGCAATTGAGTCGCGCTCTTCGATCTCTTGTTGATTTTGTTGTATGTGACGTGACAGGCACGCCGGACTGCGACGACCTGTCGGACGAGCCGCCGACGTGCGGGACGGTGCAGTGCGCCGCGAACCACTTCCGCTGCGACAACGGCCGCTGCGTCTTCAAGGCGTACGTCTGCGACGGCAGCGACGACTGCGGCGACGGCTCCGACGAGGGCCTGCAACACGCCTGCAAGCCCCCGCCGTTCAGGTGCCCCGACTTACTCCTCACTTTCCTAACCACTTTTTATGGTCCATTCAAAGTCATGTTACCCGAGACCGAAAGACTGTTCGAGTAATTAGATTGGTTTCTACTCGAATGTTGCAGATGCCCTTCAGGCCAATGGCAGTGTCCCGAGATCACCGGCAAATGCGTCAACATCACTCAAGTGTGCGACAACAACGTCGATTGCCCCAATGGCGCCGACGAAGGTATGTTTTTTGATTCATTTAATCAGTGACTTATTACAATCTTCAGTCCCTATAACAATAACAATTTGATGTGCACGTGCAGGTGCCAGCTGCGACTTCGCAGAATGTGAGCACCAATCCGGGCTCTGCTCGAACGGCTGCAAGCAAACTCCCAACGGTCCCCTCTGCCTTTGCCCACCCGGCGAAGAACTCGAACCCGACGGTTTCACCTGTAAAGACATCGATGAATGCAATCCGCCAGGCCTTTGCTCTCAAACTTGTACGAACACCAAAGGTTCCTACGCCTGCAGCTGTGTCGAAGGCTACCTTCTTTCCAATAATAACCATTCGTGCAAAGCGAATAACCACTCCAGCGCCTTCCTCATCATTTCGAACCGGCACTCCATCCTCGTCGCCGACCTCAACGAGCAGGGTCTCGAGCGCGTCCCCATCAATGTGGAAAACGTGGTGGCCACCGCCTCGAACATGCACACGGGAACTATCTTCTGGTCCGACATGAAACTGAAGAAAATCTCAAGACTGGACAGAGGAAGCGAACCGCAAGTACTAATATCGACGGGCTTGGATTTAGTCGAAGGCTTAGCCTACGATTGGGTCGGAGGCAACATTTACTGGCTGGACAGCAAATTGAACACTATAGAAGTAGCCAAAGAAGACGGATCGTCGAGAACCGCCCTGATAAGTGCGAACATAACCCAACCGAGAGGCATGTGCTTGGACCCCGCGCCGGACGCCAGGTGGCTGTTCTGGACTGATTGGGGGGAAAATCCTCGCATCGAGAGAGTCGGGATGGACGGCACTCAACGCAGCGCGATCATAACCACGAAGATTTACTGGCCCAATGGATTAACTCTCGACACGGCAACTCAGAGGGTCTACTTTGCTGACTCTAAACTGGATTTTATTGACTTCTGCTATTATAATGGTACCGGACGGCAGCAAGTGTTGGCCGGAAGTCACTATCTTCTTCACCCCCATTCGTTAACTCTCTTCGAGGATACGTTGTACTGGACGGATAGGCAATTGAACAGAGTGCTATCGGCGCATAAGTTCAAAGGGTCGAATCAGACAGTAGTGTCTCATCTGATCTCACAGCCTCTCTCGATCCACGTCCACCACCCTTCGTTGCAGCCGCAATACACATCGCCGTGCAAGAGAGACACCTGCCAACATCTTTGCCTGCTGAGCCCGAACAGGACACTCGGGTACACTTGCAGGTGCAAACCTGGGTTCAAACTGTTACCGGATGGAAAATGTGTCGAAGGTACTCCATTTTCTTTCTTACGCTTTTGAATGCTTACTTAGAGATAATGGTCAAATATAAAACATAATCTCATAATCTAGAAGATACTTTTTACATAAATCTTAAGAATATTATGTTTTTATTTTTTATTTATTTTTTATAAATTTCTCGACGAATTAGGTTGAATTTTGAATGAGAACTATCATATTAAAGTCTTTCATCATATTCGTCAGTGTCCTATCATGCTCGTGTAACACTAGTTATGAAATATCATCAAAATTCATTTTGCCTTACCTAAAGTAATATGTTAATTGAATATGGTTTTCAGAGGAATCTGCGTACCTGATGATACTGAAAGGATCTCAAGTAATAGACTTATCACCCGATGGATCTGGTAGGGCTGGTCAGCTCGCTCCAGTCGTTGGAATCACAGGTAATGCTATTTCGCAATACACACACATACTACATATGCTTAAAATATCTCACTTTTACAATGTAAAGTATCTAAACATGTCATTATTTTCTCCCAAAATATCAACATTTGGTGTCGGTCTTAAACATTGAATTGGTTTTAGGTGGTGTTCAACTAGATTACGACCGTCAAGGCCACATGCTGTATTGGCTCCAATCGATCACAGGTGATAGTGAGGAAGATGAAAACTGTACTATCTACACCATGCCTTATGGCGGGGGCAATAAGGTTGAATTCTTAGGTGCGGATACTGGCGTAGTGGGATCACCATCAGCCATCGCATTCGATTGGCTCGGTAGAAATTTGTACATGGTGAATAGGTTCGCAAGTAACATTGAGCTGGTGAGGGTAGATGGTAAAGTTAAGTACCGGACCATCGTCATGGCCAATGATGGAAGTCAATACTCTGTGGCTAAACCGAAGGGCATTTGTTTGGACCCTACTGATGGGTGAGTATATTTAATATTCTTATGATATAATTGAAATCCAAAACTAGAACTCAACGTCCATAGTGCTTAAGCAAAAAGAGCACAATAAAATTTAAACTGTGTCTACCGTTGGTAGTTTTTTTTTCCCACTGCATAACGTTACTGCGTTACTGTGATCTCCTCACAGAGCGATTAAGATAATACAATGATTAAAAACGATGTTTGTTTTCAGAAAAATGTACTGGTCGGATGAAGGGGGCTACGGCGTACCCGCTAAAATCGGTAAAGCCAACATGGACGGAACAAATTCAATAATTCTCGCTGACACCATTGAAAGGCCAGAAGCCATCACCATCGACGTAGAACGGAAAATCGTCTACTTCAGCACCCAATTCCCTCCCAGTGTCATCAGCGTTAACACCGAGGGAAATGATCGAAAGACTATTTTGAGTGAGGAAAATGCGATTTCATACCCGAAAGTCATCGCTGTACTAGATTCTAGATTATTCGTCTTAGATCCACGCCATGAGAAAATTATTAAAGCAGATTTACCCAACGGCGATAATATAAAATCTATAATGGATAACGAAAGTGATCTCAAGTCACTGACAATCTTCCAAAAGAGAAAGATGATACATCACCCTTGCTCTCAAAGTAATGGAGGTTGCGAACAGATTTGTATTCCAAGTGAAGGCGGATCAAGGATATGCGCCTGCTCGATTGGTTATAGAAAGGAGAATGAGGTCAATTGTGTTCCATTTAAAACATTTGCTGTGGTGTCCCAGCTGGATTTAATTCGTGGTTACAGCCTAGATTCCAGCTCTGAGGCTATGGTACCAGTAACTGGACAAGGCCACCATATACTACACGTAGACGTTCACTTTGCAGAGAACTATATTTATTGGGTCGAATTTAACAGAGGTCAGTGGAATGGAATTTTCAAAATCAGACCTAATGGTACAGAGATTCAACATATTGTCAAAGATGGTATAGGCAGCAATGGTATTCGAGGCCTAGCTGTTGACTGGGTAGCTGGTAACTTGTACTTCACCAATGTTTTCCCCCATGAGAATTATGTCGAGATGTGTTGGCTGGATGGCACTAATAGGAAAGTGCTAGTAAAGACTACAATGGACGCTCCAAGAGAGTTAGCAGTTAATCCTTTGAAGCGATTGTTATATTGGATTGACTATGGACAATATCCTAGAATCGGTAAAGCCTACCTTGACGGAAGTAACTGGCAGACGGTGGTCAGTTCTGGTATTTCTAATCCAAGAGACTTAACTATTGACATGTTAACACACGACGTTTACTGGGTCGATTCGAAGTTAGACCAAATTCAAAAGATCTCTTACAATGGCGGAAACAGGCAACTAATCAGATCAAACTTACCAAATCCTATGGGTATTGCAATCCACACAGGAAACGTTTATTGGGTAGATAGGAATTTACAAACTATTTATAAAGCCTCTAAATTACCTGGTAACATGTCTATGCCAGAAAAGTTAAGGACAAATCTTCCGAAGTTACGTGATATAGTAATCTTTGATGTAAATAATCAACCCCAAGATGAAAACAATCCATGCAGAAAACTTGGCAATGGTGGATGTGATCAGCTCTGTTTTAGTTATCCACCGGACGCTAATAATGCTATGACCCAAAGATGTGACTGTGCCACTGGAAAAATATCTGAAAATAACCCAAAGAAATGCGAAGTTGTCGATGAGTACCTGGTTTTCACTACCAGAACTGAAATAAGAGCAATCAACCTGGACCCGAAATCTACAGGGGTACCATTCAAACCTATAGTTAACCAGACAAATGTCGTAGGCGTGGAATTCGATTACGCTGATAACAAATTGTTCTTTACCCAAATAAGGCCATGGGCTAGGATTGCTTGGATGTCAGCGAAAAATCCGGATGCCGCTAATATTCAGAACATCATCAGTAAAGGAATTAATCCTGAAGGAATTTCTTACGACTGGACTCAAAAGAAAGTATACTGGACTGATAGTTCAAACAACTCTATCTACGCAATGAATTTGGACGGGACAGAGTTAGTAATGATAGCAAGAGTAGAAAGACCAAGAGCGATTGTAGTAGATCCATGTAACGGAAGTTTGTATTACACCGATTGGGGCCGATTTGGTACATCTGGTAAAATATACAGGACAACGATGGCTGGGTCCTTGAAAAAAGCAATCATAGATAAGGATTTGTCCCAACCGAGTGGTTTAACGATAGACTTTGATGATAGCATGCTATATTGGACTGATGCTGTAAGGGAAAAAATTGAAAGATCTAAGTTAGATGGAACTGAAAGAGAAGTTTTGATTTCAGCTACAATTTATCCATTTGCAATTACAGTTTTTAGAAATTATATTTATTGGACAGATTTACAGCTGAGGGGTGTGTACAGAGCTGAAAAACATACCGGAGCTAACATGATCGAAATGGTAAAACGTCTCGAAGACTCGCCTCGTGACATACACATTTACAGCCAAAGCAGACAGAAGTGTACTGTCAGCCCTTGCAAAATTGCAAACGGCGGCTGTGCTTACAGTTGCCATCCAGCGCCCAACAACACCGTCGAATGCAAATGTGACGAGACTAAAACTAAATTGGTCAACGAAGGCAGAATGTGTGTTGCCAAAAACATTACCTGTGATTCAAGTAAATTCTTCTGTGCCAATGGCAAGTGTATAAGTCGCATGTGGTCATGCGACGGCGACGATGACTGTGGTGATAACTCCGACGAAAATGAAAACTATTGCTCGTATCACTCTTGCTCTCCCAATGAGTTCCGTTGCAACAACGGTCGATGCATATTCAAGTCTTGGAAATGTGACCATGAAAACGATTGTAAAGATGGGTCAGACGAAGAAGGTTGCGTATATCCTCCCTGTTCTGAAGGAGAATTCACTTGCCTTAACTCAAGATGCATTCCGATGTCTCAAGTGTGCAACGGCTTCAATGATTGCAAAGACAATGTCACGAGCGACGAAACACACGAGCGCTGCCCAATGAATACGACTTGTCCAGCTAACCACCTGAAGTGTGAAAAGACAAACATTTGCGTAGAACCATATTGGCTATGTGACGGTGATAATGACTGCGGTGATAACTCTGATGAAAACCCATTACATTGCGCAGAAAGAACATGTCCGCAGAACAGTTTCCGTTGTCCCAACCACCGATGCATACCGGCCACTTGGTATTGTGATGGAGACGATGATTGTGGGGATGGAGCTGATGAGCCACCAGAATACTGTCGCTCAGAAGGACGGACATGCTTCGGCGACCTGTTTACTTGTGATAACGGAAACTGCATACCGAGAATTTATATTTGCGACGGTGATAATGATTGTTTGGACAACAGCGACGAAGATAACAGGCATCAATGCAACGAAAGGAAATGTGATGCGGATACCGAATATACATGCGAAGCGAATAAGTTCTGGAACAGAGCTCAGTGCATACCAAAGAAGTGGCTCTGTGACGGAGACCCAGACTGCATAGACGGGGCAGACGAGAATTCCACTATACATCATTGCTCAACGCCGGCGCCTTGTTCGGATGATCAATTCCAATGTAACAACGGAAGATGTATCAATGAAGGATGGGTGTGCGACCATGATAACGATTGCGGCGATGGCTCCGACGAGGGAAAGAATTGCAATACACAATATAAACAGTGTTCAGATCAGGAATTCAAATGTCAGAACTTTAAGTGCATAAGGTGAGACCCATTAACATAAAATATTAAATTGAGAAGCTGTTTTGTACATAATAATAAAAATCGATTGTGTTTCAGAAATCACTTCCGATGCGATGGTGAAGACGATTGTGGCGATCGGTCAGATGAAGTAGATTGTGTCAAACAAAACAAAACCTGTCCAAATGGGCAGTTCAAGTGCAACAACGACCAGTGCATTGACAATCGACTCGTCTGCAACAAAGTGTCGGACTGCAGCGACGACTCCGACGAGCCGGCGCACTGCAACATCGACGAGTGTGCAAAACTCGAGATCAATCAATGTGGACACAAATGTATTGATACTGTGACTGGTATGTAACCTATGCATATTCAATGTATATGTCATGTCACTCAAATATTATTAGTACAGTCATTTATAAATATTAATTAGTCATGGAATTAGTATAGTATAGTCATATTACACTGGCTGACTTGTATATTACAATCTGTTAATAATTTAACGACTGATAAAGTTACGGTTTTTCTAATATCCCGGTGCAATTAATGTTCCGTTCCGATTAATTTTAATTTCCATTAATTCCAGATGTCATTATATTCGTTTGGCTTAGCTCCACTTGTCGGAAACGAACCCAATTTCTGATGTAATTGCGTATGTGCCAAACCATGATGAACGGCTTACGAGTATTCTCGAAATCATGAAAATGGAACAAAAACAAACATTTATAAAAAGTTTAGGAAGCATTAGAAAAACAACGTGATATCTTGAAAATTAAAAATAAACTAAGTTCTAAATAAATTAATATAAAAGTAAAATTAAATATAACAAATTGGCAACACCTTTGGTGTTGCAAATGTCTATAAGCGACGGTGACCGCTTTCCATCGGATGGGCCGTTTGGTGTTATTAACTCATACAATAAAAAAACACCTCTGCTGGAAGTAAGTTCTAAATAAATTAATATAAACAAGAATTAAACTATACTATAAATATAACTATACTTGCAAAATAACAATCTATATGTAAAAAACAGACTCCAGGTCGCAGTCGGCGGGGAACGTGCCCAAAATGTTGGTCGCATTTCCAGGTGCTAGCCAGCCTGTCGGTCACGCTAGACCTCAATGAAACGCGTTGAGAGGTCTCGATAGAAAAGCTTATTTAGCTTTGTATATCTATTGATAAAAATTATATACAGTCACAATCATCTTTAACTGAATTAACATGATAAGATATAAAGATTACCATAATTCTATTTTTTTTTAGCTTACACGTTCATTTTAGTATCTACTGTATTCAGTCTTCATATGTACACGTAACCTTTATAACCAATTTTCGTTTTCAGGCTATTACTGCGATTGCAACCAGGGATACAAGCTCCTCGCTGATGGCAAAGCCTGTGCAGATGTAGATGAATGTATAGAAACCCCCGGAGTTTGCTCCCAATATTGCTCTAACACTCCTGGTTCCTATTACTGCAAGTGCAATGAACAATACTATGAAAGAGCAGCAGACGAACACACTTGTAAACGTAAAGACAACATTTCAGCCTGGATTATCTTCACAAATAAGTATTATGTCAGAAACATGTCCACGGATGCTACACTCTATAACTTAGTGCATCAAGATTTAATGAACGTGGTGGCTATCGATTTTGATATTAAGGAAGAACAAATGTATTTTGCTGATGTATCAGCTAAGACCATCTATAGATCGAATTATACTGATCCAAATCCAACCAAGGAAGTTGTCGTAAGACATGACTCTCATGGCCTCGAAGGTATAGCTATAGACTGGATCGGAAGAAAACTGTACTGGCTCGATAGGCATTCAAAGAACTTGGACGTTTCTGAATTGGATGGCACCAGAAGAAAAACATTAAAGACGGGTATAGCCGATCCCAGGGCTATAGTAGTTCATCCGGGAACTGGTTATCTGTACTACACATCTTGGCACCTGCAAGCCTACATCGGAAAATTGGGTATGGATGGGTCCAACTTCACCGCCATTCTTAATTGGGAAGATGACATAGCATGGCCGAATGCTCTGACTATTGACTATTTTACTGACAGGATATACTGGGCAGATGCCCACTTAGATTATATTGGCTCGGCGGACTTAGAGGGACGTCATAGACATGTCGTACTTTCCGGAACTAAGGTGCCTCACGTTTTCGCTTTGAGCCTTTTCGATGACGAAATTTATTGGACAGACTGGAACTTAAAAGCTATTTGCAAAGCTAACAAACATTCCGGTGAGAACTTGATGGTGTTACGTAATACGACTCATAGACCTTACGATATCCATGTCGTGCACTCCCTAAGACAATTGCCATACCCCAACCCTTGTGGCGATAATAACGGCGGATGTTCCCACCTCTGTCTGATCGCTCCTCCTCATGCATCCAGCTACCTTAATATAGAAAGTTATGGCGAAGAAGGTGCGACAACTTATAAGTGCGCATGTCCAAACCAATTCTACTTAGCTAGGGATATGAAAACTTGCGTAGCTAATTGTACGGATGGTCAGCACAGATGCAGTGGCAAGGACGAGAAATGTATACCTTGGTTCTGGAAATGCGATGGCGAGAAAGACTGTATGGATGGATCGGATGAACCCGATACATGCCCAGTAAGACACTGTAGGGCAGGATCATTCCAGTGTAAGAACACCAATTGCACACCGGCAGCTACAATTTGTGATGGCACTGATGACTGTGGAGATGGTAGTGACGAAGCCGAATGCGCTCACGAATGTCCTCTACTAGAGTTCAAATGTAAGGGAAGCGGCAGGTGTATTCTAGACAGCTGGAAGTGTGACGGCGACACTGATTGTAAGGACAACAGCGACGAAGATCCAGTGATGTGTCATAACAGGCCTTGTAATCCTGACACAGAGTTCTCATGCAAAAACGGCCGCTGCATACCTAAATTGTGGATGTGCGATTTCGATAACGACTGCGGTGATGACTCTGACGAACCCGCATACATGTGTAGGCATAAGAATTGCACCACAGGCTGGAGGAGATGTCCCGGACAGGCTAATTATAGATGCATACCGAAATGGCTTTTCTGCGACGGCAAAGATGATTGTAGAGACGGATCTGATGAACTCTCAGAAAACTGTCCGACTTGCAATGCAGACACCGATTTCACTTGTGAGAATAAGCGTTGTATACCTCGTCAATGGTTGTGCGACTTCACCGACGACTGTGGAGATGGCAGCGACGAGGCTGAAACTGTCTGCCAGCATAAATATAGGGAATGCTCGGAATCCGAATTCAAATGTGGCAGTGGCAAGTGCATATCGTCGAGATGGCGCTGCGATCACGAGGACGATTGCGGGGATAACACCGATGAGGCAGACTGTGGAGGATTCCAATGTAAAAATGGAACATTCCAGTGCAAATCTGGCCACTGTATTGCAGCGCACTTCAGATGCGATGGCGATAGGGATTGTAGAGATTTATCTGATGAAATAGGATGTCCACCGCGTTATCCAAACGGCAGATATTGTCCCGAGAGCAGGTTGGTAACTTCGCTTCAATATTACTTTTATAAAACTGCCTATTCATCTCTAAAGCCATCTAAGTTTGAAATTGTTATTATGTCGATGACAGATTCCAATGCTCGAACAATTTATGCGTCTCGCAATCGGACCTTTGCGATGGCACCGATGACTGCGGCGACGGGTCCGACGAGGCGGCTTCCATTTGCACCAATTTCAACTGCGACACGCTCAGACGGTTCCACTGCGACAATCACAGATGCGTCCCAAGGTGAGTAGGCATTGAAGAAATGTAACATCGCCTTATTAGGTCTAGGTGAGACATTTATTTCTCTGGAATCTGGAATCTGACTTAACTCCCATCAGATACCAAGTGTGTGACGGCGTGGACAATTGCGGCGACGGCTCTGACGAGAACAACATGACGCTGTGCTCGTCGCGCGCGAAGCCCTGCGACCCCTACGCGCAGTTCCAGTGCGCCAACAAGCACTGCGTCGAGCGCACGCAGCTCTGCGACCTGGCTGACGACTGCGGGGACTCCTCCGACGAGCTGGGCTGCCACCACACGCACACCTGCTCGCACCTCGACAAGGGTTCGTCACTCCTTGTTACTTTACGACACTACGTAACCAACCATTATGTTGTTGCTTTTGGCCGGGTTTAATTGCGTTTACATTATCGTTTTAGGTGGTTGTGAACACTTCTGCACGAATCTGACCTCATCGGCCTCCGGGGGTGGCTATATCTGTACGTGCTTCCAAGGATGGATCATATCCCCCGGAGACAAGAAGAAGTGCGTCGACCTGGACGAGTGCTCCGCCGGAACCCACCACTGCTCGCAGCTCTGCACCAACCTGAACGGCACCTTCAGTTGCAGTTGCCGAGAAGGATTCGAGTGCGTATTCAACTTTGTGTTTAGTATATCGAAAATAGAGAAAAAATTACTACACTTTATCGTTGGCTTGCAGTTACTCCTAACCAAGATTACGTTTTTTTTTAAATGTCAGTGCAATGTTAGTAAACATTTACAATTCCACAATATTAATTATTAACTCTTGTTTCCCAGGCTCGCAGATACCTTATCGGGAGTGTGCAAAGCCATGGATGACTATGTTGTGTTGATATATTCAAACGGTCCAGAAATACGTGCGTTTGCCCAAGAGAAGAACGAACAGTTCGACGTCATCAGTTCAGAGAAGAGAATCGAGGCTATCGACTACGACCCGAAGACGGAAATGATCTTCTGGGCCGATTCCTATGACAAGACCATAAAACGATCTTATATGGTTAACGCACGGAATGGAGAAGTCAAGAGTGGATTCGCGCAAGACTTGAACATGAAAGGCAACTCCAAACCTACGGCTTTAGCAGTGGATTACGTTGGGGATAATTTGTATTGGACCGAAACTGATAGGACAGGCTCGAAACCCCGAGGAAGAGTAATGGTCGCCAGGACCGACGGCAGATACAGACGGGCCCTTGTATCGGCGGGCATCGAGAGTCCTACTTCGTTAGTGCTAGATCCACAAATGGGTAGAATGTTCTGGGCTGATGCTGGATCTGCTCCTAAAATTGAAATTGCCTGGATGGACGGGTCGAAACGCAGACCAATAGTGACCGAGAATATTAGACATCCCACTGGATTGGCTATCGATTACGCCATGGACCATTCAATATTTTGGGCAGACACAAAATTAAATACCATAGAAATGATGAGGCACGACGGATCGAATAGAAAAATTATTTTGAAGGGCGATCATCTGAGACACCCGCTGTCTCTGGATGTGTTTGAGTCCTCGTTGTATTGGGTGACGAGGGAGACAGGAGAGCTGGTGAGGCAGGACAAGTTTGGAAGAGGTGTGCCATTTGTCATATCAAAGGATCTAGTCAATCCGTCCGCTGTGAAAGGTAAGTCTTATTCCAATTTATTTTAGCTTATATTTAAATTACTTATACAACTGTCAACTAACGTACTCAAGGCAGATCAGCATCATTGAGAGATCAATGAAGAAATTGAGAAATCAAAAGATCTTGTTTTTTCAGAAAACAATATCGAAGTTGGTTAAGTATCAATATTTTTACTTTATTGGCTTCGCTTGTGTAAACCAATGTTCAACTTATTGTTATTATTCTATTCTGTTATTCCATGTTCATCACAGTTGTCAAGAGATTATGTAAGAGGATGAAACAAATGTAAAGGTCAAATTCACTGTCTGTCACCCATTCATTTGCTAGAATTCTTTTTTATAAGCGAAAATTAGTGTACTAACTGTACTGTCTAGTCCAGGGGTCGGCAACCTTTTGAGTCGGAAGAGTCAAAAATACAATTTAAGAAATTTCAAAGTTTTTAAAGAGTCACAATTTTTTTTCTTGTCAAAAATAAATATTACTTGCATAAATTAAGTGTTTGATAATAACAAACAATTTTATTTATTCATATATAAGTAGTGTTTTTCACAACAAAAAGATAATATTTATGTGACATTATCAAATAATTACTTATTATTAAATAAAAAAGTGAAAATAATTAACTTACAAGACTAACTTGTGCTTCAGTAACAAACAATTAAATTATTTTTTTTTTAAACCAAACAATTTGGGCAAACAAACTCAATGGAAACCATGTCTTTTTTTACATATCAAGAGCTTCTTAACATATAGGGCTGTACACAAAAATGCATTTTTTTACAATTTAGGAGGTCTTACCTTTTGAAAAGAAGATTTAGCATGTAAATGTCTCTCTCGCCCATCAAAATGTCTAAGATTTTTAGGGAAAATTTTTGAAACGACTTTTTAGGTACTTGCTCTAGCTTGGGTTCTATCTAATGTAAGAATCTTTTATTTTTGAGAGACATCCAAATGTATTTGCTACATTCCTCGTTCAGTGTACCACCCCCGCCGCTACAACACGACGGTGCGCTCGTCGTGCGCGCGCTCGGCGTGCTCGCACCTGTGCCTGAGCGTGCCGGGCGGGCGGAGGTGCGCGTGCCCCGACCAGCAGGCGCCGCCCAAGAGGATCACGCAGGAGCTCGCCTGCGACGCACGTCAGTACCCACTCATCTAACTATCATTTATAACATTTAACCATAGGCAAATTACGAAGGAAACTAAAGAGATACAGACTACTTTAGTTGTATCTTCAATCTTAGAATTTGATTAGAAGTGGTTCAGTAATACATTTATACACCCTGTATATAAGTCGTCAGTTATTGTTTAAGGTCACTAATAATCTCGCATCTCAAATAACCCACTAAACATGGGCCGTCTTCATGTCTGCTGAAATCATGCAATAAGACAAAAACTATAAATATAGAGAAATCTAACTGCTACTTGAAACAATGTAAAATCGAAACATATTCGTAGAAGTATCTCAGAAGGTTTCCTATTATCTGTATTGACAGGTACGTATTGACAGGCACGTACATAGATTACCGTAAAATGGGGAGAATCGGGACACTTTTTAAGTTCGACATTGATTTTTATCGTTTTTTGTACTTATATTAATAAAACGGAGATCATAATGGTTCCGGTAGTTTAATTTATATATCTGATGTATCAAGACATCGTTTATTAAAGAATAATCATAAAAAGTTACAAAAACTCACTTGTCCCTATTCACCTAGGCGTTAGGGATCGGGTCGCTTAAAGGGTTAATAGAGTTTTTCGCTAGGGCTGACACTTTCATACTATAGGCAGGTACCTACAATACAAATTTCACACAACTTTGACCCAATGTTTTGAAGCACTTTTTAAAAAAATACTTATGACAGGATGACAGAGTGTTGCCAGATTATAGAAAAAATATTGCAAGCTTCAAATTTAAATCTTACCACAATGTGTAACAAGTAGTATAAATGTGTATATAAGGTCGCAAATAAAACTTATGGTTTGTTCCAATTCACCCCCTAGACCCTATTCCCCCCATTTTACGGTACTCGTTTTTAACCTTGTTAATTATGTCGCAATATATGAGATGAGAGAAAGTAATGCAGTGTCACTCCGATTATGGTCCGATGCACATGTCGTACAGTGAGTAAGTGTATGTGTGGGTGTGCAGCGGTGGAGCCGGCTCGGCCGATGCCGCGCGTGTGCCCGTGCGAGAACGGCGGCACGTGCGTGGAGGGCGAGGGCGGGGCGCTGGCGTGCGCGTGCCGGCCGCCGCTTCAGCCGCCGCTGTGCGCGTCCGCGGAGGCGTCGACGGCGGCGCGCGCCGCCACCACCGCCGCCGTACTCGTGCCCGTGCTGCTGCTGCTGCTAGTCGCGCTCGGCGGCACCGCCGCCTGGTTCGTCGTGCGCAAGAGGCCCTTGTTAGTATCTTTCAAGCTTATGCATTTCACATGCTATCGTTGTCCAAGGACAAGAAGCAGAACGCAAAAGTCTAGTTAAAAAAATCTTTTATCTCATACTTGTCTATCTTGATTTTTGTTTTTTAATAAATGCAGATTACTTTTTGAAGAATTATTAGTTGTAGCAAACAGTGCATAATCAGTAAAAATAACATGTGGCTTGCTTAATAAACTCTCACAAAAATAATTACTTTCGAAATTCAAATTTTGATTTTCTTGGCGCATAATTTTTTACAAATTTTGAACAAGTACTCGTAACGATGTGTTGTTCATTTATCATTTTTTTTTATGAAATCAAAAGCAAAATAAATACGCATTTCTAATCATAAAGCATCTTATTCTAACTTTTGAAAGCTCCGAAAACATATAAAAAAATATTATTAGGTTTAATACTTTTTATACACTTATTTTAACGACGCATGTGTTTGTTTTTTCATATATTAATGTTTTACCAAAATCTACTTAGCGGTGAGTAACAAATGCTTTAACGAATCACTATAGCGGCAAAGGCGGCGGGCTGAGTAGCCTGGCGTCATCCCAGAGCGTGTCGTTCAGACAGGGCTCGAACGTGGAGTTCGGGGGGGTGGGCACCCCCGGTGGGGAGTCTACCTACACCCTCGAAGACACGGGCGCGAGGAAGGGCAGGGACTTTAGCAACCCCATGTACGAGGCAGTCACGAGAGCGGTCGCAGCTGGAGAGCCAGAACCGCCTTTACGTAAGTGCACTTACTTCTACTGAAGCCTTTTGATGTAACATTCCTGTGTATAAGGAGGATACATTATCTTTGATATTTTTGGCAAAATACAGATTCAAAATGTACCCAACGGAAGCTATATTGAAAACTCTACCAGTAAAATATTGTAGTATATGTGCGGGTAGTTGCGTATATTTTCTACTAATATATAAAATGCAGATGAAGTAAGAGATATCATCATTTGCTACAGTTACAATTTAGCGCATCATCTATGGACAGACACGGCACATTGTATCGATGGTGTAATTACGATAGAATATATTTAGTATCCTACACAGGTTCCCTTGTAACATTTAGACTACCTACATTTCTGAAGGATTTTTTAAAGATATGTTCATCTTAATTGCAATAATATTACAGACTGGATATTGTTTAAAATTGTGAATGGTTTCTACGAAAGTGGAACGATATAAATCTGTTAAATAAGATGTAAGATCAATAGTTGGTGGAGTGCTGGTGCTTTCTTGTAAGTAGGTTGAAGAAAATAAACTTTGTGCTTACAGGGGTTTAACGTTTGTAGTAGATGAGCTTGGATGCCTGATCCCTGGGTTCAACTTAGTAGAAGCCGTATGTTACGACTAATAGAAACTCGTAGTAGCTACTCGATAACAATATTTATAGTAACATTATGCTTAATGAAGGGTTGCTCTGAATAGGGTGGAAGAACGAAATGGAATGTTCTTCCGACTCGAAGGAAAATTTTCCAGCGAAGTTAACGTTGTTCCTCGCGGGCCTTAGCCCATCTATTATTGTTGAATTTTTATATATTCTTTGTTCATTGCGGTAAACGTTTGCGATCTCAATGATTGCACAGCGCCATTTATTGGCTTGTAAGGCCGCAGTAGTAATATCGTTGCCATTATAACAAAATGTGTTGCAGCCGGCATATACGAGGTCCCGGACGAGCTGAAGGAGAAGGTGGTGTCCGCGGTGATATCGCCGTCGTCCACCGAGACGGTGGCGGCGAGGGACAAGCGCGGCGCGGGGGTGGGCGCGGGGGCGGCGGCGGGGGCGGGCGCGGCGCGCGCGCTCGACCCCGCCGCCGACACGGGCGCCGACACCGCGCAGCTCGTCAGCGAGGACAGGCACAGCCACTGCTAGCAGTCGGCCGCGCGGCGCCCGCGGCGGCGCACGCCCCTCCTGCTCACGCCGCTCGCGTTGGCGCACGCCCACTACAGGCCCATTCGCACCGCGGCCGACTGAGCCGCCGCGCGTTTCAGATACGACGATCCCACAGAACGTCACTTGTAGCAAAATTATGTCACTTTTAAACAGTGCCGTAAAATGGTCTAGGGGGTGAATTGGGACGAACCTCAAGTTTTATTTGCGACCACAAATACACATTTATGTTACGTGTTACACTTTGTGGTAGGATTTAAATTTGAAGCTTGCAATATTTTTTCTATAATCTTTCAACACTCAGTCACATGTCATAATTTAAAAAAAACTTACTTTAAAACATTGTGTCATTTATGATAATATATTAGGAGACTGACACTTTAAAAAATGGAAGGTATATGTCAAGTACCTACTTACCTAAGCTAAAAAAACACTACCTACCAAGTAGGTATTGTAGGTACCTGCCTATAGTATGAAAGTGTCAGCCCTAGCGAAAAAACTCTATTAACCACTTAAGCGACCCGATTCACCCCAACGCCTGGGTGAATAGGGACAATGAATTTTTGTAACTTTTGCCTCACTTATCAACTTAATGCAATAGAAATGAAAATTTAAGCTACCGGAACCATTATGATCTCCATTTTATTACTATAACTACAAAAAAACGATAAAAATCAATGTCGAACTTAAAAAGTGTCCCGATTCCCCCCATTTTACGGTAAGAAGTATTAATTTATCGCTATATAATTAAAATGTGTATATTTCATAAATCAAGTATAAGATATTGCTCTAAGTTACGTTCTGTAGGATGTTAGCCGGACCGTATTTGAGATAGACAGTACGTAGGTACTCGCAGTTTTACGCGACTCATAATTCCGATCCGACGTGTAAATAACCTATATTGAACTTTATTCGCAAGCAAAAATGGAAGTGTTGCTTTCTAAATTTTTTCTACGGCGCAGATACATCGGGAGGAATTATTATTTGTATAAAACTGTACTTGGACATCGTGAAAATTTATGAAATGCTTCTTTTTCGTCTCTAAATACAATGACGCAGACCCGGCTGAAAGGTGTATTTTCATATTTCGCAAAAAATGCTCTTGAAATATTTTGAAATACGTTAATTTTAGTAAAGGTTTTTAATGCTTGTAAGCATTAAAAACCTTTTCTGCGAATGAATGTTCACTACGTTAAAATATTAAGTGTCTATTCACTTCTACTATTTAGTCAGTACTGCGTTTTTGTATTAAGATGTGATAAAAGAATTGTACAAGTTTTCAAGCCCGCAGTACCTACTCAAAAAAGTCGTGCAACTTTCCAGCTATGAATTCAACTTATAAATAAAACGTAGTAATTGTTTACTTAACTGAATATAATATTAATTTAGATGAAACACGCCAAAACAAATTCTTTGGTACCCTTTTTTATTTTTAAACCTTTTTGCATCTCCTTGAGGTTCAAATACATGTCGTAGTACACAATTACTACATTTTATTAGATTAGCATTGTATAGGTTAAATATCTACCTATCTCACTTATATTTGCTTTGCGAGAGGGAGAAGGGTAATATTATTTTTTGTTAATTATTTAATGTCTCTCCCGAGGGACGTATTTGTGGACTTGCAGCAATTTTATTAGTGTAATCTGTAGAGAATGAGACAAAATTTAGTAATTATAATATTTTTGTAATTATAAAATTATTCTCTTACTACATAAATTCAACCGGTTTATGAAATCGAAACTTCGTAATAAGCTTGAAAATAATTTTAACGAGTGGTATCGATTTAGAAATATATTTCCCCCTGTAAGGCATGTTCTTAATGTCAAGCATTAAATGTTCCCAAAAACGTAGTTATTAGAGCTAATCGTAAAGCTCTTTAAAATCTAAAAAAATAATTTTATTTAAAAATATAAACTATTACAGTTATTATATTTATAACTTCTGCTCGTTTCCTAATTCTCTATCCGTCCTGTTAAGTAGCTTTTAATCGTTTATTTTATTCATGTTCTTCGATTGTTGTTTTATATATTCAGCGGTTTTATTTCAGTGTACTGAACACTAACCTGGTTATTCATAACACTATACCAGGTCGAAGACTCGTTACAAAATCTCGTATTTAAATTATCATAAACACCGAGTTTAATGTGCAGTGTTTAGCGTTGCTATTTTAACTTTTTATTCTGGCAGCTAACTTTGGGTGTACTTATTATCGTGTCAGTATTCGTCTTGTTTTTCTTCGATATTTCTAATATACTGTAAATCTTGAACCATATCATAGCGTGATATAAATATTTGTTATGTATTGTATGATGAGATTTTTATAATTCTTTGTGTTAGAACTTGTACATTCCGCATTTGACCTGAAATACTATTGAACGTTTGTCACTTACAGTACACGCAAAACTTAAATGCGCTTCGAGTGAAGTTAGTTTCGTGAACTTACGCAGGTCTAGTTGAATGTTAACGTTTGTTACACCTTACGTTGTATTGTGCGATAGAGACGGAATGCGAGTTCGCAGAAAGGGTGAACGAGAGCGCAATACTCGCCTCTCAACTCTGCCTGTGAACCTTGTCACTGTGTACTGCGCAATAAAGCGTACGAACTTCAAACACGCATTTAAGTTTTGGTTGTACTATAATTACTAGTGTCTTTAATATATTACATTGCACATAATTAATTAAAATTTATAATTTGACCATTTGAATTACCTCAAGTATATCGTTTTACTAAGTGACGAAAATTTAGGGGCAGTACTATTTTAACACTAACAATATGTACTAATAGTATTTTTGACTTAAAATTAATAACCACATTCCTCTAGTTTGTGTAAAAATAATAGAAAATAGTAATATATGAATTGATTTAGTACATAAACGATAGGAATTGTTAGTTATCGGCCGATTTTAAACCGGGCGTAGGTAGCGAAGGTGGTTTTAATTGATTTGACAATAAGCAATAATCTAGATAATTTATTTATTTCGGTTAAGACTACGTAAAGTAAATTTATAACCTGATACTCATGAGTTTATCAATGACTGAAGATTGTGTAAACGTTTTCAAAACATTATTTTAGCTTAGATATTGTTCTGCGGTAAAGTCATTTAATTGAGTTATTTATATAAGTATAAAGTATAATTTGTAAAACACTACCGAGTATGGTTTAGCGTGGTTTGTTGTGGTAGCCAAAAATTATCAAGCAATTCATGGCGCCTTGGCCAAAACTCTTCTAATAATGCCAAAAAATACTCTTTTGTGGCAAGCAAAAGTCGGCTAAACCTACTGATCTCCATCCAAAGTCACGATCCTGTACACTGAGATTTCGCATCCGTCTGCTTTTTTAAATTTCCATACTCTGTATCAATGGTTCCCAAACTTTTTTGTCTCGTAGACCTATATCCCTATCCTCCTATCATTTGAATATTGAATTTTTAGATTCATCAATTTGAGGACCACTGGTCTTATAACAATGGTCCGTTACTTCTTCAATAAGTAATAATATAGTGTTTTAAGAAACTGTTCAAAGCGGTGCCTTCGCCTTTCCTTACCGTATTGGCCGTCATCGACTAAGCGTTTTTCCCGATTTTCTTGGCTACTCATGCTCAAAAAGATTATTTTGTGTACTCTAGTGGTTTGGATCTAGCTTTCAGCCGAGGTTTTCCCACAGCGCTGTTATTATGATGTATTTAAAAATGTTTCAAAAATATATTTGAGATTCTTTGAGAATAGCCTTGGCGTTGTAAATGTTTGTAGGCGACAGTAAGGACTACAATGTGCGTCGTCTGTCCCCTATCTGGTGGTCAGCAGCAAAAAAACTTAAACAGATGAAATAACCCCAAGTTGCTGCTAATAAGTCATAGACAAACTCATGCGTGTCGGGTTTCATGTTGAGTTTTATAAGGTCTATGGTAAAATATTTTTCTTGGGGCTTCATTGACGTTTTGCCATAAGAGTGTGAGATAATGTTTCTGTTGTCTAATTTTTAAATGATACAGTTTTGTTGGTTCAATATAATAAATGTAAATATTTGCGTTCATACTCAAAATGTACATTTTAGTCGAAATTTATTTGTATATGAATGTTGTTAAATCGAAATATATAAATATGTAAAATAAGAAAACTGTGAATACATATATCATCACAAAATGATATGACAAGAGGAATAATTTAAAAATGTAAAAAGTTTCTGTCGAAATATGAATGTTTACTAAATAAGGAGATGAAATATTTTTGTAATGGGTTTATATTAGTTATTAGTCAGACATTAGTTGAGAAGATTGTGTAAAAAATAAATTAAATAATAATTAATTGCTTGGTTTTAATTTAAGGGTCCGTCCATACACTTGTCAGATTGTTGTGTAATAGTATAAAATAGATTTGATTGGTTAGATGTATTTTATATGCCGCTACACAATGACAGACCAATCGTACTCAACCTTTTTGTAATGTGTCACAAAGATGAATTGTGGCGCCATATTAATTAATTTAACTACCCTTTTATAGCTAGAGTACAGCAGACAGGCTTATGGCCCTTGCGAAGGAAAATAACTACCTAGCAAACATCGTCTATGGACGTTTGTAACACCGGTACCGATGTAAATCAATAATAATTAAACAACTATGTAGTACGCCAAGTGGGCCTCTCGAACTCTTAGCAGGCTGCAGGTTGAGTGTAGCGGATATAGACAAACCAGAAGTAATAAACATGGAGAATGTAGGATCTTAACAAGGTAGATGTACCTTTCTCGAAAATTGTACACCGGTGATCAGCTCTAAACAGTGTGACGTATTGTTGCAATAATTACCACTTGCTAACAACAGTGAAGGCAAACAACGTGATAAAACCTGCACATCGAAATAACCGCCAGTCGTTCCTGCCGAGCCGCCTTGGACAAGCGTGGCGGGCATACTGTCCTCCCCTCTATAGCGGGAGGCCCGAGCTCAGTAGTGGGACATTTAAAGTGCTTGTGACAGCTCAGAAAATTATTTTTTTATGAAAAATCATAATTTTCTACACAATCCTTACTTATGAAATAATATAGAAATTGACACTTAAGGACCTTCCATAGTAAAATAATCTGTGTTCTAGTGTCCAGTTAAATTTTAAGGTTTGTTACATCTTTCGGTACATTGTGCGATATAGATGGCGTGCGAGTTCGGATAAAGACCGAACGAGGATGCAATACTCCCCTAACAGCTGTCTTCACAGTCCTTATCGTTGTGTACTGCGCCTTAAAGCGTAGGAACTTCAAACACGCATTTAAATTTTGCTCGCACGACAATTATTGCTATTGTCTATAATATATTAAACCGCGCATTATTAATTAAATTCGATGATTCGAATTAAATCAAGTAAACTGTTAACAGAGCAGAAACACATAGTTTACTTTGTTACTAACTGCCATGAAATATAAACTACTAACAAGAGCAACTCAATCGGCGCCATAAAGATTTGGGATTTGTACAATGTTTCTTGTTATAAATAAAACAAAGCTAAAAAAGTAAGTATTTTATTAATAATTCGTAAATATTAAACCTGAAAAGCTGACAAACATTAATGAAGAAACATAAAAATATAAACGATACCAAAAGCTATTTAAAAGTAAAAGTAAAAAAAAATGTTGCCCTAAATACTCGTATCTAAGCAGTTTTTTTACAATTGCAAGTGCACCGTTTTTGAATATATTCACGAGAGTACTAAATTGGGGTAAGGTTTTTGTAATTTTTAAAGTGAAAGCGATCATAAAAGGATATTGTTCCACAGTTGACTTATTTGGATTTCCTGAAAATCTGGGAATTTTAGTGTGAAACAGGGACAGCGCTTCCAACAAGGCCAGTGATGGGGATGTATGTATATCTTAATTGTTATATTTCTTTGTCATAACTATTTACTGTTATTCGAAAACATTTTAATGCCAAGAGCAACAAAATTATTATTGACCCGTGTTTATACATTACCCTAAATCGAATGAAATTATATATACTTGTATGTTATAAAAATTAAAGTAGCTAATCGTTAACATGTTACTTTTTAACGCTAAAGTCGCATTTGGTCAGTAACAGCAACGCAGGTGGGGCAGAGATGTAAATTATTTTTGAAATCGGTCCTGTAGTTTTTGAGTTTATTCGTTTCAAACATTCAAAAATTCAAATCTTTCCCCTTTATAGTATTAATATGGATTTAATCATTTTATCAAATTTTAGAAAGTGGATAATAAACACGCACTTGATCGATATTTTTGACAATGCCAGAATCCATAAAAAAATCTTTACACTTTTACGCTGCCAGATATGTCTATCGTTTAGTTTGTATGTTTTAATATTATGTAACTTTAAATTGGAAAGAGGTTGAATACATATTTATAATTACAAAATTCTCATATATAATCCCTGCGAAAAGAATAGAATTTCCTGCTGGCCTGTTGTAAGAGACAAAAAACCTATAACCAGGTGTAATAAGGTATTTACCCGTCATAACAACCTTGAGTTGTGTTCGAGCATTAGTGACCAGGTTCCAGTCTGCCTTTAGAGAGCGGCAGCACATCCATAGTCGATGGTAACCGCTTTCCGCCAGGTAGACCGTCTACCTATCTGCTGAGCTCATATAACAAAGAGTTTTCTTCTTAATGCTTTAACGAAGGTATACTTTTATTAGCTTTTTGTAACTCTCTGTACTGACTGTATTTGTTTGTTTATATAGTTATATATAAGTACACAAATAATTGTTTTTTTTAAATTATACATTACATATGTATATAGATTTGTCCCTGGCGTGTATACGAAGATGTGCATTTAAATGGTTCTTTTGAACACAATTGTACTGGCATATATGACATTAGGAGTTTTTTTCCTTTGTGTGTTTGTACTTTTTATGGCTATTTAAATTTATTTTTTGGGAACATCTGTATTCACATAAATCACATATGTACGGTTTCTCCCCCGTGTGTTTACGGAGGTGGCTATTTAAATTGCCTTTAGTAACACATTTGTACTGGCATATATGACATGAAATATTTTTTTCCTTTGTGTGTTTGAACTTTTTATGGCTATTTAAATGTCCTTTTTGGGAACATCGGTATTCACATAAATCACATATATACGGCTTCTCCCCCGTGTGTTTACGGAGGTGCCTATTTAAATTGCTCTTAGTAACACATTTGTACTGGCATATATGACATGAAATATTTTTTTCCTTTGTGTGTTTGAACTTTTTATGGCTATTTAAATGTCCTTTTTGGGAACATCGGTATTCACATAAATCACATATATACGGCTTCTCCCCCGTGTGTTTACGGAGGTGCCTATTTAAATTGCTCTTAGTAACACATTTGTACTGGCATATATGACATGAATTATTTTTTTCCTTTGTGTGTTTGTACTTTTTATGGCTATTTAAATTTCCTTTTTGGGAACATCGGTATTCGCATAAATCAAATATGTACGGCTTCTCCCTAGGGTCTTTGGGAATGTTTTTAATTAAATCGCTATTTTCAAAACGTTTGTTCTGAAATTGATGACAAGAAAAGTTGTAAATTTCTGGTACGTCCTTATTACCCACAATTGATGTATTTCCTTTATCATTTATATCTTCTGGTAAAGTACTTGGAGCAACCGTAACTGCACTCTTCGGAAGACATTGCTTGAAGGTTTCATTTTCAGGATCATTATAACAAATCTTTGAAATAGGTAGTTTATTATTTTGTAGGATAACATTTTTCGTGTGTTTCTTATCATTTGGTAGAATATTAAGTTCTGCCGGTATGTTATTTACTTGATTGGAGTTAACTACAGAATTCACAGTTATGACGCTCTTATTAAATTCCAGATTCGATTCAGGGGTTAAATTATTAACATTACTTATAGTGGGTTTATTTTCAGACACGTTAGTATCTTTTGTGTTTAGTAACGCTTTGTGAATATTATTTGCAGGTCCTGTAAATGTATTATTTAATAGTTTGGTTTTTTTGGTCGTTTCGTCAACTTCAATTTGTTGTGCGATTTGTGATACATCGGTTGATTTACGTTTCTTCGCTCGTGTACCTACACATAATAATTACAACGTAAATTAATGAATATAATATATATATATATATTAAATTTATTGTTGCTCTATATCGGATTTATATATTGAAGATTCCAGTCATACACATTTTAATTTCTCCTTATAACTATGAAGAAGAATTGGGATTTACAAAAAATGGAAATTGCCTTGAATATTTGTGCTGTTTTTATATACTGAGTATTTTAACCGACTTCCAAAAGGAGGAAGTTCTGAAATAGTGAGATATAGAGCCTCGGTTTCTGTCATACAAAGACGGACGGAAGAAATGATATGGACACAATCCTATCCTATACACAGTGCTGGACGTAGGCCTCCCTTAATTTGCGCCACTTATCCCGGTCCTCCGCCTTCCTCATCCAGCCCCACCCGGCACTTTGGCGCAAATCGTCGGTCTACCGAGTTGTGTTCTCCACTTCAGCACGCGTCCGCTCCATCGGACATCGGTGCTGCGACAGATGTAGCCAACCGACTGCCACTTCAGCTTGTTAATTTTGTGAGCAATATCGGTCACTCTGGTTCTCTCACGAACATCCACATTTCTGAATTTAATGTTCTGTTCCTAATATTGTATACTTTTGTGTAATTATATAACATACATACATACATAACTTCACGCCAGGTCCCTTGCGGGGTAGGCACGAACAACAGAGCGCCATTCAGACTTATTCTTACGCACCTCACTTGCTTCTTTGACATTCATAACTCTTGTCATGCACGCTTGTCTGTTCTTAAGGCTCCTGACATCACCTTCTGCTAGTACACGATCAATTTGATTATGGAAGGTGTGTCGTGGCCTTCCGCGACTTCTGCATCCATCCACTTTTGCATTGTATATCTGTTTAGTCATTCTTTCATCATACATTCTTTCCACATGCCCGAACCACTCATTCACTTGTTTCAGCATAACATCATCGACCATTATCCTTGCATTCATTCTGGTTTATTCTCTTTCAAACACCATAACCTTGTGTGTTTGTTTTGTGCAATTAACAGGTGAATTAATGTGTAAATGATGACGTCAATGACTTGAGCTTGTATAAACCAGTACTGATTCTTGCCTTGCTACGGTATTTTCGCGACAATGATAAGAGGGAGATCAAGAGAGATTAATGTGGCTGAAATGCCTTACCGGACTTATTGTAGCTTATTGGCAAATTGTACGTAGATAAGTTGATGCCCATCATAGAAGCAAACTCACTTCCATAAAATACCATGAGCTCCGTAAATAGAGGTATCAACTTTACAGTTCTAAAATATTATCACAATAATAAATATACCGATTAGAAAAAAATTAAGTACATAAAACTGGGATTCCTATTCTTTATTACGGGTCCCCCAAAATAAACAATCGGGAATTAAGGAATATACACTTCGGGTAAAAGTAATGTCACATAATATTTTCTTAAGTTTTCGCGACTTGCATACATAGTAAATCTACGTTTCAACGGTTTTAAACGCGGTAATTCATTCGTTAAATTAAGTAATGTCGCAGTCAATATACTGTTAATATTAGATTGACCAAGAGTTTAGAATTTACCGATTATCGTCGATAGATTGTGAACTCATTCCGCATCCAGAAACGTTATACACACTTCACTAATTACTTATACATTTACGTTACTGGCTTAATAGTTTGTGATTAATGATACCTGCTCGTTATGTTCCACAAAATTGAGAATTATCAAACCCTTGGTCTATTGTTTGTTATCAAATAACCATCTTTGTATAACGTTAAAACTAAGTTACATAGTGCAATTGCATTTAACGCTATATTTAAACATTATAATACATTCATATTGTGACATTACTTTTTCCGACTGTGACGTACATAGACCGACGCACATCAAGCAACAAATTCTATTTAGATATTTTTAATCGACTTCCCAAAAGGAGGAGGTTCTCAATTTGGCCGGTATGTTTTTTTATGTATGTACACTGATTACTCTGAGATTTATGATCCGATTTACATGATTCTTTTTTAGTTCGATGCGGAATAGTTATCATTTTGTCCCCTAAAAAATTAACATACTATAGCCCAGCAGTTTTCATCAAGATTATATTATGTATTTATTTATTAATAATTATTATATATGTTTCATATTCGTTACATGACATAACAGAATTAATTAAAAAAAATCGTTATTTGGAGGAAAATAATAATTGAAATATTTTACAACATTACATAATGCAACCATTTTCTTTTGGATATTATTAATTAAATAAATTCATTGTTGTTTGTTCCATGTTAAGATGGATTCCTGGTCCAGGAGAGCTACTACTAGATAAAATAGCTAAAATAAAATTTGGATAAAATTAACTAATATATTGCGAAACAGGCGAATAAGGCTTTCAGTTTTGTTGATTTTATTCAAAGTTACGTTTTATAGACATTCTCAAGTGTCAAATCGGGCTTTTTATTTTGTCATTGTTATAGTGATTATACGTTCTGTTTTGTGCCTAAATAGCTACAGAATTACTGTTTTGTTTTTAATTGCTCAAAATGGGTAAACAAATAGACAGCCCACTAGTATCAATAAGGGCGACTCCAACGCGTCATCAGGCTCTAGGATAGAATGGAAGGGTTAGAGGGGGGACATGAAACAGGGAGAAAGTATGCCATAATGTCAGTAGAACTTACCTATAGTATAACTCGCCGTTGTACTGGTAAGCGACTAGGTTTTGTTCGCTCCAGTGGCGGGCGCAGTTCACATATCGCATCCAGTTAGATTTGTTGGGGTCCGCCGCGTCTATTACGTGACTAGGCTTGTGGTCGTTGTCGTATATCTATTGCGAACATTATTATTGCCGAACCTCATTATAATGACAATTACACATGTATATCGATGGTAAATATTTATATTTTTATGTTATTTAACTAGGTTTTTCTATTCGGATTTTTTAAATTTTGATCGCTGTTAAAATGAAAAGGAGTTACAATGGTATAACCATAGAATAGAGCAGAGAGTCCCCCACGCCCACCGCGTGGAGCGACAGACGCACGACGATTTTCTTAGCTCTGTGGGCATGGCTATCATTCTTATATATTATAAGCCTTATTATCCATCATTTATCTCATTTGCTTTATTGATATTATTAGAGTAGGATACAGTTTTTTCCCTATGACGGTTCCATTATTTGAAAAATTTTATAACAATATATAAAACAGCTATAGATTATTATAAAAAATTACAAGAAAATCGTTTTAATAAATTATATGTAAGATAAAGCAGCAGTGATCTTACTGACATTCACTTTGACTCCAAAAATTCATTTTATGAAAAGATTCGTTTAGCCCAACAGGACACTCATTAGACAGACTAATTTCAATACCCTACACATTTTTGTTACATTTATTATTAGAATCTAAGTAAATCGGTAAATAACAGTGAAGAAATTATACTGCAAGTTGTGTTCACCTATTATTAGTTTTTACATAGCATTCTAAACCTTAGTCATAAGTCTAGTAACTAATTAAATGTAAAAAACTGTAGGTGATCCTTATTAAAATAAATAAAGAAATGACCTAATTAAAAAATAAACATACAAGTCAACTAAAAAGCAAGCAATTACTTTATTTTTATGAAATTTTCAAATCGGTGCTAAAAGCTCCACTTTTTTAAAATGAAAAACCGAATTAAGTTTTTATTTAAGTAAAATAAAGCTACTGCCAAAGATTGACACGAGGCAAACTCCAGTATTAAATATTTAATCATCTCGGCACACTTCAGTCCGTCTATAACTTGCCTACAGTTGCACCATTGTGGTGGATCCTTGAACTATTAATTACTGTTTTTATAACATTGCGCTCTTTTAGTCCATATCTTCATTGGCCCTGTGTGAACTTACCTGCCAACAGTACATGGAGTTTATGTCCGTTGTCTTCGTGCCCTTATAAGGGCCGAAGCGCACTCCACGTGGCAAAGTAAGCGTCGAGAATATACCCAAGCCAGCACCTGTGTTATTTTTATTTATTTCATTATCCAATTTTATTATAATGTCATAGCAGTCTTATAACCGAGTATATAATATATTCCTGATATTCTAGTACTGACCATGACCATTATAACCATCGGACAGGATGCTTTCATTGTGTCTATTTTCTTAGCGTTATTTTGGCGCTGAAAGCCAGAATCCCACAAAACCAAAAAGTTGCGTATGAAATTTCACCCCATTTCATGTAAAGTAATTTACAGTAAGCTATACCTACACATTGTCTCAGAATCTACAGCGAATATAATAATATATAAACTTCGTCAGCATTTTATAATACAAGACTATTGTTTTTTATTCATTGTAATCATACAGGTAGACAATGTTATATGATCTAACTTTAAACATTGTAAATAATGTTATCCATAACGATTATTATGTGCTTATATTAGCAGAAATTCGGTCTTATCGATTGATCACAATTTGCTCAAACTTGAAACTTTTAGTATTTAATTTATTTTTACTTAATTATTTAATTAATTGAATTAAAAAATAAAAGTATTGCACAACAAAATACACAATGATCAAAATGCATATTTACACGTGATATTTACTATTTTTTTATAGCTGGAGTATTGGAGGCAGGCTGACGGTTCACTTGATGGAAACTGGTTACCGTCGCTTATGGACGTTTGCAACATCAGAGATGTCTTCAACGCGCTGCCAGACTCGAAGACATTTTATGACACCCTTTTTAAAAAAACCCCATATTGTAGCGCTGTGGGAAAACCACTATTTCTTCCAAGTAAGGAAATGCTTAACCAATTCAGACTGGACTAATAATGTGACTGTATGTGAATAATGTACGTAGCCATCGTAAATGAATTTGGTTTATCTGTCGAATATAGGCCTACCTAGGAAGACAGGAAATGGAGGGACACAAACCTGGTATGATGGATGGTGCGATATGCAGGAACACGTGCGGGATGGTGAGTGCTGCACTCGGGACGTAGGGGGGGTAAGGAGATTTGGCGGGGACCTGATCACAACCATAAAATATGTTTTAGGGCTGCTACACACGAGGCAGAGGCTACGTTTATAAAACGCCGCCAATGTTTATCAAAAACATTTCATTATTGTTAAAAGTCTTAAAGAATTAAACTTGATTGTTTTAGAATTTTCGACTTGACATCACATAAGATTGAAGGATTCCAAAACAATAATAATTAACTTTAGTTATTGATATGAGGGACACAATTTTCATGACTTTACAAGGGCATGTTTCACCATCTACTGAATTAAAAAATCATTACAGCACATCATAGTGATTTTTAAATATTAAATCACGTTACCTCTGCTATTTTCCTATTTACACTAAAGAAAAATAATAAATAAATATCTGGCGGACAAACATATACATATATTGTATATCTCCAAACTAGCATATACAAAGGACCACTCTGAGAACTATTTTAGACACCTAAAACACAGTACATGGCGGAAAGTTCATCGACAAACCACACCAGGAATCGAACCTGGAGCCTCTACGCTGTAGTGAAAAAGTCATCAGAGGTGAGAGCGCGATCGACTTCAGGGATTGTCAAAAATCCCAAATTACATGTAAAAGGCAGCTCTAATTTTTAATGTTTCGTGGTTTTACTACATCGTGGTTAAGCAACATGTACAACAAATGTCCTTCTTCTGTTTCTCTGTTAAAATGTTTGTCACATGTGACATACATACATGGATTGCGAAAATAGCAAAGGAAGCGTAAAGAACTTACCATGTCATCGGGGATCACGAGAAGCGGGCCATGAACTGAACAGTACTCGTATGCATAGTCACCGCATTTGTCGCAAACTACAGAGACAAATCCAAAAAAGGTTGACCACGAATATATTAGACGAAAAAATTTGGTTAAAAAGCATACAATTGAAATGACCCAACAACCAAAAAATCGACGTTGTGGCATCTATTTGCAGACAGGATTGTCTTGGATGACAGAATGACAGAATATTTCGTCATCATTATTGTTTTGATTATCTTGAACTTAATCAAAATATTCTAAAGTCGAGGTAGCGTAATGGCTAGCGCACGCATCCCAAAGCCAAAGGGCGGCGATTCGATCCTGGCCGGGACGCATGCACCACTTAGTTACAATTACCACGTGCAAACAACGGTGAAGGAAAACATCGTGATGCAACCTACACATCGAGTTAACCGATGTGTCAAACCTACCAAGCCGCCTTGGACAAGCGTGGCGGGAATACTGTCCGTTCCCTGTAATGGGAGGCCCGAGTCCAGTAGTGGGACATTTATGGGCCAATATTATATTACAATATTCTAAGTTCATTAGCTAATATTATTGTCTTGTGCTTAATGGAAATACTTGAAAATATTTTTTAAATACAATACAATGTAATATTCAACTTATGGAAGAATTGGGAAAGCAGGATCATCTGTTACTTAATAAGTGAATTTTACATGCAAGAAAATCCCAAATTAGCCAAGAAATAGTACATAATATTCTATAATACATGTTTCTTAATAATAAATATTTTTATTTTCATTTAAATCCACAAAACGCCTAAAATCGAAACCCGTACCGCCATCTGGTAACGTAAGATTTAGGTCCTTCTTACATTTTTACTCGGTAATTCTCATTCCTTCCACTTTCACTATATATGCAACATACAATTGTACATATCTATCGAATTTCACGCAATTCTCTCAAGTCATTTTGCTGTGAATCTGTAACCTAAAAAGTTATTTTCCCATTTATTATATCAGTGCAGACAAGAACTACTTACATATGTACGCATCCCAACTTGGTTCTTCCAGTTCGTAGTAGCTTATACGCGGCTGTTGGCGCAAATTCATTTTTCTCATTTTCTATAAAAGATACAGAAAATCTTAGTCTGTGCCTAGTCCATACCCAACAAAGCGTGATTATATTATAAATACGTACATAGTAAGGTACCACATACAGAAGTCTTTAGTGTAATTAATTTACAAAGTCGTGTAGGATTGTGCACTATGTGAATTATCGTAGAGGCGAGAAAAGCAGTCGACTTTTTGGAGAAATATTATTTTTGTCATTGGGTAATGATGTCCTAAAAAATGAAATAAAATGAAATGAAATTTATTTACACAAATATTCAAATGAATAACTCCATATTTCAAAATTATCCAATAATTCTTGTGCAAAACCAAAATTTTGAATACAGTTCAAAAATGTCAATTTTTATAGTAATATTTAGTATTACAAAAGTTGCAGGAAAGTTAAATATAACTTTACGTCTTTGATAGCTAGCATCTCGCTATCTCTTAAGAAAAACGCTACCTAGTAAGAAATATTATGCTTTTATTATTGTAAAAGATCAGACTGTCGGCTGTCGGTAGCAAACACCACGATGTACATTGAAAAAACCATCATCATCCAGAAGTTTCTAAGAAAAATAACGTTAACAATATCCTAGGGTTCAATTTTGCCAAAATGACTACGGAACCCTAATAAAAGTCACTTGAATCAACACAAAGCCATCTTAAGATTGATTTTCCAAACTTTCCTGTTAATTTGTAATCATAACTGTATCTTATTATAGATATCAGTCATACACAAACATGTACCTATAATTATCAAACAATACAACAACTACAAACAAAGGCCGATAAATACAATAATTTATGGGAATATAAGGGTTTTATTACCTTTTCTAGTTAATTTTTCATAAGAAGCACCAAACACAAACCGTCACAAATGCAAAGAGAGATTTAAATTGGCGGGATTTGTGAGTTGAACGAAAAAAACAACACAAATATATTACTAAGGAAATTAGAATGTTCACATTTTAAAATTCGTTTCAATAAATGATCATAAAACGTAATTAAAGTAAATCAATAATTTGTTTTTGGTATTTTGACAAACATAAATTTCGGTTCAAACCTAATTGAGATTTTATAAAATGATATTATTGTTGAACTTTTCTATAAATAAATGATAATCTATCGAAAACTGTTGGTAGCATGAAATGTCTATTCCCGCCAAATTGTAATTTGTAATCGCCATTTGCCGCCAAACAACACAGATTTACAAACCGGAATCATTTAAAATTCCATATATACGTACATTTAACTGATGAGTTCTGAAAAGTGTTTATTTCGATAGAAATATTTCAAAATTATTTTTAGTTTAGTAATGTATAATATTTTTAGTTACTTAAGCTAAAGATTTTATATTCAATCTGTGCTCACATAACATATTTGCTTCGGATTACGTTTTATGGCTGGATTCTATATATTGCTATTCTTCTGCTTGCCTTTTGCCTAGGTAGAAATTTGTGATTACTTATATGGAGCTTATGACAAATTTTAACAGTAAAGTAAATTAATACAGAAACCTGAAACTAATTTTGCAACTAGTGTAGTGGGTGCTTTAGATTTTCACTGATATTGGCAGCAAAGCAAGAGACGCCATTTTAAAAATAGCCGTCAATGTCATTGTCAATAGAAAAGTCAAAACAAACAATATTAGTTTACGTTTACGTAATAATCCAGTGCATAATAAATTAATTAATAGTAGGTATTAAATATGTACAGAAATACGTGATTAAGATTTTGTTACCTTTTTTATATCGTTTGTAAGTTTTTGTTTTTTTTGCTATTGTATTTAAGTGATAAAGTCCAAGATAGCCTGTGTTGGTTATTATTATCATTACGTCATTGTTATATATTTGTAATTTAATCAGTCTTATTAAGACAATCGATTCAAACATTCGTCGCGGCAGTATTTACAACGTATTTGCAAACCGTGCTACATATTTTATCGATCGTTTCGCAAGCGGGCAGTACACGACCGGTTTTGAGCCGACGAGCTCGCGACCGTGACTGTGTGTGTTTAACATTGAACTAGGTAAATTAAACGGCTTATTTATTGTTATAACTAATTATCACAAGATTAACGGACAGTGTGGGGTTAAGGTAACACCGGTGACGTGTTCGGAGTAGTGATTGATTAGAATGTCACATTTCGGTTTGATAACGCGCGCCAGTCGCGTTTTGGCCAGCGCCGCGGGACGTTCGGAGCTTGAGTTTTGTTTGACGTGGAATAAATTAAACATCCGTACGATGGCATCGAAGGCTGTTACTATAGAAAACATTAATCCGAATATATTGAAGCTCGAATATGCAGTCAGAGGACCCCTGGTCATTCGCGCGACAGAGATCGAAAAAGAACTTGAAAAGGTAGGTTTTAATTTCAATTTCGAAGTGTTCCTTTTACTACTAATTATATATCTATAATCAACTACTTGCAAAATATAAAGACAATAAAACTACCCTTAAAAACTCCACTGAATTAATTTGATGTATTGTCAACATTATTGATTTTTTTTTGTTATGAAGAGGATGTAAATTATCAACTTTGGTAGGTGCTAGCGCAAATAGCAGTGTTTAAAGTCAAATATAATCACATCCAAAAGCAAAATTGACATAATTCTCATAATAAATTCATTGTTGCATAAGAAGTATTGATTATAGTTATAATTTATGCAGTGAAATGAACACAATGCATTAATACTGTAGTAACATACAAGGCCAATTTGAAATGTTTTTGTCTACCTTCACCAGTAATATTATACCTTTTAATTTGAATAACAGAACTCTTGAGTTCTTGTCTTACAAAGCAATTTCATATGTATGAGTTGTGTACATATATTTTATTTGGTTGAAGTGTAATTTGTTTTTTGTAGAATAAAAAAAGAGCTCATATATTTTAATCCAATGTAACAATACTATATTATAATTATGCAAATCATTTACACAACATTATGCTATGAATTATACTTTTGGTTGCCAGGTGTAGACAATTATTATTATAGCAACAAAGTTAAAATTCAACTTTTGTGTGTTATTTTGATGATAATGATAACATTTTCAATAATGTTTTAAAATTATTCCAACTATTATTTAAATGAACCTGATTTAACTTTATCTCTTCTAATATAAATCTATGAGTGACTATGCTGGACTGTTTCTATTTTTGTTTTCTTTTTATTATGTTTTGTTTTTTCCAAATAGCCTTTTATATTGAACCATTGTTATTCAGATTCAAAAATATTTACATTAATAAAGAACACATGAATGGAGTGTCTTCTTCTTAATAAATACAATAGGAAATGTGTTATTGGACACATTCTTAGATTAAGTTTTATCTAGTTATTTTAGGTCAGATTTAAATTCCTCATTAGTCTTATTTCCTAGATTAGATTGTAACTTTAATGTGGTGTCACTAAGATACATCATTTATCGAAAAAAAAAACAAGTTCCTCTGGTTTTTTTTAAGGTCATACATTTAAAAAATTAAATGGACTTCCTACTTCTATGTACACCATATCTCTTATATGTATATTCCAAGGTGTAACTGGCATATATATACTTTACATATTACATATGAACATTGTCCCAGAAAATTCAAAGGATACATGCAGATTGCTAATGTCCACAATGCTAAATTGAAAAACCTGAAATAAAATATTATAAAATAACATAAAGCATGTTAATGCATTGTGTTCTTATAATTACATGTTTAAGTGTATATATATATATATATATATATATATATGTATATATATATATTTATTTATTTAGAATTCAGTCTGTCTAACTTTTAGTGTATATTGACCACAATTTTTCATCACTGCAAACCATCTGGCATCTTGCCTTGGCAACTTTTGTTGAATATTTCTTTTCTTGTCACTTTTTATAGAAATCCTATTTTACATAGATTCCACTATGTATGATATTCTAAAAAGACTAATGATAACTAAAGTAAATTTACTTCATATTTGAGTTTTATTTACTTTACAGTAGTAGTAGTCTGAAGGCCTTTGTGACTCAAAGCTTTCGCTGACTTATATTACTGCAATATCGAAGCTCCAGGTTCAATTTATGGCATGGAAAATTTCATAACCAAACTTTCCATTTTTTACTATTTTCTGGGTATCTGGCCGTCGCTCAAGAGTGATCTATTGTATTATCCATAACACAAGCAAAACTTGCTTAGCTTGGAGGATATACAGTCTCTGAATGTCTGCTAATTACTTATTTAAAAAATAAATTAAAAATATGCACAAGCCATTAATTAAATTCGAGGTGCGACTGATTGCAAATATGTAAGTACAAAGAAAATATTGCTTAATTATTTATAACCAACTAACTAACTTAAGTTGTGGTATCATAATGGCTAGCACACGCGCCCCAGTCTCCGAGAGCATGGGTTAAATCGTCGCTGGAACACATTCACTACTTAGTCAGTTTCCGATCTAATGTGCAATTACCACGTGCTAACAATAGTGAAGGAAAACATTGTGATGCAACCTGCACATGGAGATATGCAATGTGTGAAACTTGCCAAGCCACCTTAGACAGGCGCGGCAGGTATACTGTCCGTAGCACCTATAACGGGAGGCCCTAGCGCAGCAGTGGGATATTTATGGGCTGAAATCTTATCTTAATTTTAATAATATATACAAATAATGTGTCACATTTGTCCGCTATGGACTCCTAAATTACTTAACCGATTTTAATAAAATTGCACACCGTGTGTAGTTTGATCCAACTTGAAAGATAGGATAGCTTAGGATAGACACGAAGTTCGCCAGGTCAGCTAGTTATATACAATTACCAACTGTAGACATCTTTTTCATTTAGTGATACCAGTATTGCTTAGTCTTTTCTACACTTATAACTACATTTCTGGGTTTTGAAGAGATAAAATACAATCAAAATCCATGTAAAGACACAGCTAGTTTAAAATAATATGCACTGGATACAGTTGTTGTATTGTGTAATATGACTAACTGAAATGAGCGCAACTGTTGATAAAATCATCCTAAGTTCAACAATGTCTATTAATTGTAGTCACAGCTGTTTGCCATATACATACAAATAGGTATATCCAAGCCTTACATATAAGTTGATTTTGCTTAAGTCTCTCTCAAGCGATGTAAAAATATGGTAGGCATTTCCCTACATAGGATGATAATGATAGATAATTATTTCTGTTCAATGGTTTATTAATAGATTTATGATAATAATTGATCAAATGATTGTGCTAATGGTGGCTGTAGATGGAATAATTTGATTAAAAAGGCCACTTCAGTTTTATCAAATTGCGGTCTGTGGGAAAATTTGATCAAATCTAAGGAGATTTCAAATGGCATGACAAAATATGAATTTTTATATTTCTACTTAATCATACAATTCGATTGAGCTGTTTCCATGTTGTTTCATCATTACAATATTGTTATTGTAACACAGTCTTTGAACAAAATGAAGGCTAGCCCTTTGTTTTAGTTAACATTGCACATGAAATTTAACACATGGTTTGATTTAAAATAGTGCAACATTTTACTTGTCTGGTGATTGCTATGTTTGTATATCGCTTGAGTGTATGATAACATATATTGACATCAAACAAATATATATTGGGAACTATGACAACCAACTTGCTTGGAGCAGAAATTCATTAGTTATATGAATTTTATAGGCTCCTTAAAAATGACTTAAAGCAGGATATTTTCATTTCAATATGATTATAAATAAAAAAAAGTTAACAAGTTAATTCTATAAACTTTTTATTAGTGTTATGAATAAGAAGGTTTCTTCTTCTTCTGGGAGAAGGCGGTTTCCGCAACTCGACGACTAAGCGCCTATTTTGCGTGCGAGGGTGGATGACGGGTTACTCCATCCAGCCCAGTTCCTCCAGGAAGTCCACCAGTTTCTTGACATTGCTGAGGACTTTTCGGAGGCTACCTGGGGCATCCAGATACTTCGCCCCGGTATTGTGCCCACTCTCCACATTCAACCAGGTCATGGGCGACTGTTTCTTCTGCCTCCAGGCATGCTCCGCACTGGGCTGGTTCCTGCACTAATTACTATTCTCAGCCAGGGTCGACTGAGCCTTAAGATACACTACAACGCAGGTTTGCTCGAGGAATTGTCTGCTTGGCTTGCCTGCTATCGGTATAAGATGGTTTATTTGTAAAAATATAAAATACAAATTAAATAATATAGCCATAAAATAATAATAAAAAACCTCATACAATCATAATTATGGTGGGTAATATAAACATTGCGTACGACAACAATTGTTGAAGATAAACCTTATCAGGCACTGCCAACAGATTGTGATACTGCGTTATCATGTCTAAATAATGCAACAATTTATATAATTTCGCGATGACTTTAATATTACGAGAATTGACAGAACTGCAACCAAGCGTCATGGTATCGCACAATGGGGATTGTTCACTTTTTTCAATCTGACTATTTGAAAAACCATTTCGAGGAATAGTGTCCCTAATCATTTCTGTCTAGTTAAAATTCCAAAAAACGTATGATCTTCTTGTATTTTGTAAGAAATGCCTTTGACCTTTATTTGACCTTACTAAATCCAATCAGTTGGGCCGTCTGCCTGATTGCCTGTTTCAGGTGTAAAAAAAATCTAGCTGTACATTATTTTATTTAAGTTATGTAACATGGATTTTCCCTAAAGACCGCTGTAAAAAATTTAACTATAACTGTAGAAAATAATAATGGTTGAACACGAAAAATTATAAGCCTAGCGACAAAATACACTAAAATGATCACGATACGTAATGAGTAATGACAGTGATATTTAAATAAGTAGCACAGATTACTATGATTAGATAGATATAGATAAAACGTGCTTTTATTATTTTTGTTTTCTAGGCAAAGAAATCAATGTAAACTTGTGCCTTATGACGTCATCGGAGAAATAAATTTAAAATCGAATTATAAAAAAACTAACGCTTAAAATACAAAAATATTCAAATTAGTATCTTAAAATACCCTATTTTACGTAATAAAAATATAAAATCAGAGGGTAATTTTTTGTGAACAAACCCCATTAGGTGGATATAATATAAGAATTATTATTTCAGTTTTGGTTTTATTCTAGACTAACGGCCTCTGTGGTTGAGTGGGCTAAGCTTTGGCCGCCTTACCTCATTGCAGCACAGAGACTCCAGGTTCGATTCCTAGAATGGTAAATTGAGTAAACGACCTTTCAATTATTTAATATCGTCAGGGTGTTTGAGATAAACGAAAGAGTAACTTTTTGCTCACTGTTAGGATGTGATTTTCTAGAATTCATTATTTGGTTAGTTTTCAAGCTGGTCATTATTTTGGATAATTGCTAATCGTTCGTCTTAAAAGTCTAAAACCTCTCTTGTTTCGCGCGTTTTAGACTGATAAAAGGTTTTGCCGAGTAAGTGTACCTATTTTCAGTTTAGTGTTTGAAATTGATTGCCGCAATGCGGTACAATCGTTCTAGATTGCCTAAGCATATTTAGTATTATTAATATATTTTTTTACTGTAGATATAGAAGATGAATACTAATGAATGAGCCTAATAATCAAAATTAACTCTTAATACAGTCCTCCAATCACAGCTGGCGCCACAAGCCCGTTTTTGTTTTTACGGAAAATAACAATTTAAATTTTCAATCGACTTATTCTTATTAAAATATATTTTAAAACTTGTTTTAAATATTAAAACGTTGATTGAAGTGTTAGTTGCGATTTCCTATAAAAACAAATAGGGACTGGTGGCACCAACTCTAGTTGCAGAATGTGTTACGATTTGTTTTTTTTATTAGGCGATAGTCATTCCTTAATTGTTTCATGGTATTACACCAACTTAAATAGAGAAAGGATCTCTGTATATCGCACAGAGTAATAATAGCATAGCGCCCGAGATGGCCATTGGACGCCAGAGACTGGCTGACTTATCCGCTGATGGAGTTACGTGAAGCCCACCGGAAGCCACAGTGATTTCTACCGTCTGTACATGGGAGTGCTCTGATGAGCTATTTGTTTTGGTGGTGCCTAACGCCGGCATTCTATCATCGTACCACTCGCCGGCGATTGGGAGTGGAATAAACTCCCTCCCGCGGTATCCCAAGACCGCTACAATATGGGGCTCTCCAAAAACAGCGTGAACAGATACCTAAAGTCTCAATGAGGTAGGCAACGCATCGGCTCCCTTAGTGTTACAGATTTCCATGGGCGACGGTAGCCACCTATCACCAGGTAGTCCAATCCGTTTTCCAATTTGCCTACAAGCAAACATAAAGATCGACCACGGAGAGCTACGCTATAGGGACCAGTTGGTAAACCTCCAGCGGCTCCAAGACTACGCCTCCGGAGGGTGGTTGCCCTTCAGTTGAAGCCGGGGCAAAGAGTTTTTGACTCAACACCCCAACCAACTCCACCTAAAGGAGCTCATGTTATCATGCGGTTTTACGGTTTTTACGCGTAATAACCGCATAAGATCGTCGGATAATGTTGTTTGTTCGAATATTTCCACACCATAGACTGTCTTATCTGTTGTGTCCTTCATCTCAATGTTAAGATGAATTACTTATGTCCTCTTATCAGTTTTATTATTGTTTTGTTAATTATGTAAGGAATGTGTGTAATTTAGTTATATTTTAACTATTACTTCCTGTTAAGAGCTGTTTGGAAAAGTCTTTGTTATATTATTTGTTTGTCTCTTAGCTATTAAATTAATGTGTAGTACGGTGGTTCAAAGAAGTAACGTTACCAGATATATGTGATTTACATCTCACAATCAGTACAGGATACCTCAAACGTACGCGATAGGTCTGAGTGACAACCGTATAACTCGATGTATAAAATATAGTGTGGAAGAAGGGTTGAAGTGTAATATACTACGAGTACATATAACTCAATGGGGAGAAGTAAATAATCTAGAATAGGGGCGAGACTTGACTATTCAAATCCTACAACACAACATACTGTTACGAGTTATAGGACTCGAATTAAAATGCCGTTGGAATTACTTTAGAATTTATTAGAACTATACAAACACGCATAACACAGGTACAAATATAACTGGACGCAACCAGTACAAACGTGATGCACGTTTCAATAACACGCGCAAAATCCGTCAGTAAAAGCTTATCGAATGTACCCACGCCTTGTTCGTATTGTAATCGTCCTAGGCGGCTTGGCAGGTTTTAGACACATCGGCTATCTCGATGTGCAGGTTGCATCACGATGATTTATAAGATAAGGAAAATAAATAAATAAGAAAAGGCATTTTTAATTACATAATGCTTCTGGGATTCGCAATCAGACGACAAATCGACAAAAAGATTGATGTTCTTCAAAAGAGAACATTGTTTTGTTATATATACTCAAGCATATTTAATAAGCGACACAGTGTTGTTATCAAATATCTCATCTCTTTAAATTATCGGGTATAAAATTATATCTCCAATTAAATGTTTACAAACATCCTTCTTCACAAAAGGCGCCATAATATTTTATCACGCTGTTGTTATTACCAGGAAAACTTGCAACAATGAAATTCTACGCACTAAGTTGATTCAACGAAAATAATATTTACCAGGGATGACCCGAAATTCGTTTCGACCGAATTTCGGCAGCTTGTGCCGAACATTCGGTGCAATAAGAGTAAAATGCACTATTTTGAATGAAATTCATAATCATCATATTTATTATAAAAAAAAAACAAAATTAGACCATTATATATTCATGTTCATGTTTTTACATTAAATTGGTTCTTCTTAATGGAAGAGCCTTATAAATTTTGCCTAATTAAATAAACATCAAATAAAAATGAAATAAACATAGTATTTTTCTAATTCTTCTGAAAAAATCAGTAAGTAGTGTAACTGCTTTATTATAATGCGTAATTTGAATTTAAAAACAAAATAATAAAAAAACTAACCGATATCAGTAATAACAACTATAATTTTGATTAAAATAACTTTTTTTAAACTAACAATAACAGTCTTATTAATAGAGACTTAGAAAAACGCCAAAGATTCGGCATTCTCAACTCACGAGGTGTTGCTTTCAAGGAAGCGCGCCGAAATTAAACTGAAGTTTGGCCGAATTTTGTATGTGGTTCAAACCACATTTCGCCCATCCCTAATATTTACATAATAACAATTCACTACATCGTAATAATTATTGTACAAAAATAAAAAATACATTTTATGGCATAAAATGAATAATAATCGACAGGGATGCATCGTTAAAGCTAAGGCTTTGATTATTGGGCAGCCTACACTAGACAATTGGTCTTTATCACAGCGACTAATGAGGTGTTATTATTATATTACTTAAAATGAATAGATGTTTCACTATAGTTACCGGCACGTAAGTTGGCAACGATTTTCGCAGTGGGGGAAGTTCGCGCACGTACAATTTGATACATTTTACATGCGCGGACTTCCCCCAATACACCAAAACCTTGCCAAGCTACATGCCGGCGATTATACTTTACTTTTGATTAATAGAAAACCAAGCCTAATGGTTCGTTTTCTTACGACGATTCAAGAGAACCCGGTCAACTTCGGAGCGACCCAGATTAATTAATAAAATTCAACAAATTTGTAGTGGAAATTATTTTCAGTTTCACATCTTTTACAAGTCCAAATTGATACACGCTTTTTATTTATCACTAATAAACACTTTTCTGCATTCAATTGTCTGTTTATTGAGCACACTCAGTGGACAGCCAATTGATTGTACCTAACACATGCATGATTTATTGAGGTTTCTGCGGTCAAGGGACATAGCTTACTACGAACGGAGCTTGTGGTTAAAGTCAAGTGGCAAGGGCGAGGTTGTTTTCTTGAAATTAAATGCATACTATACTACTAGTATTTAAATATAGCTGAGAAAAATAACTGCATTGCTCGTAAATGTTTTGTTGTGTTTGGTTCAATTTATATAAAATTTGTTTAACTCTCTTAGTACTTTAGCAGTCTTTACTTCTGTGTATATAATGCTTGATTCGGCCATTATTAAATTATTGTTCATAGGTTTGTTTCTAACTATAATGATATTTGCTCCTGTTAGTTATTCATGAGATATTAACACGTATATGTGGGACATACTTGTGCAGTTGCTAGAGCGCTAGCATCAAAAGTTATAGCGCTATAGTGAATCACTTTATATAATTTGACTCAATATTTTGAGTATTCGTGTTATGTTTCAGGAGAAATATGATTGTGTGTGTGTCTCTCTCTCTCTTTCTCTGTCATCATCATTATAATCATAATATTTAAGAGATTAGCTTTTGTTGGTGGAGCCTCCTCCAATCGTATATATTCTCGGCCAGCTTTATACGATATAACACCAATATTTTCCTTATTTGGTCGACAAGTGTTCCGATAACTCTTCCGTCCCTCTTTTACTTTGCGTCAGATTATATCAGAGACGTCAGTTGTGTGTTAGTAAATGCCCAAATGTTCTTCCTCTCCTTTTCTCTATGGTTTTTATCTTTTTATCGTCGCTACAATATTCCAAACAGGAAATAATAGACTGTGATAGACACTTAATGGGCACAATACAACATATTGCATGCAATTTAGTGTTGAAGACTCCCTCGTGACTGTAATTTGGCTCTAATACCCACACTGCTGTACGTATTCAAATATAACACTGTGGTGAATAAATTGCTGTATTGTTTCCTATCCTATGAACTATTAGACCGCGTTTTAGACTGCAATGACCAACGGAGCTGATTGATATAGCAGAACGTTACTAATCCCTTGACCTGTGTTAATAACCGTTTATTTGCCTTATTATCGGTGAAAATTTGATTCAAGCTCCTATACAATTAATTAATGTCGAATTTCTACCGAGTACCAGAACCGGCCGTGATAGTAGGTCTATTAGCTATACATCTTTGCGAAGCTTTTTTGACGAAAAGAAATCTATTTACCGGCCTCTCACCGTATGGGGATCACGGCGAAAGCGTGTGGACACTTGCCGGCCTGGTCATACTTTGGTGGAAGTAGGTTTCCATTGCTAGAATATTCACTAAAACTCCATATATTCCTTCCATTCGTCTATAGCCAGGGCCATGGGAAATGGCTGCCTGCTCCGCGTAGGCCCTGGCAGAATTTTTATGAAGATGACCCACTAAAACCACTTAGCGTTACCAAGATATTCAAAGTGCGAGTACGTTGCGACGGTGTCAAGTTCGTGTTCTACTAAATCCACAATATCTTTTCGACATTGTCGCGGCAGCACATTTAGCAGTATACCGAAATCTGGTAAAGCTACGATTGAGACGGGAGTCTGGCGATTTTATCGAGGTAATAATACCAGTATTGGACCCCTGTTGGACAATCGTGACTATCGCCCATGAAACAGCAAATGACTGTTTGCTGTTTCATGGACGATAGTCAATGTGTTGTTTTCATAGCATCTTGAAGCTCTATTCTAGATACGATCTTCACGAACGAAAACATGTCACTGAGATTGCAGTTCCTTTGTCAACTAATGTTAAAATATCAAAGCATTAATAGAATGAGGATTATATCGAGGAGTGAAATTTTATTTGTTTTAAACGACTTTTTGAAAATGTGTTTAAAGATTCGAATGAGCCAAAAAAAGACAATCAACTATGTACTTCTGTTTTACAGTAACGGCCATCTATCTTATGTTTATCACTGATTTTACCAAGGAACTCTTCCGGTGGCTCTCAACTATTTTATCGTCATTAGCCCGCAATCGTATACGTGGTCCAATATACTTATAAGCCAATATACTATTTAATGCGTGTTCCGGCTTTTTTGTAATAAACAATATATAAAGCGGTAGATAGATAACCTTAAGTGAAACAACACCCTATGAGAACCTTTACATTCTTACGCGACTGATAAAATCTGAATAAAATAAATAAGATCTGCATCAAAAATTGTTTCGCGAAACACGAATAGAGATTAATAATTGTAGTCAGTCCTTTAGTAACAATATTTGGTTTCTTCAAGTTGTTTTATATGTGGTTTTGTCGACAGGGCGCTCAGAAACCATTTAAGAAAGTCATAAAGGCGAACATCGGAGATGCACACGCTATGGGACAGACACCTATCACTTTTATTCGACAGGTAAATGGATATAGTTAACTATATTATTATAATTATATCACTATATTATATATTATTGCTTTGTAGCTAAATCCTATTCAACTGTTTTATAATTAGGTGATAGCATGCGTGGCTCTACCAGAAATAATCGACAAGGGTGATTACCCAGAAGACGTGAAGCAAAGGGCGAGGGACATATTGGCAGCTTGCGGGTGAGAGAACTAGTTTTAATAAAGTCCTAATTTAATGTCAAATTTCCAGTTCAACTTCGGAAATCTGGTCCCAAGTTTTTGATATTTAAACAATCTCGGATGCCTTTGTAAGACTAAAGAACATTGGTTCCTATGTAGCGATCGATGGCTCGTATTGTGAGTCATACAACGTAGTCCTGTTGGATTACCTAACACTCACATAATTTAGTTTACTTGCAACACTGATTCTGTACAAGCGACACTAAAAACCCTATTCAATGTTGGATGCCGCAATAAAAACCCTGAGTTGTGTTCCGGCATTAGTGACAAAGTTACAGTCTCCCATTAGAGTGGCGGCAGCTCATTGGTAATGGTAACGGTTTTCCATCAAGTGGACCGTCTGTCTGTCTACTGAACTCATGAAATAAAAGAATTATTTTGAAGTACCTACATAATTTTAGATAAAAAGGTATTAGCGATCAACGAATAGAATGAAAAGTATATTAAAAATTCAATAAAATGCCGCGCTCAAAACCTTTAATTATATGTACTTTTGATACATATTTTACGTTTTTATACGGTCTATTTTTCGCAAAATCCTAATGTCATTACTTACAGGGGTAACTCGGTCGGTTCCTACACACAGTCGCACGGGATAGAACTCATCCGGCGGCACATAGCAGAATACATCGAGAGGAGGGACGGTTATAAGGCCAATTGGGAAGACATTTGCATTTCTTCGGGTGCCTCGAATGCTATCAAGAACTGCCTACAGCTGTTCTGCAATGACTTGAACGGAAAACCATCGGGTAAGCAGACTTAGAGCATGCTATGAATGATACACTAGTTTTTACAATAGTTCTTTTCTTATATTGATTACTAGCGGCCCGGCACGGTTTCACCCGCGCTCTGTCCCGCTCCCGTGGTATATAGCGTCATGTTATATAGCCTATGACACTCCCTGTTAACTTAGGTTCCCAACAGTAAAAGTATTTTTAAAATCGGTTTAGTAGATCTAGAGATATATAGTATAGATTGGGTGTGCCCGTGACTTCATCCGCGTGGATCTTTTCTCGCGGAACCCTAATTTTAAAACCCTAAGTTACTCTTCATAACATCAGCTATCTGCCAGTGAGTGCCGTCAAAATCGAGCCAACCGTTTCAGAGATCAGCCGGAACATACAGACAGACAATAATTCTATAAATTACATTCTCCAAATCTCCTGGTCCGAATTATCCCCGGTGGTTTTTTTCACAATTTTATTTTGACGTAACAAACAGAAACTGCAGTTTTATTTATCTGTATAGATTATATACTAGATTAGGTAGACTGCGTAAGTGAGAGAAAGGAAAAAAAATCAATAATTTTATATACAAAATATAATTATTCAACACATTTCGTTCGAAAGTTAAAAAGTGCGCACCAAACAACGGAACGTGCGGTTAAATGGGTACTCTTACATAAGTATCCATTAAATATAAAAAAAATAAGAATTCCACCAATAAGTTGCATTTGATCGCCACAGGCCAGGATGTGAGAAAGTGTAACGCTATTGCAAAACGCATTTTAATTCCATGGCTACGTTCCACCAGAGATACACAACGAGCACGTTCACGACCGTGATTTTTCCCGTTCCACTTGCTTGCCGGCGTTACAGTCGTAAACCCAAGTAGAACGGTTATTCGACCCACCTCTTGACATGGGTCGTTGTGAGCGTTGTGTGATTACAAAGTTAAAATATATTAAATAAATTTCAAAAAGATTATATCTCATCCAATCATTCATACAAGTCACCAATCAAAAGACTAATGATTATGCTACCTTTGTACAGTCTAAATACTGCAGCCATTCAATTTTCATCAGTGGGCAGATTAAACTTTAAATTAAAATAAAAAAAGACATGTTTTTGATAAACAAGTGGTCATACATTTCTGGCGCGAAAATGATGGCGTCACTAGTTACGTTTTCGCCACGATCACAACGACCGCGGTCGCCTTGTGGAACGGCAGACGGAGCATTTTGGGTGTTGTGAGCTACTGATGGAACGCGCTGTATGTATGTGTCGTATGCCATCTGTTGCTATAGTTAAATTATTATATCTCCCACGTCATGTGTGACATTATTTAAAGCAGGTTCATTGACTTGTGTAATTTAAATATTTTATCTTAATTATGATTATGCAATGAATAATGCATATTTCATACAATATTCAAGTAAATACTTGAAAGTTAAATAACGTAATTTGAAATTGGTCAGGTAATTTAATATACTAGTTAGTGTGAAGGTATTGATTTGTATAGTAAGTTCAAGAATCGTGAACATATATAATCTACTAGCTGTCCCGGCAGACGTCGTCCTGCCCGGTAAAAAATAGGGGTTGATCGTAGAGGATTGAAAATCTAGGGTTGTATGTATTTTTGTATGTTGTATCATAAAAAAATAGAAATCAAAAATTTTGTCTAAAAAAAAAAAATTTAGGGGTGGACTACCCCTAACATTTAGGGGGATGAAAAATAGATGTTGGCCGATTCTCATAGATACCGGATAAGCACAAAAAATTTCATCAAAATCGGTTAAGCCGTTTCGGAGGAGTATGGCAACGAAAACTGTGACACGAGAATTTTATGTATTAGATATAAATAAAATAAATTTATGTTAGTTACACCGTTTATAACTCGAGAACGGCTGGACTAATTTTTATGATTTTTGTGTTTTTGGAATTGTCTTCGTCCGGAATATTAAAATATGATATGATATTCATCAATAAAAAAACATCAGTCTAACCATTCATTTGCTATGATCTTTCCCGGGTGATTCCGGCAATGGTGACTGCATTTAAACTCATTTTCATTTGTCTGATTTACGTGAATTACTTTTGTTTGGGTTCAAGTGGATCTTGGGACGGTTTAGATTCACGATTAGATCCGGTAGGTGGCGCCGCTGAACACCTCTTTCATTGGTCCCGGGTAATGGCGCTGCAATTGGTTTATAGACTTTTACTTTTTAAGGGCAAGACAACGTCTACCGGGTACAGATAGTATACATATATATATATGCTCAGTACAATGAAAGTTTGCCAATAAAAAAGCACAGAAGAAATATTTTTAGTTTTGGCGAAGATATTCAAGTAGCTGCTTTAAATTTGGCTGTAGTGCTTACGGCATTGCAATCAAAAGTTGTACTTTAGACATAGAACCGGTTTCGACTCACGACTGGTGGAAACGAGTTCCAAGTAAACCGTAGTTTTCTTAAGTGTAGTAACAAGTCTTTTTGCATAATCACGTATTTCATTATTAAGCAAGTCATTCTCTTTCATATCTGTGGTTACATTTGATGTCGCTCTGATAACTTTAATATATCAGTAATTATTAAAGAAACCTTTATCATTAGAATTATCAGTAGGTACTGTAAAGTTATTGGCCATATAATCGATAAAATAAAGCAATTAATATCGTATTTTTTAACTTGTTTAGCAACATTTATCGATTTATTTATAGTGTAACAAATATCTATAATAAATTCTATAAAATTATGTAATGTTAAATGAAACATGAAAATTTTTTACTGATAAATGTCAAAAAGTATGTAATACTCGTGGTAATAATATTAATAACTAGTGGTCAGTTAGTGCTTGGAATTCGGCCATAATTAATTTAAGTTATAAGTTCGAATATTACTAAGGTTCTATTGCCAGAGACTATATATACTTCTATAATCACAGATTCCGCCAAGGCTACATTGTTAATTTGATTGTTTTTTTGTTAATTTAATTTATTGTTATTTTGTTAATTTAAAAAAAATAATTACGTTACGTCTTTATATTTATAACTATAATTATTTTCTATCCTTTTATTGCGCTTTTGTCTTATTGAATATGCACTGTTTGCTACAACTCCATTAATTCTTCAAAAGTTATTCTGTAACATAATTCTGTATAAAATCTTTTAAAAAAAAGTACTTAAATGTAAAAAATAGAACAACAAATATAAAGAAAAGCAATTTTTAGCTAGACGTGTTGCTGGGGAGTTTCTTGCCGCTTCTTCACCTTAACAGCAATAACACGTTGCGAAGCGGTGTACATAGACTAGGAAGTAAAATTAAGTTTTAACCTATATGTATGACCTTCAAAAAGTGTTCTCCAGTGGAACTTATTTTGAATAAAAACATTTGAATTTGAATTTTAGCAATAAACAAAAGAGTGGTATATGCGTGTGTATGTCAAATACATGATAGTGTGTAATGTTTTTTTTTATTGATTTATAATGTATTTTTTATGCATCATTTAAAAAAAATAGCACTCTGCACTCCTCTATATATACTATAAGTGTGGAAAATTTCATACTCCTCCGGCCGCGGAGTTTTCGTAAAGAGGAGTACAAAGTTTTTCTTCATATATTAATATTTAATTAATGACAACATTGATTAGTCGAGGAAGGCATTTATTTCCAGTTCAATTAGTAGCTCGCAACGCCCAAAATGCTCCGTCTGCCATTCCATAAGGCGACCTCGGTTGTTGTGCTCGTGGTGAAAACGTCACTAATAGTAATAACGTCATCATTTTCGACCACACAACGACCCATGTCAAGAGGTGGATCGAATAATCGTTCCACTTGGGGTTTCGATGGTAACGCTGGCAAGCAAGTGGAACGGGAAAAATCGCGCTTGTGAACGTGGTCGTTGTGAGTTGCTGATGGAAAATAGCCTTGATAGGCGTGCGAACGACAAAATTAATATAAATGATTGGACAGAGTCTATATAGATAGACAGAGCTTGTGAATACTTAGAAAGATAGTGGTGTGCCACGGGTACGCCATTGAAATTATAAAAAAATATCCGGCAATTTGGCGAAATAGTTATAGCAGAATTGAGCTTCAGGACTGATGACAGCCAACGCATAGACCGTCTTACGATGAGATAGGAAGAAGGTAAAAGGGGATAGGAGAGTTCGTTTCGCAGCTTGCACACGTAAGACATGAAAGTATTCTAAGTAAGGAACTGCTAAAATTCTCCATCAGCCTTAAATGGCTTTCATAACGATAAGTGAGAACGTTGTTAAATTTAATCTTACCATAATTACAATTTCCATTAGCATTAACCACGGCGGCTACTGAATTGGCAACCGCGCTGACCAATCGCCAGCTCGCATCTGTCACGATACATTAAACAAACCATCATTAGCGGCTCCATTCATACGTGACCTTGGGCGACATTCACGTGTGCACTCACTATACACTTTATAGTTAGAACTACATACATCTTTTTTACATGAATATACATAATATGCAGTATGAATGAAATACGTATACATACCTAAATGGAGTTTGATATCTGCGCTTGCGCATTATTAGTTAGTACTAGAAAAAAATAGGGATCCCTACTAAAATTTCAATAATAGAACCCAACGTGTAAAAAAATGTGTCCCAGGATCAAATCAAAGTCCTGGGATAGTTAAGACTTAAAATTAGACCCGGTAGGTGGCCCTGGGAACAAACTTGGAGTTATTTTTTCTTAAGTTTTCGCGACTTGTATACATAATAAAACTACGTTTTAACGGTTTTAAGCGCGGTAATTTATTTGATTTTGGTTTATCCGACGTTTCGAAAAACACGGGTAAAAGAACACATTGCTGACATGAAACACATAAAGTTTATGAAGTCTGCGATCACTGAACACACGCTGGATAAACCCAACCATTACATCAGATTCGATAACCCACAAATCCTCGCGAAAGAGAATCGTTTCATACTAAGAATGATGCGTGAGGTTATTGAAATCAAAAAACACCCAAATTTCAATAGAGAAGATGGTTGGCAGGTACCACCTGTTTGGGATCCAATCATCAAAACTATTAAGACCCGAACCCAGCAAAAACCAACTGCCAGACCTCAAGACACTGTGAGCTCTTTCTGCGTGCAACGGGACACAAATCAACTCGACTGATAATTTCTTTTATTTTTTCCTTCCACCCATTTTAATATTATATAACATTTTTAGAACTAGGCATGTCTGCTGAAGAGTTTCTTGCGCCGCTTCTTCTCTTCAAGCCACAACATGTTGTGAAGCGGTGGTAAATTAGATTACGCTCCCATAGAGTAAATAATATCCAGAAACAAAATTAAAACTAAATAATTAAAATAAACAAGTTGGCGGTAGGCTAAAAAAAACTTTGACAATACACGTTAGACGAATGTCATCTTTGTCGTCCGTGACCACGGCCATTGAAAAGCGGCCGAAACGTCGGATAATTCAAATAAATTACCGCGCTTAAAACGTAATTTTATTAAGTTGTAGATTATCATTTTTTCAGGGTCAGGCAACGTCTGCCCAAACCGCTAGTATACTCTAAAAACAAAATAAAAACTATATATTATATTCGCATGATTATTAACACTTTTTGACTAATTTCGAAACATTTGTCGAGGACTATTGTCGCCCGAATCTAAACCAGATTCAAATTTTAAAATCAGCTTCGTTTTTTTTTTTTTTAATTTTTTATTGCAGGAGTTCAGCAGACAGGCAGACGGCCCACTTGATGGATAGCGGTTACCATCGCCTATGGACATTTGTAACACCAAAGGTATTACTAATGCGCTGCTGCTCTCTTGAAGGAGACTGGAGCCTGGTCACTAATGCCGGCACACAACTAAGGGTTGTTATGGCGACATACTTTAGACCAGGGGTGGTAGCCATCCAGTCGGGCAAATGCCCTACCACCTGGCTGTGGGTTGTTTTGTCGCCTCTTACGACAGGCCGCCCGGCCGCAGGAATTTGTATTCTTTCTCCGTTCCTGCACGGATAAAGTTTAACCAACTTCACTTATTTCGAATTATTTTAGGGTAATTGCATTAGGATCTTTCTTATCTCAGGTGTGATGGTGCCCATCCCCCAATATCCCCTATACTCGGCGTCCTTAGCGGAATACGGTCTCACCAAAGTGGACTACTTCCTGGACGAGGACAAGAATTGGGGTCTAGACCTGGCGGAGCTGGAGCGATCTCTCGAGGAGAGTCGGAAGCACTGCAACACCAGAGCTATCGTCATCATCAACCCTGGCAATCCTACTGGACAGGTATGATAGATAGATAGATAGTCATAAAATAACTTGTAATTTCAGCAGGATTCCCGGCACGCAAAGTAGCGCAGAATTTATAAAAAAAAAAATGCGCAAATTCGTATGTACCCGAAACTAAAACTCAAAAACCGCTACCGGGAAAATTCCCGGGAAAAAATTTCAAACGTTTTATTTTATTACATTACATAAAATTTGCTATCGATCAGTGAAAAAAATCATTTTGGAATTCAAATTTTTTAATCTGGCCAGTTAAATAATTTCCAAAAAAAAAGTTTTAAGAATTTGCTGTCGGTTGAAAACCGCATCGAAATCGGCCCAGTAGTTTTTACGTGATTCCCGAAGAAACAGGTTAGAAATCTAAAAAAAACTTCATTGTGTTCTCCATCGTTTATATAGTCTATTCCAGTTGTTTTTTTAAATAGTTTTAATGTACAGAAACGGCGTGTTAAGAATTTTATAATATTATAGATGTTATTAAATCAAATTGCAAAGGTAGATTATTAAAATTAATATTGTAAAAAATTTACGTCATTTTTATAATATGACAGTAAAAAACACAATTAAAACTACAAATTGAACAACAATCCCAAACTTTTCAGGTATTAACGCGAGATAACATCGAGGGGATCATCAGGTTCGCGCACAAGCACAAGTTGTTCATCTTCGCCGACGAGGTGTATCAGGACAACGTCTACGCTGAGGGCAGCAAGTTCTTCTCCTTCAAGAAGGTCGGTTCATAATAAACTCAATTTTTTTAGAACAGGGATTCTCAAACTTTTGTGTAAGAGACCCCCTTTCCAAAATGGACCGGTACCTCAGACTAGACTCGTCCGCTCTGATTTTTTATCTTGTACATATCTTGCAACCAGATCAATCAATCAATTTCACCAAATTCAGTAGTCCTTAGAGCGGCCCCATTTTTAATATAAGTTTACCAACTCCCTGCATTTGCCAAAAATCTATTATTTCCTACATGTCTATTTATTTAACACCGCAAATGAAATCCGACGACACAAAGACCATCAAATGACTGAACGTTACTGAACCGAAGCCTAATTTCTCGTCCCAGGTGCTGACAGAAATGGGCGCCCCCTACGTCAAGGAGGTGGAACTGGCCTCGTTCATGACTGTCAGCAAGGGGTATATGGGGGAGTGCGGGCTGAGGGGCGGCTGGATGGAGCTGGTGAACATGGACCCCGGGGTCCAGGCCAACATGTACAAGTGCATCAGCGCCATGCTGTGCCCCACCACCTTGGGGCAGACCGCGGTGGATTGCGTGGTGAGTTTGGTTGCGTTTGTGTGGACATAATAATATGTTGTCTGTGTCGTAGTTCAAGTTGGCCTTCAATGCCAAATCTCAAAGTACACCCAAAGGAGACTCGTGGCTGGTTTTGATGAAAACTAATACAGTGTCGTTACATTTCAAAAAGATCATGAAATTTGTTTATTTTGAACGCCAGTATTATTACACCAATCTATAATGTAATTTGTAAGAATTAACCTCGAGAAAACGAAGGAAACCTCTTCTTATCTGCTTAACCGTCCCTCTTGTCTAATCTCTATCTTCTTATCATTCCTTTGCCATCCTAAAGACTGGGAATGCATTGCCTTTGCTTCTGATACTACAAATATCTGTAGACAACATTAACAACTTTCTATTAGGGGCCATCCTTAAATTACGCCACACGTTAAGGAGGGTAGTTGACGAATTATGACAAGGGGTGGAAGAGATCCTAATTTTCGTGACGTCACATTTTAAAGTCTGATATACTAAGCCACAAGGAAGAACACCAGAAATAAGGATAATATTCTCCTTATTTCAGGCAAGACCTCCCTTGCCCGGCGAACCGTCCTACGACCTCTGGCTGAAGGAGAAGACCGCAGTCCTGGCCTCGCTGAAGAAGAGGGCCAAGCTGATAGCGGACACCTTCAACAAGATGGAGGGCTTCCACTGCAACGTAGTGCAGGTTGGGAAAAATTCCCTTTCATTGCAACATTCAATAGTTCTTTCACTGAACTCTGTCTATACTATGATAAATCTGTGAATGATTCAAGTTTCTAAAATGCGTTTAAAAATGTAAAGAAAATCAGGGGTAGGATGTACACACAGTTTAATTCTGTCTTTTAATTTCACTTCTATTACACTTATTTCTATGCTGTTTTGGCAAATTTTAAGTTTAAGAAACAATTTGGTACGAAATTCACCGCAGCAGAGTGTTTATTTATTCTTTACAGAGTATTAATTTGACATCTGACAGTTCGCAGCTGTCACTCACTAAAGTGACAATGACACATATTACAACAGAGTAATCAACTCTGACATCCATATGTTGCAAATGTAATAGTTGAAAAGGCTTACATGGTCGCTCTGTGTAATGTTTTTATTTTGCCAAACATGTAAGGCTGTAATGTATGGAGATAGTAAAGTCACACCCTAAGCAGTAGGTTTATTTTATCTACGTAAAAAAATATTTTGATTTTTACATAATTATAGTAATACCAAAGAAACTAAGACCATAGATATAGTCTAGACCAGTGTTCTTCAACCTGTGGGTCCCGACCCCTAGGGGGGTCGCAGGCAAAATGGAAAAGGCAATATAAATTTCTACCTCGTACGTAGCTACTTTCTAAGCTCAGCAGCTTATTGCAGAGTATAGGGCTCTTATAATGAATATGAGTAACAAAATAAAGAAGAAACATACTTAATCTTTTAAATTAGTAACTATTTGTTTGTCTATGACTCAAGGGGGTCGCCAAAACTTTTTAACCTGTAAAGGGGTCGCGTATTCAAAAAGATTGAAAAAGTAAAGTGTCTGTCTTTAATATCAAAATAAAATCTTTTCACTAAGTACAGATAAAAGTATACGAGGCGGCCTATTTTGGCGGGATTTTCACAGGTATTTGCCTGGCGATGCTTTAAAATTAGCTTAGGGTTCTCTTTTTTAAGGTTCCGTGAAAATAATTCACGGTCACAGTTAGTAATGAATATGCTGGCGTGGATGTTTGCAGGGCGCCATGTACGCGTTCCCGCGCTTCGAGCTGCCCCCGAAGGCGATCGCGGCCGCCCAGAAAGAGGGGAAAACTCCCGACACCTTCTACGCGTTCAAACTGCTCGAGGAAACTGGTTTGTGCTCTTACAATATTTCGTTTCAAACAAATTTGATTTTAGATTCATATGCATTTCTATCTATAAAAAACAATTTTCCTGACAAAATAAAAATATGCATGAAAATTCGTTTGAACTTTAAAAAAATAACGATGTTTTTATTGTTGATAACGGTTAAATATATCTTTTTGTGATAGGTATTTGTGTGGTGCCTGGAAGCGGCTTCGGCCAAAGGCCAGGCACCTACCACTTCCGCACCACGATCCTGCCGCAGCCGGATTTGCTCCAGGAGATGCTGGACATCTTCCAGAAGTTCCACGCCAAATTCACCAAAGAATTCTCCTAAACATACAATATCCGAAGGTTTCAGCGAGTTGAGAGTAATTGGGTGGTTTTGTTGTTTTGAATAGACATAGGAATGGATTTCGGTTTGTTGATATTCCGATGTGCAGGTTTCTATATTTTATCAAACGTTTATTTGTTTAATTACTGGTTGGAATTTTTTATAACTGCATATGAGTTACTACTAAAAATGAAAGATGAAATTCTTTTAAATATTAAAATTAGTCTTAATTAAAAAAAAATCAAATGACAGCAGGTTTAAACATGGTATCCTCATTTTTTGGAATAACTTGAATAATAAGTCTATTCGCCGTAGTTTCCATTGTATTTGATATGGTCATTCAAATATTAGAGGACCCCCAGGGGATTGTTATAGACAAGTTTGGGTATCAATGGTTTAAGTAATTTTTATCTTAATATAAAAAGTGCTGAAATAAGCAGAGAGCGAGTGTAGCTCGCGAGGAGTAGTTTCAAATCACGGGCCTTCAATTATTTAAAAAAGACAATGCCTACGATAATACGGTATAACTTACCAAAAATAATCACAAGGTTTGTTTTTACGCAACAAAGCAATATTGTATGATATTATTTTTGCAAGTTTTAATATTTTTAACTATTAACTAATTTTAAGTACATTTTTGTATATATTAATACTTTAATGAGTGATAACGTCGAAACTTTTTTAATTAACTGATTTAAATAATTAATTGTATAAGAATGCAGAGTATTTACAAAAATAATATGCATTCAATTGGCAAAGAGATTGTCATTTTCTACTTATGCTTCCTTCTAGTCTATGCTTGTGTGCCATTTACAAAATATATGGCAGACCAATTATATCATCATAATACTAACTTTAATTTAATTTGTTATCTATTGTTTTAATAATTTGTTTTTAATTTGCATTTTTTTTCGTCTTCGAATTAAGCGATTACATTTTGTATATGTATTGTTTAAGCATCACATGTTATTTACATTGTTAAACCAAATAAATTTGATATTATTATTATATTGTTTTATTTATTTGAATAATTCATTTAGCACAGAATATTACATATCCAACAGAAATGACGAATATAGCATACATGTGCAATCCACCTGCCTTCGCTGCTTGCTACCCCAGAATTGAGTGTCATGTAAACGAGGCATTAGAATTTAAGTAATAATTAACAACACATCAAACATACTATTCAATATTGCAGTCTTTTTAGTTTTATTATTTTTTGCAAATAAAAAATAATAATATTAAAGTCGTTTTCAAAATAAGTTCCACTGGAGAACACTTTTTGAAGGTCATAGATTACGTGAAAATTGAATTTTACTTCCTAGTCTATGTACACCGCTTCGCAACGTGTTATTGCTGTTAAGGAGAAGAAGCGGCAGGAAACTCCTCAGCAACATGTCTGATTAAAAAATGATTTTCTTATCATATATCTCAAGCTCCTTTTCTTACAGAAATTACTTTTCGATGATGATGATGAGTTAATGAAGTTGTAGCAAACAGTGCATATTCAGTAAGACGAAGACATAATAAAAGGAAAGAATACCTGACAAATGGGCAGATGGCTCACCTGATGGAAAGTGGTACGTTAACGCATTGTCGAAGAAGTTTTCTGACGCCCTTCGTAAATGGCCCCATGTAGAGCAAGTACAAGTTCCCTCTAAGTCTTTATTATACGAGAAATTAAAATTCTAGAGAATCGTGAAGTTAAGCTTAGTATTTTAGTCGTATAACTGTTATTTAATATTATAAATATATTCTAATTCCAACTTGTTTTTTGTTGAGTGAAAATATAGGGAAATACAATTCCCAATTATATATTGTTGTTTCTACATTAAATAGCAGGATATTTCTAGATAAAATCACAATATCTCATATGACCCGCCAAAACACTCGGGGTTTCATCTGCAATAATGTTGTAATTAGCCAAATGTTAGTCTTATTTATAGCGTTAAAGATGATCGTTAACGAATCACTGTTTGTTTATCAATATTTAATGACAATATCGCATTACAAATATTCACCCTTGTAACTTTGAAATAACGACATATAAATAAAACTCAAGGGTTTAATTTCATTTATAATTTAATTAACAAATACTTTAAAAAAAATAACAATAAATAAGACATGTCCAAACTTAGTCGTTTCATGCCATTTTTGTTCATTGCATTTATTGAAAGGTATAGCTCAAAACAAACTTATGTTCCAAAACTTTAAATTTTTAATATATCGAGGAGTTAAAGACTAATGGCCTTATTCATAAAAAGTTAGAGTAGGTTTGAACGCTTCTTTAAGAACCATATAAAAGCATTCAAAACTTTAACTCTACGAAAAGGACTGTATTTGTTTCTGATGACATTTTGTGGAGTTTCACCCAAAGAACCTGGTTTCCAATTAAAATCTATAAAAAAAATTAATTTTCAATTATGGTCAATTATTTATAATTATGCGTTTTTGTTAGTCATTTGAAACTTTAAACTTCTCCTGACACATTTTCAAAGTGTTGCCTGAAACAAACAGCTTTCACCCCTCCATACGGTTGTAATTAACCTTCAAAAACACCACAGATATTAAAATCAATATCTTACTATCAGTTAAAATTTGACATAAGCACCATCCAAGTAAAGTCAAATTTCAACCAATAAACCAATTTGAGTGAATTTGCGAAATAATCTAAATTAATATTTAGGAGTAGTCTTTGGTGAACTTGGCGTGGAACTTCTGGAAGATGTCCAGCATCTCCTGGAGCAGCTCCGGCTGCGGCAGGATCGTGGTGCGGAAGTGGAAGGTTCCTGGTCTTTGGCCGAAGCCGCTTCCCGAGATCACGCAGATGCCTACACGTCAAAAAGAGACTTAAATAATGCAGTAGAAACAAGGAAGACGATCTACATGTTGAAAAAGTCATTCCAACTAGACTGGGGGTAGTTCGTGAATTAGAGACAAAAATGAGTAATATCAAGGCTTTGCCGCCATTTTAGCTTAAGCGACATTTGGACATAAGTACCTATATAATAAGTAGTTGCAAAAAGTATTTAAAATATTACACACAATACCATAATTATGTTTGACACACACGCGCATATGTACTGTTTTTTTTATTGTTGCTTTGACGAAATCTGTTTTTATCAAAGTATAATATTTGAGATTAATTATTATGGTCGAATTTCGACCACGAGCGACAAGTGGTATGACTTAAAACAATACGGCTCGACTCCTGAAAGAGAATAGAGCCGTTCTTCCGATGTCGATCAACTCTCTGTCTCAAAAGGAGCTCAAAAGCTAAAGGAGTGATACAGATCTTTACAGTGAAAGAGCTCTTCTCTTTTTAACAAGTTTTTGACAAATTTAATATCAAGAATATAACATTGTGTTCACCATCAACTTTTTAAATAATTGTAATTTTATAAAGCTTTATGTTTTACGAGTACGTATATTCTGTTGGATTGGTATATTTTTTGATTTATGTATTCGCGACAATAAATGTTTTTCTTTCTTTGACAAAAGATTTCGTGGTTTTCTTAAGTTATTAAGTAGGGTTTGGTTAATTTATTATATAGTCTATATTTCATAATTTTTGACAAATATGACGTAAAAGTGTAACAAATACCAGTTTCTTCGAGCAGTTTGAACGCGTAGAAAGTGTCGGGAGTTTTTCCCTCTTTTTGGGCAGCCGCGATCGCCTTCGGGGGCAGCTCGAAGCGGGGGAACGCGTACATGGCGCCCTAAAATTAACCGCATTATACAAACATTTAATATTGATAATCTAAAATTAATGAAGCAAGCTTTTTACTTAAAATATTAGAGGTTTACAAACTTTGGTGAGTAACGTTAATACAGGTTACTTTGTACTAAGTATTTATGTTAGTGCTATTTGCACCTGGAACATTAATTTCAAATTTAACCGACTTCGAAAAAAGGAGGAGGTTCTCAATTCGTCGGGAATTCAAATTCAAAATCTTTTTTTATTGTTGCTTTTTTTATGTATGTTCGCCGATTACTCCGTGATCTATGATCCGATTTACGTGATTCTTTTGTTCGACGCGGAATAGCTGCCATGTGGTCCCCTAAAAATTTGACATACTTTGGCCCAGTAGTTTTCATTTTAAGAACATTTTTTGGTTCCCGTTTCTTGGGACCTATATTTTTTAAGAAGCGCGGCACCATTCGTAGGTCCACCCATACATAGCTAGACACTAAAAAGTAACAAATAAAAAATAAAAACTTCTTTTAAAAAAACCGACTTCAAAAACTAAAATGTATAAAATAACTTATTTCTAAAGCTATTATTATTAATATATATTATCTAAAACATCTTGAAGTCGGTGCAAAGTAAAACATAAAAATTACTATATTTTGAAAATTACTAAGCACCGACTTTAAAATGTTTTAGATAATATATATTAATAATAATAGCTTTAGGAATAAGTTACAAGTTAGTTTTTTTAAACGAAGTTTTTATTTTTTATATCGCAATCCCAGCTCCCGGCATGAAAAGTATTTATGTCCAATTTCGGTGTGAAAACTATAATTAGACAAAATTATAGCAAAACCGATCCAGTAGTTCTAGTAGATTTTCCGTGAAAGCTTAACAGATAGACAAATCAAGTTACTATCGCATTTTTTTTATAAACGATGATTTTTATATCTATAAACTTGAGAAATGATTGATGATTGAAACTTTCATCCTATATTTCAAATCGCTATATATCAACCCCGTACCTCCTTTTATGAAAACTACATCAATGACAAAAAAGTTCAAAATGACCAAAATAACAAAAATGACGAAAATAGCAAATCATGAAAAAACAAGCCCTATCCCACTTTCTAAGAAAATTTATACATAAATTTATCCGTGAATCAGGGTGAAAAGCATCCTTTATCCATCCTCGGTATTAAAATTACATGTATGACAAATTTCAGCCAATTCGGTTCGATAGTTTTTCCGTAAACGCATAACAAACAGAGAAATATATTTTTATCGCGAAAAATATCCCATTTTTTGATCCTATGGTCATCCTCGGCGTGGAATATATATATTGATAGTTTCAGTTAAATAGCTATTGTAGGTTTTTCGTGAAAATGGAACAGACAGTTATTTTCGCATTTATAATCTTAAAGTAGGTATTTTAAATTAAGGATAATAATAATAAAATAGCATTTCATATTAAGGTTTAACAATTAGTAAACCTCCACCGAGGGCCAGCGAAAAGAAATTGACGACATTTTTTGACTATATAACGACTAACTATTTTTAACTGCTAGCAGTATTTTTTGGCGCGTAGCGACAATGGTTTGAATTTTTTGAAATAAATTCTTACCTGCACGTCGTTACACTTGAACCCCTCCATCGTGTTGAAGGTGTCCGCGATCATCTTGGCCCTCGTCTTCAGCGAGGCCAGGATGGAGGTCTTCTCCTTCAGCCAGAGGGCGTGCGAGGGCTGCCCCGGCTGAGGGGGCTTGGCCTGGGACCAATAGCAAGGACCTCTTGAGCCATTCCTTCAATATCTTTATTTGCAACAATGTACTTCAATCAGGTGTTATGCAGTAGATGCACAACACATTGGCCCGTTTCTGAAGCTGTTTATCTTATTTTGATCATGGAAATCTAGATCTAAAGAGGGATACACGAGGTCACTAAAACCGGAATGACAAAAAGGGAAAATGGATTTCTGGTCTTTAAGTGAAAGTTTGGAGTGCAGCTAAAACTTATCATTGACATTAATAACTGACAAGTGACAATAAATTTGGTAAGTACATGATGAGAAGCTTCTGTGGAGTTAACAAATATGTTTAGCATTAATAAACTAATAAACAACATTTATTCCAAAATAGGCCAATCTCAAAAATTGATAAATTAATCATAACCAGGCGGTGATGGGAGAAGGATAAGAACTTCGAGTTCGGTCGGTTTCGCCAATTTCAAATCCAGCAGTACATTAGTGTCACTTTTGCTATTGGAAATTTCCGTCCGTCTGCTTGTTCGCTAGTTCCGCAATAAAGAGAAGTATACTGACGACACAGTCCATGGTGGCTTGGCCCACGGTGGTGGGGCAGAGCATGGCGCTGATGCACTTGTAGAGGTGCGCCTGGACCCCGGGGTCCAGGTTCACCAGCTCCATCCAGGCGCCCCTCAGCCCGCACTCGCCCGCGTAGCCCTTGCTGGCCGACATGAACGACGCCAGCTCCACCTCCACCGCGAACGGGGAGCCCATCTCCATCAGCACCTTCACACCATCAAATATTATAAACCATCTCTCATCCTGCTGTCTTCAAGGGGACTGGCACCTGGCCACTAATGCCGAGACGAGCAGAATGTTAATTTTGAGGGTAGAATTAGATTTTTTTATTTACTCAAAGTAATTTAAAAAAACATTAAAGGTCTTCAAACAGCCACTTTTGGAGTGAAATAGAAATGCATCTAGGCACAGCTAAGCAAGATTCAATTTAGTAAATTTCATGTAATTGAAAAAAGTTGAATACAAATTTCAATCTATGACTGATTAAGTTAAAAAAAACATGTTTCCAGTGATAAACTATTGATTTAAAAAAATTGAGATTTTCTATATAAACGAGAAGGGAGCATCTTCCTTCTTCCATGGCATTAATAAGTCGAAACGTTAACGGCGATGATTCAACCGACCTTCTTGAAGGAGAAGAACTTGCTGCCCTCAGCGTAGACGTTGTCCTGATACACCTCGTCGGCGAAGATGAACAACTTGTGCTTGTGCGCGAACCTGATGATCCCCTCGATGTTATCATGTGTTAATACCTGGATACATTAACCACTTTGAAAATGTCTAGAAGTCCAAACGACGCTGCATCATATCTTTTAAGTTTGATTATCAACAAAAAGGTTCAATTGAATTGATACTTCTTTACAGAAATAAAACCTTACAAATTGCACTATGGATTATTAATACAGGTTTTTTTTCAAAATCAACAGATTCAATTACAAATTTGATTTTTTAAAATCTAATGACACCACTTTAGGTTTCACCAAAACCGGACCAGAGACTTTCATTGGCAAATAGCTCTTATTAGGAGTTACTTAGGCTACTTATATTTGTTTTTTTTGTTAGGGTTTGCAAACGCAGTTTCAAGCACAGCTAGCATAATTGGGATTGTTCACTTTTTTTCAATCTAGCTATTTCAAAAACCATTTCGAGGAATAGTGTCCCTAATCATTTCTGTCTAGTTAAAATTCCAAAAAAAACGTACGATCTTCTTGTATTTTGTAAGAAATGTGTTTGACCTTTATTTGACCTTACTAAATCCAAGAAGGTGGGCCATCTGCCTGTTTGCCTGCTTCAGGTGTAAAAAAATCTAGCTCTACATTATTTGATTTAAGTTCTGTAACATGGATTTTTCCCTAAAGATCACTTTAAAAATTTAACGATAACTATAGAAAATAACGTTGTTGTTACGAACTTTTTTATATTTATTTTCAAATATATTCTGTTTATAAGAGTATGGCATTTCTGTTACCAAATATATGTATTTTCACCATCGTTGTCCGGCGTATAATTCTCAATATCCTTGCTAAATTCATACAGTCCCTAACATTTTGGTCCTTCGAGTCGGATAATAACAACGATGGTAAATACGCAATCACGAAAAATAACGACCAACTCCAACCTCCCGTCGGGTGGGCTCAAGATTCTTGGGCGGCCCATTCGTCGTCGACCACGAACCGAGGAATGGACGTCACACTGCGTCGCATTATACAAATAGATCGCACAATAGAGGGAGTACTAAAATTTCTATTGCTAAAGCAGTAGCTGAAGCTGAGCATATTCGCCGTTTAGCCGACATCGAACGACGGCAAATAGAGTTGGAAGCAGCTGAAGCCAAGGTAGCTTCAGATAGAAAAGTCGCGGAAGCAGAATTACGGGCTGAGCTTGTCGCTATAAAAAAAAGTGGAAGCGGCACTATCAGACAGGAAAGGGATGTAACAGTGATTGAGAGAGCTCAGTACCTGCCCAGTAGGATTGCCAGGGTTGATGACCACGATGGCTCTGGGGCAGCAGTGCTTCAAGCCTTCCTCGATGGACCGCTCCAGCTCAGAAACATCGAGGGCCCAGTCGTGGTCTTCGTCCAAGAAATAGTCCACTTTGCTGAGACCGAATTCTGCTAATGATGATGAGTATAGGGGATATTGGGGGATGGGCACCATCACACCTAGAATGTGTAAAATGGACATATATGTAATGGACCCTTTACAATATTTTATTTTATTTGGCAGTCTATTGAGTCATTGAGTCCATCGAAAAAAGTTCATACAAAAAAGTATTTTTGATAAAACATAATATGTGGAGGTAATTCGGGTAAGACTTCAGGTAAACTAATAAAAGTTTTCTTTTGAATGTCACTGTTTTGGCCTCCTGTATGGTACCAGGTCGTGGTCAGGCGGATAGTTGCTATATCACTATAGGTTGATAACATTTGAATGTACACCATTACAGGTAACCTACGAACTAGTATTGTTCTAATTATGTACAAAGGGCGGTCTTATCGCTAAGAAGCGACCTCTTCCAGACAACCCGTAGCAAGAATATTGCTGATTAAGAGTGGCGATGCTGGTATACATAATTATTGTACGATTACTTACATTTTAATAATAAACTAGACTCTTTGATAGCTATTAGAGGTTGCCGGTGCTCAAAATTCGACCATAATAATTAATGTCAAAGACTATACTTCTATAAACACAGATTTTGCCAGGGCTTGACTTGAACAATTATTAAAACATTAGGTATGCGTGTTACATCAATGGTAGTGTGTATAATGTTTTTTTTATTTTTAGTTTTTTTATTGATTTAATGTCTTTTTACGCATAATTTAAAAAAAATAGCATTCGTCACTTCTTCTATATTATGAACAAAGTGTGCGAAATTTCATATTCGTCCGTCCACGCAATTCTTGCAAACAGGGTACAAAGTTTTTGTATGGTACGTTTAGACGTATTAATATAACAATTATATAACTATACTATATATACACATAAGTTAAATACATATATGACAGTACTGTGTGATTCAGGGTGCGGCAAGGACTAGTTGTGATCCTGGTTCCCACAATCCAGCGGATTGCATATTCAACCGCTCGCTGCGGCTACCCGCACAGTGCATATGTGGCCTTAAGCCCCTCAACCAGTGTTGTGAAACCAAAATCAAATGCATTTCATTATTTCACAGAGGCTATCAGCTATATGAAGTTATAGATCATCCACTTACCGGACGCTTTGCCGCCAACGCGGTTGCAGAACATTTCGAGGCAATACTTGACGCCTGCGGAGGCGCCGGCCGTTAAGCAGATGTCCTCCCACTTGGCCTCGAAGCCGTCCCTCCTCTCGATGTACTCCGCTACGTGCCTCCGGATCAGCTCTATGCCAAATGATTGTGTGTATGCACCTATGGATCTGCCCCTGTTTCAAAAACAATAATCTTAATATTTTGCAAAGAATCTATTTTAAAAAAACCATGGGTCTGACAATAAAAAAGTAGCCCCTTATGAAAACACCATTTATAACGAATAGCCATAATAAAAATTCCAAGTCACAATGTTCATTCATGCTCCGAAACTGTGTGACCGATTACAATATTATTGGTTATTAATAACTATAAAAAATAAATATTAATATTGGTTATTAATAACCACTAAATAAATATATGAAAAGCTACATGTACATACATAAATCAATTACAAATAAATAGTTATTATAACTTTTATTTATTATAAATTAAATTTGACCATCATTTACATTTGTATTCATTTTTATTTTGTAAAAAAACACTTGCCATCATAGTTCACTGTGTTCATTGGTCACCTGCAACAATAAATATCTTTTATTAAAACAACTAGAACATGAAAAGCCTTATATGTAAAATATATTCATATAAATTAATAATCTAATCAATCCACACTAGCATATAAATACGTTGATGAATTTGTATGTTACTTTTTTACCATGTCTTGAAATTATCAATAATTGTAATATGGCCTTGCTACATTAATACATAGCTCTGGTCCAGCTCCAAACAATATTTTAATACTACATAATTAAAATACTTTGATAAATAAATACAGTTAATTTCTATATGTACTACAGTCATAATATATTGTACTTGTGATATGCGAGTTGAACTTTAACCAAATACTCTAATATATGAAATAAATTGAAATCAGCATTATTTTACTGACCTTTGAGCGATCCCTTTCAGAACGTTATTTATAACAGCTTGAGTACTTTGAATGTACACAAAATGGTGTGAGATGTTTATTATATAAAATAATTATATAATATTGTTGGGATCCATTCATTGTGGACTAATAAAATATGTTTTTTAATTACGAGTGATTTTTATTATTACATTGTGTACAGTACAATTAGGAATCCATTTTGTATGAGAGAATAGTGATGTTGATACACACAATAAGGATGTGCATTGTAACACTGATATCAAATCAAGCCAATTTCCAACATTTTCTCCTTGGCAAATACTTTTAAATACAGTGGAAGACCAGTATTTAGTGAACACTAAATATTTTCAAAGTAATTTAATATTTTTTTTAAATGTTTTCTTATCTCCCATAATTGCACGCCCATACTACTACATAAATCTTATAAGTTAATAATCACAGTTGAATTTTTCAAAACAATGATTAAAAATATATACAATAAAAATTTATCAAGTAGTATATAGTATAGATAGTTAGTACTATCATTCACACACATTAAAGAAATTGATAGTGGCAAACATCCCTAGTAAATAAAAATAGCATCTCTCAAAAAATTAATGCCCTAGGGATCATGTATGAACTTTTTTTGTTTGAAATTATACCATCTCTAGTTTGTGAACATTTTACACTTAATATTTTAAAAATTAGACTCACCCACAACCCGCCAAGATATCTGTGGCCCGCTGCTTGATATCCTCAGGGTAGCCACCTTGGTCAATCAGCTCTGGTAGAGTGACACAAGCTAAAACCTAACATAATACAATTACAAGGAGTTAAATAATTGTACACTACTTAATTTTTTTATTATTTATTTAAAAATAATATTCCTGCAGAATTTCTCAATCTTGCTAAACTAAAGTGAAGGCTTAGTTACTTGTCACTTTTGTTCAAGCTTCATGTCCTTCATAGGATAATATTTGTTTAATTACCTATCTAATGAATGTGTAATAATTACCTGCCTAATGAATGTGATAGGATTCTGTCCCATAGCATGTGCATCTCCTATATTTGCACCTATCACCCTCTTGAAGGGTTTCTTGACACCCTTTTACAAACACACAAACAAAGAGAATATTTGGCAATCAACTTTCAGCATATAGCATTTTATATGATACTAGAGTTTACCCCGCGGCTGCGCCGCGGGTTAACCTCTAGTGCGTGTCTCTTGTTTATAGAGCAAGTGCTAAAGGTTATATTATATTACATTTTTTATGTATTTGCCCACGGAAGATTCACTTCATTTTATATCGCTAATTATACCATCCCCCGTCTATCTGTCAACAAAATAAATTACAAAACTTGTCCAAAAAGGCCAAAATGGTCTAAATGACCAAAAGACCACAGTGACCGACATGGCCAAAATGACGGAGTAGGCAAAAACGACCATTATGGCCAAAATAATCAAAATGACCAATGAGGCCAAACTGACCGACATTGCCAAAATGACCGAAAAGGCAACAGTGACCAAATAGGCCAAAATGACCAAATAGGCCAAAATGACCAAATAGGCCAAAATGACCAAAAAGGCCAAAATGATCAAATAGGCCAAAATGACCAAAAAGGAAAAATTACCAAATAGACCAAAATGACCAAAAAGGCCAAAATGACCAAATAGGCCAAAATTACCAAAAAGGCCGAAATAAAAATTATCCCTTGTCCATCCTCAGTATTTAATTTACATACGTACCGAATTTCAGCCAAATCGGTCCAGTAGTTTTTCTGTAAAAGCATAACAAACAAACAGACAAATATCATTTTATCCCGGAAACTATCCCATTTTTCGGGATAAAAAGTATCCTATGTTCATCCTCGGTATCGAAAATATATATATACTGAGTTTCAGCCAAATCGGTCCAGTAGTTTTTACGTGAAAACGGAACAGACAGACAGACAGAGTTACTTTCGCATTTATAATATTAATAGGGATTTTTGGTTAAACTTAAGATTAGTGGTCACTGAATTTTGGGTGGCGGAGGGGGTCAGAGGAAGGAGTACTTCTTGAGATATTAATGTTTGCCTGTTGTTCGTTTTATTATATTGCGACAATGGTGACCAGTCTGTTCTAACACTCGACGGCCTCTACCGCAGCAAACGCACTTGGTTCAACTGCTTTACTTTAAAGTCTAACCTAACCAAATCTAAGCCACTGTTCTCTTTCGACAAAAGCCCATCCAAGCGAGCGTGCCATGGCAGCAGTCAGCGAGTGTCACAACTGATTTGTAACCATAGTGCCAATATATAACCAAAAAGAAATTATTTTTGTATTTAAAAATTGATAAACTAATTCAAAGCTTGCTTACTAAACTCAAATATAGTTTTAGTGTTTATATGGCATACCCTTGTTTATCAAACATATTTTTGTTTTTGGCAATTATTCATTCAAAACTTGTATTTGGACCCTAAAACCTTGTTGCCTAACTCAAATGACAGGTCTAGCTATATACAAGGCAGATATTACCCCTAAATTCAAATTATCCTTAATCTCATGCCAGTCTGTATAAAAGTACAGCCATATTTGCTTCTGGACTAAAATTTTACAGGTTACTGTGTCATAAAAGCAAACTTTCCGGTAAATGTATAGCTTTCCGGTATTCGAATTTTAAGTAGCGGGGTGGTGAAATGGGGAGGGGGAGAGGCATACTAACCTTTACTTCAACCTTTAAGGTCCGGCGATCTTGAAATAAACTTTTTTTAATAAACATAACCTCACTTATTTTCACTGATTTTTTCGCTAATGTTGCACTTCTATCATAGGTCCGAAATCGAAAAATCCTTTCAAAGTTCCAAAAAAGCCAGTAATCAACATAAAAACAGCCAAAATAACCCAAAAACCAGCTTAATTGGAGAAAAATGAAGAAAAAACACAATAGAGCACATTTGTATACAATACAAGAGTAACCATTCAAAATGGCGACCAATAAAGACGATATTTTTTTTTACGTAATCGCATTAATTTATATTTAACCAATATTTTAAAAAAATCAGCAGTGTATTGAAATTGAAATAAAATTGATATCATTAACATATTGATTCATTGTCATATTAAAAGCCAACTTGCTAGTCGTCCACTAAATTGATAAATAAAACAAATGTTTCATATGAGACTTTCAAGGTATCGTAACTGTCTGTATGTACAAAAAAAAGGTAAATGGTTACACTCGGTTCTGGCACTCGCCGGCCGCTGCCGCGGCACGCTCGCTCGCTCGGCTCGTGCGCTTTGGTCTAAATATCACCTAACATAACCGACTGTTTGTGTATAAAATAAATAGTAAATGGTTACCAGTCGGTTCTGGCACTCGCCGGCCGCTGCTGCGGCACACTGACTACACTTCCTCGGCTCTTTAAATAGAACATGGTGTCTATATAAATTAAGTAACTTTATAAATATATTTTATGGAAAACTAAACAAAAGTCTAAAAGAAAGCCAGTAGTCAACGTAAAAAGAATCAAAATTATTATAAAACACAGCACAAGTCGTCGAAAAATAAAAAGTTAACAGAAGAAAACACATTCACTCAACTAATAGAGAAAAGGAATAAAATGGCGGCAATAGAAGGGGCAATAAAGGTGGTAAAAAACAATATTTTTTTTCATAGAAATATTTATCGATTTCCGAAAATTATTAAATAATTCTAAATTGTGAGCTACATGATTTCGAATTTCTTAATTACAAATCGATAAGTATTAATGACATATCGATTAATTTATTTTTATCATCACACCTTGTTAGCCAAGCCATTAAAAACAAAAGTGACAGTAAAACTGTCACTTTTTAATCAGTCGATTATTATACATGTCTATTACCTACTATAGCATTTATTTGTATTTATGCGTCAATTAAATTTGAAAGTTTATTTCTACATTAAAAACAGTTTTAGTGTTATAAAAAGTTCTGGCGGTTATATGTTATTCATGAGTACATTCATAAACAATTCGTGAGTACATTTATAAACTTAAATCACGGTTTTTTATTATCAAAAGTGGCACAATTTTACAACATAAATAAGTGAGTTTATGATTATAAACGAAAAAAAATTTAAACCCTCCGGACCTTAGGGGTTCTCGTAGGGGTGAGTATACCTCCCCCTATTCACTTCGCCCACCAACAACTTAACATTTGTGTACCGGATTGTTAAGTCACAGCCAACTTTCCAATACGAAGAATTTGTTTAAAGACTAATATATCCAATACCTGCTGAAGTTCCTTTGCAATGGCTGCTGCACGAATTACCAGAGGGCCACGGACTGCATATTCAAGCTTCACCATATTTGGATTCAAATTATCCAATGTAACAGCCGTTTTGGACGCAGTGCGAGTGATTAATTTATTCCATGTGAAACAAAACTCAGGTTCTGAACGACCCATTGCGCCGGCAAGAGCGTGAGTAGGAACCAGCTTTGTCAAGGATATTTGTGACATTCCACTCACAATATCCTGAGCATGTAAACTCTACACGGCAATTTAGACGATAAATAATTAATTTTTAAAAAGGTTCAATTTATTAAATTTATAATATTCACATGTTTGTATTTTTCAATACATATACAAAGTAAATAATAATAATTTTGAAATATAATAACGTGTTCTAATATATTCACAAATTGCGAATCAAATAATACCATAACATAAAATAAATAAACTGTTTGTATCTTGTTTAAAAATAATTATTGTAATTTGTAAATCCTAACTAAATCTGTCATCTGTGAGTGTGACAGCTAGAGGTGTGTAACTCCTGAGTGATTAACTCAAAAGATATATCCGACGCGATGAGTGATTAGATCTGTATATCACTTTCGTTCAAAATGTGTCTTTATATCTTTAACTCTTTAGTTCATGCCTGTTCCACGCGATGAGGAAGAACGATTCGCCCGCGCACTGCGCATACGTACTAAGTGAACGAGGAAACCGAATATAATAGCAAGCCAAAATAAATCGTAACACTATAGTTTTATGGTGTTATTTTGTTTTAATGTAAATAATTTTATTATATCTCTTCACTTTTTGTTTATATTGTTTTGCGTTACCACAGGTACGCGCATCGACTCTGCTAGTATATCACTCACAGATAATAACTCATCTTGTATGCAATTGACACTGACACTATTCACTATAAAGATAAAGAGTTAAAGATATAAAAGAGTGATATATATCTTTGTATCAAAAATATATATATATCACTCTTTTCTTCTTGGTGAGTGATTTTTCCCATGACTAGTGACAGCTGTTCAATTAAACTGACATAACAGTAGTAAATTAGTAATAGTAATAAGCTCCATACAAATTACCGGACGCCACTCACTTCGAATTATATGGATAATGAAATAAATACATCTAGTCATCGTAGCGCACAACGAATAACTGGATAGTTCTTAGTTCCTCTGTACGAAAGCGCACAACGCACATACCAAAAATCACTCTGTTTTGCTCGCATGTCTTCCGACCTGCTCACACTTGCTTGTTCTGTATCGCAGGAGCTATACCACTTGTTAATATTTGTATATACCCATTAGGTATAGTTTCAAAATAAAATGATCACCGGGGGATAGTTGCCCATTGTGAGTTGGGCCCGGCCAAAGAACAGCAGCTCGATGCCCCATACCGACTCTGCCAATACCAGGCAGTCCCGATGACCCACTCGAATAAAATGAGTTTACTTCAGTTTATACCAGCACTCAACAGTGAAGATACTCTATGCCATCTGCAGTATTATTTAACTACTTCTCGCTGGTACAACTGTTACACCCAACTGTTCAAATGATCGGATGTAAATCGCAGATGTAATCTTGGGCCATATTTGATCGTTGGAATGTTTTGATAGAAATCTGGATCTGAAGTTTTAAGTGCCGCCAAATCTCTTTAGAGAAAAAGCGCTATCTACTGCTAAAAATTCAAGCTAAATATTAGTATGTATATCAAAACACAGCTTTAAATAAAAAAATATTATTAAAAAATTTGGGTTTTGATGATAACATTCTAATACGATGATAATATTGTATTAGACGTCCGTATTTCAGAGAAAAGCGTTTTCTCTAACAAAGCTTTGTAACTTTGAAGCCACGTCCGAAACGATTACACTTAATTCGCGGCTTTCATCTACGGCTGTGGACGCATCTGACTATATGTTCGAAGCTTTATACGCTATCAAGAATGATGCCATCTATTTTCGAAATACGTAAATAACTAGCTTTCGGTTGTATTTAGCTTTAAGTACCTTTGGGTTTCAGAGTATTACGTGTCTGACGATGAAATTCTTTTTCTATGGGTTGTTTGGAACATGATGGGTGTTTTGATAATACCTACATTCTATGTACTAATATATGGAGAAAATACATATTACTAGATGGCGCTGTGTGGCAGTCTACTTTCGTTTTTTGGTATTTTAATATTATTTTGTACATATTTGTGGTTTAAAATTAGTTATAAATTGAAAGGAAAGTTACAAACAGTTTATTTTTTGACAATTTGTTTTAAAAATGTTTTATGTGCCAAATATGAAAAATATGAAACAAATAAATTGTGGCGCCATCTAGGTGTAAAAGAATTGGAACTTCTCAAGGCGACCACGGTCGTTGTGGTCGTGGCGACGTCACTATTGACGTCTCAATTTTCAACCACACAGCGCTCACAACGAACCATGTCAAGAGGTGGGGTGGAGTTGACCACAGAGCGTTAATTCTCTCTATCGATAGGTATAGCATAAGGAGCGATTTTCAAATCAACCAATGACATTTGTGTATCTCACCGTTTATGGCATCACGCTCCATAATTCGTTCGACTAGAATTTATGATTGTAACGTCTGCAAGCAGTTGGAACGGGAAAAATCGCGGTCGTGAGCGTGGTCGTTGTGGGCCTCTTGTGGAACGTATCCTTAGAGTTCCGATTTTTACTGAGAGTTCTTCCTTCATAGTGTTGCTGTTGCTGCTACCTTGGATAATACACTGTATATAAAAGTTTTCAAGGAACGTCCATATTTTATATAAAATCCTTTGTAGAAAAGTTGTAGTTGTGTAATGTATGCGTTTCATGACATTCGTTATTGTATAAAGGAACAAAATGTTTTCTTTCGTTAAAGATGTACCTATTAGTTTTTTGTTATAAAACTAAAAAAAAACCCATTGTATTTTTTAAACTTTTTCATATTCGTCTAATCAGTCACAAGAAGTTGAAACACTTTTTCATAAGTTTAAGGACTCGCGGCATACGTGTGGCCGTTTTCAAGATTTTGTCTCTCTCTCTCTCTCTCTACATATTTTATATATCATATAATATAACGAACATTGAAAGTGGTAAAAAGTTTTCTATCTAATAAGTAACCGATTTCAAGAGTAACTAAAAACACAAAATATTTTCTACATTTTCTATATCTGTTTTGCACCGTACCGACTTGAAGAGTTTGTAGAAAATATATTCATTTTATGATTTAAGTTAGTATTCTTGAAACGGTCGCTTTTTTGCTAGAAACCTTTTATTTTTCAGTTTTAAACTACATATGTTGTATCCAATAAAATACAATTCATATCAAATATATATCTCGAACCTTTGCTGAATCTAACGCAAAAATAATAATCAAAATTGGTTCAGACACAAAAAAGTTCGGCTTTTTTGAAAAAGTTCTAGATTGTTTTTTTTTGTTTTATGTCCTCATATTTTACTTTATTACGATCAGGCTAGATGATAATTACGTTATTTCCAATGAAGCTGGCTCCGGGTAATCACCTGCAATAATGACGTTGCGCACATATTGCCCAGCCTTCATCACGCAACTGGTATGAAACGCAATTTTCCTCGTAAAATTTAAGCGAAACACGAACTGATAATTAAGTAGATGTATTGCGGAGTCAGGAGTTTATCAGAGTCAGGCGGGGATTGTTAGGGAATCACTGGCACAACATGTTTTTTTTATTTGGCCAGTGTACGAGTATACTAATAATATACGCTGTTTGTTTGATCTTCCTTATCTTAGGAAATACCAGTTCAATATGTATATATACTAGCTTCTGCCCGCAACTTCGTCCGCGTGGAATAGTTAATAAAACCCTCCCGATTTTATAACATTCTTCACTGGTGCTCAGCTCCTATTGGTCTTAGCGTGATGATCTATAGCCCAATCGTTTTTAGTGCATAAATTGTTTTATTGTATGATGATGATACCGGCAATATCAATACTTAATTATATAAGTTGTATAATAAGCTGTTTAAATAATTAAACTTTTTTTAAATTATCCCACGGGAATCTTCAATTATTCGGGATCATAAATATCCTATATGTTGACCAGGGATATAAGCTGCCACTATACAAAATTGGTCCAGTCGTTTCGGAGATTAGCCGGTACAAACAGACAGGCAAACAGAGAAACAAAAAATTTGAAAAAACCAAATTGGTTTTATTTCACTTCTTACACCCCCTGACTCGGTTTTTAGCATCTTTTTTCATTGTACAGAAATTTGATCTCCACAATTTTATTATATAAACATGTGTGTCCGTGTGCGTGCGCGCGCGTGTGCGTGTGTGTGGTGAGTATACCCACATCACGAGTTAACTGATGTGTGAAACTCTCGCCAAACTCTTTTTTTGCCCGAAAAATCCCTCATCTGAAACTCATCCGAAATTACTTGGATAGAAGTTATTTGATTTTTTTGTGGTAGCATTTCAGCAGATAGGCATACGGCCTACTTGATGGATAGCGGTTACCATCGCCTATGAACATTTGCAACACCAAAGGTGCTACAAATGTGCTGCTGCTCTCTTAAGGGAGACTGGGACCTGGTCACTAATGCCGGAACACAACAGAAGTTTGTTATGGCGGCATACTGTAGACAAGGGGCGGTTGCCATCCAGTCGGGGAAATACCCTACCTACGGAAATACCTAAACCTACCGGTTGTGGGTTGTTTTGTCGACTCGTAGGCCGCCCGGCGGCAGGAAATTGTTTTCTTTCTCCGTTCGTGCTTGGATAATTTTGAAAATTTGAAAATAATTTCTGAGAAATAAGCAAATTTCAACAACAGGCTCCTGGGTGAGAGTAAATCATGCAAACTGTCTTGCCGGGAATCGAAACGGAGACCTCTGCAATCTAGTGAACTAAACGAACCAACGCTTAGATCGCTAGATAACAAAGACTGAATAAAAACATATCGAGGTAGGTATATAAGTTTCCTTATGTGCGTATGTGTAAATAAGCCGTGCCTGGCCATAGAACATATATATTTGTTTGCGATACGACCGCACGTGCACGTCCGAAACGTATCAATAAATAATTAATTAAAATATTAAATAAACCAACTTCTCATACAATTTCAGTATATCGAGTATCTTTATTAACTTTTTATTAACTTGTAAAAACTATGAAGATGGAAAACAGTCTTCATTCTGAAAATATCAACCAGAAGTTGTTAGGCATACAGTATGGTGTCAGAGGACGTATTGTGCAAAGGGCTCAACAAATCGAACGAGAGATTCAGAAGGTAAGACTAATGATGGCCAGCTTTTATATGTTACAATCCATACAGGTTATGGAGCAGTGTGCAGTTTGTTCACTTGCTCTTGCTTGTAGTGGTGGATGCTGGTGCTTTCTTGTATTAGGGTGAAGGACATTGTTGCTTACAGGGATTTAGCCTCCTACTAATTGAGCTTGGATGTTGATCCTTGCGTTCAACTTAGTTAATGAACTCGTAACGATGTAATAGCAAGGGTCCAGGGCTTTTAGAAGTAGAATCACGTGGAGGCCTGCAATGCCGTTAAAGGAAATTTCGAAGATATCGAAAAATTGACATAAAAAATATAAAAAATTGGAAAAGATTTTTTTAAAGGCTAAAATTATCCAAATACAAAATCTAATCTATCTTTCCCGATCAGTTATCGCGTCGCCTCATACTCATACTTAATGTGTGATGCTCTTCATGAGTTAAGTGAGTCGTATTGCAAAATCGTGATATAAGCCTAATATATGGACGAAGAATAACTGAACCTGGTACGTACTATGGAAAGGCTTTGGAAGCGGTGAATAAACTTTCATTTTTTAGAGTGCAACTACAAACAAAAAATTATAGACTTACAACTTTCCACAATTAGCTTTCCCCAAAAAATAAGTGACAATAAAGGCCTGATCATACCATAATATAAAATTACCTAAAGTAGGCCAGACCGTCAGCAAAACGCTGTACCAAATTAAATGAAATTCGGTAGATTAAATTTCAACCCTTATTTTAAATCTATTATTTTCGAGCAAGAACCTAGCATAAGATCAGTGCAATTAATATTTCTCCAGGCGCTAGAAGAGTTTAAAGTAGATATCTCTATTCTAAGGATATTTTTTTTATTAACATACAAACATCGCTATCCTTATAGTTGTCATAATATTCATTATAGATATGTATAAGTGTATACATATTCAGATATGTACTACTAAGCTTACGGTCTTATTCATATTGATCCCGAAAGCTTCTTTAAGGCTGGTGTTCACCGACTTTTAACCGATGGTTAAAATAAAATAATCGCCAAAAATGTATGGAAAAACAGTGATTATTTTTGGTTTGGTTCGGTGCACACCATCCTAAGAACCTTAAAGAAGATATATAAGTTTGAATGAACGTTTTGATTACGATTTTTTTCTAAACAAAACTGATTCAGACTAAAAAGTCTAAAATAAATATTAACCGATTTCTTTCCATAACATCTGAAGTCGGTGTCAGCTAAAATTTAAAAAACAACAAATTTGCAAAATGTAGGCAAAAATGCCTAGTTTTATATATTTTAATATCGATTTCTCATTTCAATTTTTATATTTAAATTGACACAGTGGATCCCAATTGGTCCATAATTGACATAGAAATCGAGTAACAAAGAAATCGGTTAACAATTTCCGAGGGTTTCTCTCGAAATCCCTGAGAAGCACTCATCAGATCATAGATTAATGACTATGAAACCATATCGGGAGTATATCGAATATAAAAAATTGAAAATCAACAATTGGAGAAATAAGGTAACAAACATAGAGACTAACTGAGCACCTCCTCCTTTTTAGTCTGTTAAAAAGCAAGGACAGTCTAGTTGCGCTAACTATGATTGCAGAATGCTATATCTAAGCTATTGTGATTCATTACTTATTTTTGTATATGTCTGCAGATAGTTTCGCATAAATCGCAAATAAAAACATTCTTAGATCTAAAAACGAACGGCGTATTCAAACATATCACCGTTAGGGCGTTCTGCCACCACCGCTGGCCTCCGTAAAAACACAACTAATAAAAACATATTTTCAACATACACCCCTGGCACTGTAAGTTATGTTAGCATCGACGCAATAAGGGTGATTTATTGCGCTGTTTGTTGCTTGTTACTCTTACAAGGGCCGGAGTTGGCCTGGTTGGGCCCACCGTATTGGGGGGCCAATTTAACCACAAAAGGTTTTATGCTTGCTCAATTAACCGTTCTAAAATAATTAAAGTATTTTCTATTAAGAAAATACTTACTCTTTAATATTTATTAGCAGATACCATTTTTAAACCCAAATAATTCGCAAACGTGATACATTATTTAGTTTAACCTTTTTTGTTTATTCACTTATAATACTCATATAACAAAAAAAATGCATCATTTATGCGGATTATGCAAATAACATAAATAAAACGAGATGGCGGCGAAATTTATGTCACGAATTTTTTAATAAACCTACGTTTTAACGGTTGTAATTTCTTTGATTTTTATTATTCCGACTTTTAATTATTCATTTTTTTTTTAATGGATATTATCTAATTTATCAGTGCTTTGGCGGTAAATTAGAATAGGCTCCCATAGTATACAAAATTAACAATACTCATTGACACTTGACATCTTTGTCTGCCATAATCACGGTCACTGAAAGTAACCAAATGCTGGAATAATAAAAATCAAATAAATCACCGCGACTAAATTCGTTAAAACGTAATTTTATTATGTACACAAGTCGCGAAAATTTAGGAAAATATTACACGAAATTTCTTTCCCGTTTAGAATACTAATTTTTTTAAATAAATACAAATAATAAATAAAATCAGCAATATATATGTTTAAATTAAAACACATTATAGGCAGCGGCGATTAACACGAATACTAAAACTAAAAGTTTTTACTCTGTAAGACAAACAGAGCATTATACAATTCTGAGTGCGACAGTATATGTCGCCGTCAATTATCTTAATGTTAATTATTTAATAAAATAAAATTTGTGTATTATCTTAATGTTATCATGTTTTTTTTAATTAAAATATAACTATGATGTTGAAAACAATATGAAGTACGATAAGGAGTATGTGCAAATAATGTTTTATTATTTGCACATATAGCCAAACGGATGAATCAAAACAGACCAAATTTGATTGATTATAAAAATACATTTGACCTTTGTACAGTCTTTGTGTGATAAGTTTATCTTTTTTATCCTGTCAACTTAGATGACCCCCTCGAATGATGTATAGTCAGAGGCGCCCTGAAATTAATGTTCCAAGTACATCCACCCCCAATAAGTTGATGTAGCCGTAGGTGGCAAGGGGAGGGGGTGAAGCGGGGATGACAATGTGTCACATTTATTGGGCCTCGGGCGGGTATAGCTTCCGTAATAGTGTTACTGTTGTAGCTCTTTAAGAAGACACATTGAGGCGACGTTTAACCCAATTTTAGCTCCCTGACAACAATATCACCTATATTCTCTTTATGGCTTCGTAAATAAAGCTATTGGGGACTTTATTGTCGACATTGTTGCTAACAGTTCAATTTTTGTACTTCAATATATTTTACCGGAAAAATTTCTCATTTTTTATGTGAAAATGCATAGACAATAATGGGGAGCAATGGTCTTCAAGGTTTCAGCACTGTTCAATTAATATTAACTGAAAGATAGTATGGTGTAAAGTCTGTATTGATAATTGTATTCAAAGTATAGTTATTTTGTTAATATGTATGAATTTAGAGAGAGAGAGAGAGAGAGAGAGAACATTGTTCCAAACCAAAATATACGATTACAAAAACAGACCGTATTTATAATATTTTCTAGGCAATACAATAGGCGGCTAAAAATCTCTTCCAGGCAACCTAAATAAAAAAAATGAATCAGGCGATGTAGATGGTGTAGAAAAAAGGCAATGGGTACATAAATATTGAAACGAATTTAAGAATTGAATTTATGTATGTATTAAGTGTAACAATTGGTTTTTACTAATATGTCATTTTCTGCTCCATATATCTCGTTAAATTAGTTAACAAAATTCTTTGAATAATGTTAAATATTACTAGTGGTAGCCCAGTGGTAGAAAATTGGCAATAATTAATTTAAATTATAATTTTAAACATTATTAAGGTTCTGTTTTCAAAGACTATACTTCTATAATCACAGATTTTGCCAGGGCTACACTGTTTATTTGACTTTGACAATAAAAAAGAGTAGGTATATATGCGTGTGTATGTCAAATACATGGTAGTGTGTGTTATGTTTTTTTTATTGATACAATGTATTTTTTTACGCATAATAAAAAAATAGCCCTTGTCGCTTCTACTCATATTTGTGTAAAAAAGCGTTTCATTCGAAATTTATGGAATAGGAAAATGATCCAGTGATTCATATTTTGATCTTTGCAAAAAGTTTCACCTCTTGCCACTTAAAGACTGACGAGATATTGCTGATTTTTAATTTCTTTTAAAAATTATCTCCTCCGATATTAATTCTCTCTAGGGTCTTCTAAGGTCTACTCTAAAATACCACCGAATTCTATACTATTTAATTAACCCCTAATTAATGTACCTTTAAGTTTTGCTCATTACAGACAAACTCATTTCTAGTGCGAACAAGTAATTATTTAAATAAAGTAAGTAAATATGATGACATCGACCCTTTGTAATAAGTATTTCAGGAGCTAAGCATTAAATTTTTTAACAGGTACTAAGCATCTCAGTGACTACAGAACCAATAGCTTATTCGTGAAAACATTGACTTTCTTTTGTTATTTATAGTTATCTAATCAGATGTATTTAGGTATAGCCTGTAGGTATTCCATAAATAAATAGACATTGCAACGAAATCATAGAGATAAGTCATGTGTCAAACCGCAGATTTGAGTTATTAAAATATATAATTTATATATGTATAATATATAATTTTAAATTAACTAAATATCGTGCTCAGGCGGATTTGTAGCCGGTAAGCTAAGTTACTTAGCCACCATATCAAATATGTTTTCAAGACTGCGGAAGATTCCAACAATAAGGACTGACTCGTCCGTTTAGCAATCAAAATAACTATTTAAGTATCTAAACAATTGTAAATCTTGAGATAGTGTTTCGTTCATCATAAAATGTTTTCATGTTCGTTCAAAAAATAAATGGGAGAGTAGAAATGGACAAATTTGCCTCGGAGGCAATCGGGACTTTATAATGCAACAGGGATACTGCCGTAGCGGGCGTGGCGTCGGTCGGCTACACGGCTCCTCGAAAACTTTTACGGCTCACTGCATTTGTAAATTGGGATGCAACCGGCGGCATCTTAGACACCAAAATATACAAAATATTTTCTCTCAATCCATATATTTGTTTCTAACCCTCAGAAAACCTTAGATCATATACACTGAAGGAACTGTGCATTTACGGAGTTATAGGAGTCGTTGTCGTTAAATGGAGAGAAGTCTGTTATTTTTATCTGACGTCTTTAGCTGCACCAGTAATTTGTTTTATTTTATTCATATCTTACGATATTAGAAATTTCGATATGCATGATGTCGACAGTCGAATTTGTTACGGGATGGGATAATAAAGCGATAAAAAGACGTACACAACTGCGCTTTTACAAATTTTGGCAACTTAAAAAGTATTTTATTACTTAATTATTGTCGTTATTGAGAGTGGGTGTAATGCTATATGGAGTGTATCATTGCATGGAAGACAATCTCCAACCGTAGCCAAGTGTTTTCGACGCTTAAGGGAGTTTATCGTTAAATCGAGTGGTGTTAGACGGAGTTTACACTGTATATACCTCAATTACTGAAAACTATCACACCATCTAGCGAAGGTGAACTTACTATGACACAAAACACATTCTAGAGAAAAGATAGAGGTACTTTCCATTGTTTTGACATTAGCTGTATGTGTCCTGATTATTGTAAATGTTTCTTCGCTTGCAGGGTGTCCCGAAGCCGTTCGAGCGAGTGATCAGGGCCAATATTGGCGACTGTCACGCACTTGGCCAGCAGCCTATCACTTTCATCAGACAGGTCACTATTTTTCATTTTAAATATGTCGTTTTTGTTAGTAATAGCCTATTTAATTAAGTCGCACAATAATTAGCCACCCTAGAGCGCTACTACGACATGTGCATCGGACCAAAGTCGAAGTGATGCTTTGTTAAACACAAAGTCCGAGTGCGAATATTGTGTCATCGTTTCTTCTGGCCACGACGAAACAAACCGAGTAGTGGAGTAATGAATACAAACTATTCAAACATGATCGCTTTAAGCAAAAAGGTTGCCCATTGTTCTAATCTAATGCAATTGTATCTATATTAATTGTCTAGCTTTAAATTTATGGTGAGCAATAAAGAGTTTTCATTCATTGTATTCTGTTATTATTCCGTCAAAAATGGAATTGTTAAAATAGTATAATAATCTAACACTAGTAAATGAAAAAGGCAAATGTGAAGTGATTTAAATAGTTTGTCATATATATTTTTCTAATAGGGGAGCACTTTTTTTAGTTCACACAGATTGTCATTACAAATTTTATCTATTCACTATATGCCCCCAGAAAATTGTAACTATTCCAATACATACATACACACATTCCGAGATAAGAAAAAGTATTCTAAATCCACCAAAAATCCCATCAAATTTCGGTGCTGTGGTTTTTCCGTGAAAGCGTAACAGACAGAGTTACTTTCGCATTTATAATTTCACAGTATGGATTTACAGGTGTTAGGTTTGGCAGCATGTCCGCAACTGATGTCTTCGCCGAATATCCCAATAGACGTAAAGGAACGAGTTGCCGAGATTTTAAGCGATTGCACGTAAGTAAGACCTTTCTATTTTTTAGAATATTTTAATTCCTGGAGCACAGCAGCCAGGCTGACGGCCCATGTGATGGAAAGTGGTTGTGAACATTTGCAACACTACAGGTATCGATGGAACCTGGCCACTAATGCCGGAAACCCAATGCCAGGTTTTTATGGCGGTATGCTCGAGAGAAAATCGCCAGAAATTATCGCCTCAACAGTAGGTTTGCCTCATTTCAAAGTTCTGTTAATTCCAATGCCTCTCTTTCTCTCTCTCTCACTCTATCTTTATTATGTTTACTACTTTGTCAAAAAAGTACCGGGAAAAGGTCAATAATAAACAAAATGTAACTGATTCATCCAAATTTGAATTTGAATCCAAGAATGTATAAACAGAAAACCGCATTAATATTGATTTCGGCTTCCGCCATTGTTGCAGATGGTAGTACCATTTTTTTTCGACTATTATTCCGCTGCGACGATATCGTGAAGATATTCTGGAACAGTAAAATACAAATTGCTGACACTATAGCAATAAAATCGTACTTTGCAGATCTTCGCAACGCCAACATATCGAAATAGCAGAATTGGGCCCCAGGGCTAGAGGCAATCTGACACCTGATCGCCTGGTCGTAGAAATTATTATTCTTTCTCTTCCTCACCACCCTTCCTTCCCCACGCAGAGTCGTCAATTATTTTAATTGTGAAACTTACAAAAACTAAGAAGATATTTGAACATGGTTGAATGAGAAGAATGCCACATAAAAACACTATCTTATATGTTTGTTTCTTGTGAAAGGTGTTAAAAAAGAACCGGTTATGATTAAATTATTATGTGTGTGTTGAAGATATATGGAGACTGTATTGATTCGAACACTGAGATTTAGAAGATGGCCAGCGCCGTATCAGTTTATCTATTTCTTGCAATAAAAATTGCGGTGACCTGAGCGTCTCGGGCATTTGAACTTTCGATAAGGACAAAGTACGCAAATAGTTTAATCTCAAAGTAGTTACGGAATAGTAGATTGTCACATGAGGGCAGGTGTTAGAGTGATCTATTTAGGCATGTCGTCATATGGCACAGGTAGAGGCAAGTAAATAAAAACTGATTAGTTCAAATAAACGACTACTTCTATAATGAAATCAGGCGTTAAATCCATATCTGAATCTGATGAAGTATTTTAATACGTCAAGTAAAATTCTTTTTCTGTGGAATTCTAGCAGCCAGTATTTTTGGGTCACTGATGATAGTAAATATGTAGCTCATGTTTATGTAAATTAAATAATAATTTTCTGATAAGTAGTATAAAATCATGTTACAAATTGCTGATATTTTTAATTATAATTTATGCCGCGATTTCTCAGTGGTTTTTTAACGAGGGGAAACCCGGTTGAGGGCCATCAGACACGCATAGGGGAAAAAGAGGAAAAGAATCCCTTAAGAGATAATCACGGCCGGTGTGCGGAATTCGCGAGATAGCATTAGCACCTCTAGCTAGAACTAAATATGCTATTGCCACACCATAGAGAGATACCCACTAAAATCCCTCGGTATTCCGTCCTTCGCCTTTAATGCCCTAGCCTCTCCGTTGGCCTTGGCAGACGGTGTCCCATCGGCCTCCTCCACTGCCGGGGAACTGTTTCGATAGTGCGCAAATGCATTCCCTCAACCTAAAAAAAAAATATTGTTACGAGATCCAGGACTCGAATTAAACTGCCGATGGAATTATTATAAACTTTATTAGAATTATACAAACACTTATATAACCGAACCAGGTACAAATATACCCGAACACACCAAATCCAAACGTAATGCAGATGGTCGTTATTCCATAACACGTGCAAAGTCCGTCACTAAATAGATTACCAATTGTAGTATAGACGTTTTGCTTCGCTTGTGGTTATCGCTCGACTGCCTCATCTCCCAATTGGGAGCCTTGCTTTATACTGCACAGATGGAATATGTCTGCCCAGCCGCGTGGAGCGAATTTCTTAGAATCAGTTTGTACTTTTAAATCCGAGACACCTGGTAGTGATCACAATACAACAATAGGCCGTAAAAGATACAATAAACAATGGGCTGTTTTCTAATTACAAATTTTAAACAGAAAGTAAACAAAAGCAGTCCAAATGAAGAAAAGGTAATAAAATTTCTACAGGTACGCAGGTGTGAATTCGTCTTTTGACGGCATTCAGGTCGTAACAAAATGTATCTTACTGTGATGTGAAGTCCAATTCAGTTTTTGATGTTTAGCGATTTCAAGTGAAGGTGGAACTCGCCATGACATAGTACTTTATATCTTTTTCTGTAACTACGAAAACGTGTATGTAATATTTGTGACGATCTGTTTCGCAGTTAATTCTTGAAAACGTTACAAAATCACCTTCGCATTTACAATACGAGATTAAAGATAAGACAATCTGATGAATTCATTTCTCTCCCGTTCAGTGGTAAAGCTTGAGTAATGGGTTCTGAGTAGGGGCGCCTCTCCATTTGGAATAAATACTTGCTCCGGTACATTAAGAGTTTGGATTACACGTAATTACGTGGCAGGAATGCCGGTGAAATGACTCGTATCAGGCGAGGAGGCCAATCGATCAACCTGGCCGCTGCCGCCGGTAATTGATTCACGTGCGCGCCGCCGAGTGCGGGGCGGCTGTGACGTAATTACGCCGGCATTACCAGGGGGCTAATCTCTCATTTTACGTGGGATATATGCTCGGCTTTAATATTATATACATAAAGTATCTCTATAAAGCTCTTTTCAATAAAATGTACAGTGGAATCTCTACAACTCGAATCTTGTTCGAAATTCTCAGTAAGTCGGGAAAGTATATTGTTCCCTTCCACTAAGCCCCCAAACACTCGGTATCTCGAATTATTTAGACTTTGTAACTCAAATAAAATGTTATTTCCATGCGTAGTCATTTTAGTTTATATATTTTATACTAGATAACTCGAATTTAAAAAACCAGACAGACGCTAAGTCGAAGTTGTCAAACATATTGACGCATTACTTGGAATTCCCGGACTCGAAGCAATAAAATCGAAAAAGGATGTCCGGTGAGTTTATTCTATAGTTTTTGCCTAGTACGTAATGAGCGAATCTATTAATTAAACTTTCTTTCTTTCTTTTTATGAACACAGCTGTGTATCATAAGGTTATGAACAATTATTATTTTTTTGCCTCCTCAAAAAATATAGGTACTCAAAACTCTCGCCTTTTAAGTCGAAATTTTAGCCGTCAAATACTTCATGTGTCATGTCTTGAACTTCTTGTTAAATCGAAGACCTGATAAGTCGAAGTTTTTCGCATTTCCGTTGTCATTCGAGATATCGATATGCTACTGTAATTATATTTAGAAAAAAACAAATACCATGTTACATTTGAAATACAACGACAATTTACAAATGCCAACTGATAAAACACTATGACTCAAACATAAAAAAATATTCCAAAACATCATTGATGTTGCGGACAGAGAGCAGCCCCTTGACTTGCCCGCCGGAGCACACCTCTCCGCGCCCCGCATACCGGCGACGCCTATAGCTCGGACAATTAGCAGCTAGACGTCGGACGGAACGTGCTATGTATAAGCGGCCTTTAAGGCCAGAAAAAGGGCACTAAAACCACTCTTACTCGACTTTCTCGCGCTTTTACTTCCTCATCCGTAATAGCACCAATACGTACTTCTTCCATGTATTATTTAATTGTAAATAGTTTAATAATAATCATACAGTTCAGTCTATATCGAGTTCCATTTTTAAAATAATCAACTGCCACCAGTAATTGGTTTTGTAAAACTTTAAAACTAAGACGAAGATGCGCTCGAAATCGTTATTTTGAGGATTTCGATTTAGACCCTAAGCGCTTGTGTAAATTTTAAGTAAATCCAAGAATAAGGATAAGGCTTTGCTGGGTTATCTAACAGCAACGCAGAGGAGGAAGGAGAAATCGAAACCGGAGATTCCTGGCATGACAAATTTCAGAAAGATCTTTTCGTTGTATGACACATGTGTGTGTTTGGTGTACCGAATAAAAAGTAGTGATTGGAACATTAATTACCTCACAGCAAGGGTTCAATTGGTGCCTACTCTCCATCAAATGGCCTCCATATCGTCCGATCTCGTGTGGCCCAGTACATTGAGGGCAGGGATGGGGTACCAGCCTCTCCCGAAGACATTTACTTGGGTTCCGGAGCTTCTGATGTCATTAAGGCGGTGCTCACCATGTTCGTGCAGGAAGTGAATGGAAAACCACCAGGTATGTAATGGAAGGCTAAGGCGACAATTCATTGGTCAAATTAAGGAAAGGAGGAGGCTCCACCGACTAAACTCTTCAATGACAGGGATAGAGATGGATGGAACTCGCGCATCTGCGGCAGTCTTCATGTCCATGACATAGCTCGCTCGGATCGTGATGAGATAGATTCAGTTTTATAATACATTCGCAAAATATCTATAATGTGTTTACACTCGTAAATTATTTAATTCTTGAGAGTAAAACAAACTTGTTAACATATTGTTATCAGGTGCTAGAGATAAGAGTCAATGGCTCAACTTTCTCTATAACACTATATAAGTTTGGAGTAGTTCCAAAAGTACCCAAACATCAAGAGGACTTGCCTAAAGATAATCAATATTATTTTACTTACATTTGTGACGTATTTTTATTACGTTATTTATGTATTTTACGTATATTTTGATTTGACGGCAAATTGAATATTTTAGGTAGTGTTAATGGATGAAGTCGCCGACTCTCGAAGTGAAGCCGGCTAAAGGATGCTGATCTTAGAATAGGATGCCAATCGCGCCGCCGTGCGTTAGGGTAAATCAGTACTTAACGAATTAGTACAGCTAAAGGTGGAATAATTTCCTGTGGACATACTAACCATACAGACAACAACCACGTATACTAATTGTCTTGTTTTGTCTTAAAAAATATTTTTAGTATTGTCACGCCTATTTTCCATTTAGGTAGGACATGAGGTAGACGATGGATGTGTTATGTTCTAAGCAAAAACAAGGTATAATAAGTTTACGCAAACAAGATTTACAAAAAAAATTGCTTCACTTCATTTGACGTATTTGTTATTGTAGGTTCCGTTTATACCTTTACTTCGTCTGCGGTGTTCAATTAATAATTAATGTTCTTGTCTCTTCTAAAGCTATAATGTTATCCGTCCCCCAATATCCCCTGTTCTCCGGGACCTTCTCGGAGCTCGGTCTTCGTCAGGCCGACTACTACCTCGATGAGGAGAACGGTTGGGCGTTGGAAGTTGCTGAGTTGGAACGGTCCTGGAGAGAAGCCAGCGTGGAGAGCCACGTCAGAGCCATCGTGGTCATTAACCCAGGAAATCCTACTGGACAGGTTTGTGTTGATCACTAGCTTTGTTCTGCACTCCCATCTATAGCAATTGGTGATGTATGTGTGTGTGTGTGTGTGTGTTGTTTGTGTGTGTTTATGTGTGTTTGTAATGTATATAAAAGTGTGTGTGTGTGGTACTCATATGTAGTGATAAGGCCGCCCGTTGTGCTATCTCTTGTTTCTTTGGTGTACAATAAAGTGTTGCCTATCTATCTATCTATTTATCTTCACAGGCTGTGGATAATATAGATTTACATATTTATATTCAAATATAGACGAATATCTTGAGACCATGAAGTTCCAACCAAAATGTTAATTAATAACCACGCGTGTTTATCGGGTTTAGGTGCTGACTCGGGAGAACATAGAACAAATAATAAAGTTCGCACACGAGCACAACTTGTTCATACTGGCGGACGAAGTTTACCAGGAGAACATCGTGAGCAAGCCGTTCCACTCCTTCAAGAGGGTAAAAAAAACTGTAATCTAATATATAGAAGACTAAAACAATTGCGCAAGATGCTGTATAATGTTATGATTAAATTATAAGGGTAATATTAATATTAGGTATTTCGAATAATAAATAGGTTTTGGACACATACTCGTATATAAACACACACACTGTGTGTGCGCGATGCAATGGCCGGGAGAAGGCAAAGGGACGTGGAAGAAGAACAAGGGAAGAGTGATTTACCGCGAGTTCACACACTCATTAGGATTTGCTAATGAGTGCGAGAATTAAATTAAATCATAATGGTTTATTTCTATTTGTGTTCCAACAATAATTTTCCTATAATTATATTGCGGGGACAGCACTGACACTAAGTTGAATGTGTCTTGTTTTTCGCATTCTTCATTTACCAGAAAGTATTTGCACAAAAAAATAAAATAAAAACAAAACCGACTTCAACCTAAAAAGCAAAAAATAAATATTGTTATGAGTTGCAGGACTCGAATTAAAATGCTGTTGGAATATAACCCAACACAATTAGTTCAAACGTAATGCAGAAAGAAGATCTTAATCCAAATACACGCGCAAAGTCCGTCATTTAATAGATTACCTAATATACTCAAGTCTTGCCTCGCTTGTGGTCATCGCTGGACTGCCTCGTGCATCAATTGAGGCATTGCTTTATACTGCACGGATGCAATATGTCTGTTCGCCCGCGTGGACTGAATTTCCTAGAATCACCCCGGCTAATGACTGCCATAAAAGATTACAATACACAATGGGCTGTTTTTCTAATCGCAAATTTTAAACATGCAGTAAACAAAAGAAGTCCAAATGCCAAAAAGGTAATACAATGTGTTTCTACCGGGCTGCAGGTGTGAATTTGTCTTTGTCGGCACCTAGGTCGTAACAATATTAAACCGACTTCTCTCTACAACATCTTGAAGCTGGTGCGAAGTAAAACATAAAAAATACTGTATTTTGCAAGTTTGTTTTTTTTTTTAAATATTTTATTTGGCACCGACTTCAAGATGTTGTAGAAAGAAGTCAATCAAATAATCTTTTTCCCTTTTAGTTCAAAGTTGTTTTTTGTTTGTTAATAAAACAATATTTGTAATGATACAGGTGATGCATGAAATGGGTCCACCGTACTGCGATATGGAGCTGGCCAGTTTCTCCGCCTGCTCCAAGGGGTGGGCGGCCGAGTGCGGGGCGCGGTCGGGGTTCGTGGAGCTGGTGCGGCTGCATCCCAGGGTCCAGCAAGCCTTCAACACTGCCAGAGCTGTGATGCAGTGCCCCACTGTATTAGGACAGTGTATTTTGGATTGTGTGGTGAGTGGTCATTGTTTTAATGAAACATCTATTCTTTAACAATATTGTTTTGCATTTAAGAAATTTGGACGTTATTAACAAAGCATCCTACAATTACTACTAAATATTTTTTTAAACCTTTATGTATTTGATTATACCTGCTGTAGAATTACATGAGTAAATCGGATTGCAAGCCCACACTAATCCTTTGCAGGTGTCTTATTACGCCTTTGAATTTAAGTAGTCTATTGTTCACGCTAATCTCTTCACGCCACCGTAAGACATCATAAACCTTATTCCTGTGTTGGTATTTCATGCGAATTCTTGGAAGCCATTAAACTGACCATTTAACGATGTCAAGAATAGAGGGTGGCATGTTGAAGGAGGCTATGTCTAATTTACAAATGGATGACAGTCAGGCAGTCTGAAAATGCGCCAGTCGTTTTCTGCCACTGCAATGAAACGTTATCTAGTGCACTTCGGACTGAGTTTCTGCGCTACGGTTGGGTTTTGTTGTATTCGGCTATACTTGTAAGAACTATGAATTACGTGCGTGTACTTCTTTCTTTGTGATAATTCCAACGGGATTTTCGAATTTACATCCTACAAACAAATCCCCTACAAATTCTTAACAACCCTATTAACTATCAGGAGGACGGCCAATTTGTTATTACAGCAGTTTGATGCTGTCTTTATTAATGGTTTTCTTCTTTGCGATATGGACATGCGCTACCATTATCAGTAGCGAAATGTGCTAGCCGTCAACAGTTGAGTCCACTTAAAAGGTCAAGTAAAGTCTTGTTTCCAAATATATTCCAGATGAAGCCACCTCTACCAGGCGAGCCTTCTCACGACCTCTTCGTCAAAGAAGTAAATCACATTCACAGAGTACTGACGGAGAGGACTAAAGCTGCGTACGAGACTTTCAACTCCATCCCTGGATACTTCTGTAATCCAATCGATGTGAGTTATGATTTGATATTATGTATCGGTTTTATTAAGAATTCAAAGAAATATAGAATGTTAAATTGCTTTTAAGAGAATATATATTAGTATAGATATAGGAGTAACGGTTGGAATTTGACTGCCATCATTAGCCAATCACATTGCACTGCTGGACGTAGGCCTCCCCAAGTCGGCGTCGCTTATCACGGTTCTCCGCCTTCCTCATCCAGCGCCTACCGAGGACTTGCGCAGGTCGTCGGTCATCGGGCTGGAGGGCGTCCGACACTACGTTTACTGAGACGCGGTCTCCACTCCAGGACTCGTCTGTTCCATCGGCTATCGGTTCTGCGGCAGAGGCCACAGACCCCCCTGTCACTTCAACTTGCTAATCTTACAAGCTATGTCAGTTACCTTGTTTCTCTTATGGATATCCTCATTTCTAACTCTATCCATAAGAGAAACCCCTAACATAACTCGCTCCATGGCTCATAGTACAAACTGGAATTATGATATTAGTGCTCTTGCGAGTCCTTTCGGAAAAACTGACCAAAATTAATAGTTTTCGAAAAGTAGCCTATTCAGAAAGTAAGGAATGCAAGATGGCGGTTTCTATCATTGAGTGGGCTAAGCCTTTGTCGGACTAGCTCATTTAAATGCAATGGTTCCAAGTTCGATTCCTGGCTTGGTAAATTTCGTAAACGAACTTTCCATTTTTTACTATGGTTTCTGGGATTGCCTCCGATATAAAATATGGTGTTTGTCTGTTGATCGTTTGGAGAAGTTTATATCTTTGTTTTTGATTTAAGGGCGCGATTTTTGCGTACCCACGAATAGAAATTCCTGCGAAGGCACAACAAGATGCCACCGAAAACGGGATGAATCCAGACGAGTTCTATTGCTTACGGCTGTTGGAAGAAACAGGTAAAAATCTTTTTTATTGTCATAAATTTACTTTATGTAATATATTTTCCTTTATATTTAGAGCGTTGCGTGTTAGTTAATTTTGTCACAAAGAAACGAAATAAATATACTAATATACATATATACAGTAATAACAATAAGGGAACGTTGTGGATTGAAAGAAGATGTAATAACAAAAGTAGAAAAAGGAATGTTAAGATAGTTTGGGCATGTAGAGAGGATGCATGAAAATAGACTACAAAACAACAGTATGACAGTATTGTGAATGGTAGTGATGGTACCGGTAGACCACGACATGCACACCATGATCAAATAATAGAAGTGTTAAAACGAGCTCAGCTAAAAAGCATATCAAATAAACGTGGATGTACGAAGAAGATAATGAAAGTAGATGAAGCGAAAGTTGTTTGTCAGGATCGTCGCGAGTGGAGATCTAAAGTCTCTGCCTATACCTCCATGGGAAACAGGCGTGATAATATGCATGTACACGATAAAATATTTCAAAATATAGGCGATAACAAAAGCTCTATTAAAATGGCTAGTTCAGGTCCATTTGCCGCCATCTATTGAGGCGTTGTAAAAATCATAACGACCCGTCCTAAAAAGCTTTAATTAGTTAAGCTTTTTTAATGAGACTGGCTTTTAATAGAATTAATATTACGAGTGGTCGCCTGTGCTTGAAATTCGACCATAATAATTAAAATCAAAGACTATACATCTATAATCACAGATTTCGCCAAGGCAATAAACAGAAGAGTATATATGCGTGTGTGTGTCAAACACATGGTAGTGTGTGTAATTTTTTATTGATTTAATGTATTTTTTATGCATAATTAAAAATATATCTATATAAACTATAAGTGTGCAAAATTTCATATTTCACCGTCCGCGCAATTTTCGTAACAAGTGTTACAAAGTTTTTGTTTCACGTCTTATAATATATAAAAAAGACATCCATAGGCCACATTCAAAGAGACCTTTCCTTGATTATCCTTAATTCTGCTATTTCAATATTTTAGCGTTGATATTCAAAGTAGGGTTTATTTATTTTAATAAGGATCACCAACAGTTTTTTACATTTAATCAGTTACTAGACTTATGACTAAGGTTTACAATGCAATGTAAAAACTAATTATAGGTGAACACAACTTGCAGTATAATTTCTTCACAGTTATTTACCTATTATTTAAATTCTAACAATAAATGTAACAAAAATATGTAGGGTATTGAAATTAGTCTGTCCGTCAGTCTGTCTAATGAGTGTTCAATTGCGAGTGTCAAAAGTTCGTATTCTACTAATTCAGAATATCTTTTCGAGATCGTCGCGGTAGAATAATAATAGAAAAAAATTGGTATTGGTTAGTCGAAGTGAATATAGAAAGGCTACCAAAATTTTGAACATTTATTCGCGAGTTTTCCATTATAAATATTTATAAAGTGGTGTGGTTATGGAATTAACGTTGCCACGCCATTGGAACTTAGAGTACTGCAATAAGCAACCCTACGATTGAGATGGTAGTGTCCGGGGATTTTGAGGAGATTGTGATGGCTCGTAACCGATGATTGACAATCTTTTATCGGTTCTTTTTTAAACCTTGTCCGGTCTAAGTTATGGTAATTTCGGAAATGAATTTTCTCTGAATTTACTATAGTCTGGGGGTCTGGGACCGGCCAGAGTAGTCCGTTGTATATTACCCATAACAGCTTAATTTGGGAATATACAATATGTGAGTTTGTCTGCCGAATATTTATTGTTTATTAAACTTTTGTAGGAGTTTGCGTGATTCCTGGCATAGGCTTTGGTCAGCTCCCGGGCACCTTCCACTTTCGCACCACCATTTTGCACCCCCGGGAGGAGTTCGACCATATGATGGCATCCATAAGGAATTCCACGTGAACTTTATAAAACACTATTCGTAATTACAAGTAGTGTATGATATAGATTTTTAAAATATTTTATTGTATTTAATTGTCTACAGAGTACATTTTAGTTGTTTTTGATTCATTTGCTTGTGTGTATATCGTTGGAGTCGTTTTATAATAAAACATATTTTTGTCTTAATTAATTTGTCATAAATTAAAAAATATCGTCTTGAAAGATTAAAATGATTGAAGTTGAGTATAATGAAGGTGAATGAGTATTTTATTAAATATTGTTCAGAAGTGAATTTGAATTCCAAAGATTTCCGTAAACACGGAACAAGAATAATTAAGCAAGTTTTAATATCACATAGTTTCGAAATTAGGAAATCCCGGGGAAAATAAAAAGTCCCGGATTATATTTTTTTATTATCAATCGGATTCGAATCTAACTTTTATGTATTGTAGCTACTTTAAGACTGTCTTGGGTTACCTACGGGATTGCCGGAATAAAAATATCACATATTTTATAACATAAAATTGGCTATTCTTCCGTAAATAAAATCATATTGGATTTCCTTTTTTTATATGGCCGTTTTGAATCATTCCCGGAAAAATTCTCGGGATAAAAAGTAGCACAGATTTAAGTCAAAGAATTTGTTGTTGATCAGCGAAAACCGTATCGAAATCAGCCCAGTAGTTTAACGTGAATCACGAACAAACAGACAAGAAATCTATAAAAAATGCACTGTGTGCTCCATCGTTTATATAATTTATAGTTGTTTCTTTAAATAGCTTCAATTTACAAATATGACATTTTTAGAATTTTATAATATTATAAATGAACAAATATGATTTCAATACACTTTATTTAATCCAAATAAAGTAAAGAAGGTGAAAGCTGTTCTTTAATAGGATTCCTGTTTTAGAAACTTAATCAAAAGACCCAATATTTACGACAGAACAAAATTAGTTAAATATTAAGTTCACACGGTTGAACTCGAGACTTTGGAAAGATTTATGGAGATTGGTACAAAGTTTTCATGATGTGGTAAGAATTTCGCAACCTCCGAAATAAAAGTTCAAATATCTAAAAGTTTTAACTTAAAATATCAGACCTAAAATTCGTCTGAGTTTAAAATTAGAAAATTAGCTGATCCGACTAATACTTAAATAATATTATCCGGGAGTTTTTATATCTCCCGGGACTTCCTAACCTCAAAACCACGTGATATTAGAGCTTGCTTAATATGACAGTTTCTATATTTATAAGATATCTTTAGTAGAACAGGTGTGTTAAGTATGCCTTTAGTAAAATTATTTATACCGGGTTTTTGTGGGAATCTTTGAAATTCATGTATTGTATAGAAAATATCCATTGCCCAGTTGAAAACACCCTTTTTATTTAAAGCATAGATAAGCTGTATTAGTTTGACAAAGTGTAGAATAACAAAAAACATTAATATTTTGTGGTATTTATTAATTTACAAAAGATCGTTGTAGCACAGCTGAAAGTTGTCACATAGCAGATCGAGCTGGTTTGATTTGATCTTCCCTAATTCCCTGATCAAGAACTGCGTTAATTTGTTCACGGTCCTGGTATCATTACTCCTGTAAACATGTAAGATTAATCATCTCCTTTTAGGTAAAAGAATGTTTATTCCTTATCGTAAAATGCGTGTAGTACTTGGCAGCATTAAAAATTTTGGTAGGTTACCTGACATGTCTGTAACACCAGTCATCTTAGTTCTGATACTACTCCTTACACCCTTAGTAATGTTAGTCTTAATATGGTCTCAACTGTCAATCTATTATAAGCTCTCACATCCTACTGGATGACCTACCTAATAAGATAAAGATGGGCCACATTTGACTAAATCTGTTTTATGAGTGGATTTGTTCCGAGAACAACTATATTACCTATTCTGAACTCTGAGGAATTCTTCAATGCATTTTTCTGACGCACGACGAAGGGCTGCCAAGGATTTCTCAAGAAGATCTTTCCACATCTGCTTTATTTCTTCTTGATGCTGACAGGGGTCCAGACCTGAACGATCTACTCGCAGTGTGGTGTCATTGTAAAAGTGTCTGGAAGTTGAAAGTTCGAGGATATACGAGTATCAAAATAATAATATTTATTAAGGTTATTGATAGCAAATTGCAAAGGAAGTTCCTTACTTTTTAACAACTAAATATTTTTTCAAATGTTGCCATCATGTTGGTAGTAAATATGGGACCAAGATAAATAAGGTCGAAACCTGAATAAGCACCAGAAGTGATGCCCCAGTAATTGCTCACAAACTAGGCATGTAAATGACAAAAATCGCCAAAGTACTTAGGTACGTGTCATTCAAAATTGTGAAATTAGATAGATAGATAGATAGATGACACTATTGCACACCAATACAAAAACGAAATAACAGACTAAAACTATACCTAATTATGCACAAAGGGTGGTCTTATCGCTAAAAAGCGATCTCTTCCAGACAATCCCAGAAATGAATTGAAATGATAATGGTGATAGTGGTACACGCAAACTATAGTACGACTACTTACATTTTAGTGATAAATACACAAATGTTATAGTATATACAGAAATTAAATATAAAACATTTATACGTTATTTTGTTTTAATTATTGTGTTTATTTTTGTTTTAACTAGAATAAAATAATCTTTATTACACACAAGAAAATAATAATACACATGAGTTTACAATAATTTAACTTGTACAATCAGCGGTCTTGTCGCAAACAGCGATTTCTTCCAAACAACCTTCTGGAGATAATTTTACATTTCTAATCTAATATATAAAATTCTCGTGTCACAGTTTTCGTTGCCATACTCCTCCGAAACGGCTTGACCGATTTTGATGAAATTTTTTGTGCTTATCCGGTATCTATGAGAATCGGCCAACATCTATTTTCATCCCCTAAATGTTAGGTAGTCCAACTTTTTTATTTTTTCTATATACAATTCTCGTGTCACAGTTTTCGTTGCCATACTCCTCCGAAACGGCTTGACCGATTTTGATGAAATTTTTTGTGCTTATCCGGTATCTATGAGAATCGGCCAACATCTATTTTTCATCCCCCTAAATGTTAGGGGTAGTCCACCCCTAAATTTTTTATTTTATTTTTAGACAAAATTTTTAATTTCAATTTTTTTATGATACAACATACAAAAATACATACAACCCTAGATTTTCAACCCTCTACGATCAACCCCTATTTTTTACCGGGCAGGACGACGTCTGCCGGGACAGCTAGTAAAATATGTAAGTAAATTTGCACTTCTGATGCTCATTGGCAATGCATTCCACAAGGCACACAGCCTGCACAGTAAAAGATTTCTGTCGAAATTGCGTAGAATGTATTGGCGTCATTAGTCAACTACTTTCTTGAAAGTAGTTCTTCTACTACCATGACAGTAGTAATTTATATATGTACTTTCTTTAAATTAACTAGTATGTTCTCATTATACGGATCAAACATATGAAAAACGTCAAATATTCTAGAAAATGTTGTTGATATAAAGCAGATAAAAGCACGAAATCGGTCAATGCCTATACATAATTCTATACCTGTACTCATTGGTCATATTGTTGTATATGGATTCAAAGAATTCTGTATTCGTTTTATTAACAACTTTGAAACGCGTCTCATGGTTGCGACGACTCAGTGGATCGCTTCCCATAAATTCATGAGCTCCGACGAACACCTGCACCAAAAATTTGTGAAGAAATTATCTTATCTCTAGACTACTGGAGTTTCTATTGTAAAGCAAGGATTAAGCTTAGAGCATTTTTATATAGTCTGTTGTTAACCAATAGTTAATAAAACCCCATGTCATATATTTACGGGATAAATAATATTGGTTTTAAATTCAGAGTTACTTAACTTCTCATCTATAGTGTAATAGTAGATTGTTACACGAGAGGTGAAAGTAATTTTTTAGGCATGTTTAGGTGTGACGCATGAGAGCAGCAAGGCGCCAATCTTTCGAGTGCATAAATAAGCCTTTCACCCCAGATTAAAACTCTGTTTTTCATTTCGAATATGCGGAAAGTAAGTAAAAACTGATTAGTCAAACAAACAACTACTTCTCCAATGAAATCAAGTGTTAAATCCATATGTAAATCTGATGAACTAATTTAATACGTCATATGTGAGACGTCAAGTTTCTTCTTCTGTGGCATTCTACCAGTCAGTATTTTTTTGCCACTATACATATCGACATATTTTAATAGTTGCCTCAATTTATGTAAAATAAACAATAATTTAGATTGAACAGTGGCCTTAAAAAAAGTTGAGACTCGATTCGAATGTATCATCTATGATTTGCCAGTTTTTTTAAAATTTTAACAGCAGGGAAAATCGTTTCCTAGGGACGAATAGTACTGATGGCATCCCTGTGATCAGGCAACTCCAAGTGCCTTTTCAGAATCTGGGAAATGAAAAGATGGTTTGAAGTAGATGCTTAGTACTAACTCTCTTTAAGACGCTAGGATCAAGATAACAAGGACATAGTTAAAAGTTGGTGTATATTATTGATAGAATTGGAACTTGACGATCTTAAATCTAAAAACTCCTAACATTTCCGACACGTTCTTTGCAGTTTTAATCACAGCAGTTGGTTTGCACACAACTAATGTTCTAGAACACGATGGCATGAATGTCAAGATGACGTTAAAATAAAAAATATGAAAAATGACAACTTTATCTGTGAGTTTCTAGAATATGATCCTAAGAATTATAATAAGACCTTAGTCAACTCATTCATCATATTGCTGAGCATCGCGTTGACTTGTTCCTTCTCCGGGTATTGGTAGAGGCATTCGACTAAAGGCGCAGCCGTCACCTTTTCCGTTTTCGGACTTGATTTCTTTAGCTGTAACAATTTTAAAATAAATTCGTCATAAAGAATGATTTAGTAGAAGACAGGGGAAGAATATTTTTCGCTTACCTTTAATCTTAATCCATCCTCTGGTTTATTGTCATTACCGCGAGCCCTGTTCTGATATTCATGGCCACTGGGATTATCAAGGTCAGATATTTTCAATTCAAAAGCTATATCCCCAGTTATTTCGACATTTATACACTTCACATAATAAAAAGCAAGCAGCAGTAAATACAGTAAAATCATAGTTATTTTATTGCAGTTTTATTTTAACCAGTTTTATTGCCTTAGAAAAGCGTTACTATACTCATGTGTAGTAAGACTGTAACTCACAGAATAGTATTAGACACTAGCAGTACCAGCTAAACTTTCTTCGCGTTGCCATGACGACGTTTTTGTTAGTGAATTTCAACGGCGACACTAAATAAAAAACACGACTGTAAGGCCATCATTTTGGCTATATTCGTCTAACCCATGAACGATGTTATATATCGGGATAAAGAGTATCCTAAGTGTTGATCCGGGATGTAAGCCAGATCTGTTTCATGTTTCATTTAAATCCGTTCAGATAGACAGACAAAAATCCTAAATGTTGCATTTGCGGAATTTGATCGACTCAAAAAGAGGAGGGTAATAACTCAATTCAGCGTGTAAACATGTATTTCTTAATTCATTTTACGAACCTGGCCCTGGATACAGACTTATGTAGATAGATAACTCTTAATTGCTCACCAAAATAAACAAATACAAAACAACAGGCGGCCTCAACGCTAAAAGCAATCTCTTCCAGGCAACCTGGCTTAAAAGAAATTCTGAACTAATCTGGGGGATGTAGTTGGAGCAGAAAAAATTGTTATATATAGTATGTATTATGTAGTGCTTAGAGATAGTACAGATTTGTTGTAATAATTTAAATTTCATCGTCTTCGAGTTGATGTTGAGATTCTAGTGACATCTGATGGATAGCATCTGCAAGTAATACGAGAAATTGCTTGATTTAATGCGATATTAATATAGAAAATCGTGCAGGAACACAGAAAGAATAGTATATTCCATTCTTGCAGCCAGCAAAGAAAGAGATGTGTAAATATTTTTTTTGGAATCGTTTTTGTTACTTGTATTAGAAATGGGCTGTTGATAACCCCGGTTATCGGGGTTATCAAAATTTACACATTATTACCAGACTTTGAGAAAACTACCACTGTATATGAATTTAAATGAATTTTGGACTGGCAAGAGTCAATAAAAATATTGATTATTGTTAGCTGAAACTGCCAGATATCGTGTTGTTTCGCATAAAACTTGTATTAACCTGGTTACTAAACGAGGTTTATGTGAAGATAAACTTTATGTCGCTTCTATGGGATAGTGTTTCGCAACAGCACTTGATGTCAGCGTCGTTATGGAATCGCTTTATGACCAATAATGTGTACCAAATTAATAGACTGTCACAAGATATTGATGTTGTTGGTTTAATGAGGCTTGAAGTTGAAGAGACAGCTTTCGTAATATGTAAGGAGTCATTAGTATTTATTGAAATCCTTTCAAACTTCTGATACATTTGTCAATATCACTACATAAATAACAGTCGTCCCAGAAGCTATTATAATTCAGAGAATTATTGCAAATAATAATTCTCTGAATTATACGAATACCCTAATTTATTTATCAAAAAGAAACTCTACAAATATAAGTTACGTTGGATACAATTTTTATCTACGCGCTATTCGGTCTCGGAAAATACATTTATTTTTAACCCGGATACTACCCCATTTTCCGGGATGACAAGCATTTTAATTCCATTCTCGCTATTGATATTTTGTTAATAGCTTTCAGCCAAAACTATCATGTCGTTTTTCGTGAAAACAGACAGACACAGTTACTTTCATATGTATAATATTATAAGTATTTTATCAACGCGACAGCCTCTATTAAGGACTGAATGGGTATCCAAATGGCGGATTGCTGGTATGGATACAAGGGAGGCACCTGCGTGCCTCTGGGATGCATCAACTATGCTGGCTGATCACCAAGCCGTGAGCCTTGCAGCAAATCTTCTGGCTTGTCTCCTTCTTGCGGCCTTCGGTATTATATGTGCATACGTGGCGCGGAAAGTTCTGCGGGTTGTCGCACGAGGATTGACAGGAGACTATGTGCGACGAGGGTCAACAGTAGAGTGACTCGTAAAGACGAGTAGCATGAGTACAGCGGTAAATACGACAAGGATACTTGTATGGAACGGAAGATGGCGGCTGAGAAAAGGAGATTGGAAAACGCGGTTAGGAAAAGCATGCGATTAAAATAGAATTACTTAATTTATCATTATTTTTGAAAATTAATTATTCTGGCTTCTAGACAGTTTTTCATTAAAACAAATTATATTAATCTTATGTGTTTTAGACATTGTGGCTTTAAAAATAAGTCTCTGTTTAACTATTAGTCATTGCATATGAAATTGATCGAAAATCAGAAAGAGACTTTGTTTATCTACGTATTCCACCGCCTGTACAACAGGGAGTGTTCCGAGGATTGTTTGATCTGGTGCCAATACATCATTTTTACAATTACAACGTTCACCATTGACGGAATGTAATCCCCCATTTCCTTGAGCACCTACTCTCAGCCACGCAACAGTTCTCTAGAACGTTTATTCCACGTACAACAATGATCTCGAGGGAACTTCCCGTCGAGGTATTTATTCCCTCTGCGATAAGACATGAGGTTGTTTAAGAAATACACTCACTTCGTTGGCTCAGAGACCCAAAGTAGGTCTTGGCCTCCGAAACGAGAGCATGCCACTTTTCTCTGTCCTTCGTAGTTTCTAGCCAATTATTGACTTGTAGCTTCGGCAACTCAGCCTCCACTCTGGTCCTTCCTACTATATATTAGGGATGGCCTACCTGACGCGGACCTACGGGCCGTCCCAAATATGGTTTCCTCATCCTACGATTCTCTCCTATCCATTCTACGTGACCAAGCCAGTGGAGGCGATGTACTTTTATTTCTCCTATTATGTTAGGCTCGGCCACGAGATTCTCAATTTCGAGGTTGGTTCGACCCTCCAGCTACCATCCTCTCTCTTCGTTGTTCCCAGAATCTTACAGAGAACCTTCCTATACGCTACTAAAAGCTGGTTCTCCTCCTTGAGACTAAGCGTTTAAGCAGTATACATCAGGATGGGCCGTGTGACAGTTTTATAGATCCTGAATCCTTTTAGAAGTCTGTTTAAGACATAAGTCATCAAATTTAGAGGCCGACAACGCGTTGGCGTCTATAGGCGATGGCGACCACCTGCCATCCAGTGGGCAGTCAACTAAGTTGTACTACGTAACAGGTGTTGAGAGTCATAGTGCCTTCACAAGGTAAACGCGACATCGTTGTATTTCCATTCAGGACGCGCGTCGTATCGCTCCAATGTTCCAGCTGCACAGCCCTAAAACGTTTTATAAAACGATACATCCAGCAAAGAGTAAAAAGGCAGGCGAAATGCTACCTGTCGAACCCAAATTGAATTTGCATCGCGCCGGATCGCAATTTCGTTATACGCGGCGCGTCGCTTCATGTCGTGTCGAACTATATACCTCTAAATGCATGCTCGTATCGTAGGTACAGCCATCCACAGTCTGGTCTAAAGTTCATGACCTGTCTAGACCAGCTGCAGAAGGCTGCACTATACAGTATTTATTTCTTAACTGTCTAGATTTAAATTTATGGTAAAGTATAAAAAAAATCACTAATTCACTTGTTTATTCATCTCATCGTGCATTCGTTCGATTCAATCCAATTACCTTTGTATCCTAAAAATTCCTGTTTATACTTTTGAAGACCTTCGCGTCTCATTAAATGTGGAATCGTCGAAGGATATTGATCTAGTTACTTTCTTGCAGCTTTTTGGGTGTTTTCATTTTTATCATAATTTATGTATTTCCTAGCATTTCAATAGGAACTTTTTTAAGGTTTAGAAAATCATTTTTACGTTTAGAAAGACAAAACAAAGAAGTTCTAGTCACTACATAGTATAAAACAAAGTCGCCTTTTCTGTCCCTATATCCCTATGTGCGCTTAAATCTTTAAAACTACCCAACGAATTTTGATGTGGTTTTTTCCAATAGATAGAGTGATTCAAGAGGAAGGTTTATATGTATAATACATGCATCATATACTAAGGCAACATTGCTAATTTTAGAGGTTTCTAACGTGATGTCGTAAATTAACAAAATTTGCGTTTGCGGCGGGCGGTACCGGTCGGACGGGGCAGTGCGGGGAGGCATGTCTATAAATAGCGCGTCGGAGGCCGCGGTTCTCCCTATAGCACTTTGAATTTAGCAGCAATCGGACGCGTTTATTAATGCGTGCAGGCCAAGGGCAGTAATGAATGAATCAAAAATACTGGATCGATTTTAATCATGTTTTCATTGAGTGACATAGGCATATATATTTTATGCCCGTGCAAAGTCGGAGCGGGCCGCTATGTTTTTATATACAACGTTCATAGTTTTTCTGTAGTGTATTTAATTTTGTATCAGCATTGCACCCGTGCGAAGCCGGGGCGGGTCGCTAGTATTATTATAAAGTGTATTGATTAGGCAGGTGTGAATACACATTTAACCGATGGTTAAAATAAAATACTCGTTAAAAATATATGCCGAAACAACGATTGTTTTATTTAAACCGTCAGCAAGTTAGTCAGGCAGATCTTTTACATGATACTAGTGCCTTCTGACCTGTTTATCCATGATCATTCTCAGATTAGATGTTTCCTATTTGGACAATATTTGACACAAACCAACAAACTGACAGACAAAATATAAAAAAACGATATTGTTACAGTTTTTAAGCTTTACGTTCTTTATTCTATTATGTTAGTCTTTATAATGAAATGCTATTTACACACAATATTTACGTTATCGCATATGGAGGCATTCCATTAAAGGCAATCCAAACATAATTGATCAGCTTGTGTGGACACTTGAGATCATTGGACGGCCAATGCCTAATACCCACTAAAACCACCCTCCTCCCATGTGCCCCGCGTTTATGGTAGGAAGAGCGTGAGACGTAGAACGTAGTTACGCCCAGGTCGAGTGTACCTTGAGGAGTGGCCTTAGCGGAAGCCACAACTACTAGCGCTGGTTGAGTCAGTCAGCATCCTATTCATCGATTATGCAGGACCGATTTATTATTTATTTCACAGTTGTATTGTCTTATTTACAGGTATGATTTAATTTGTGTGTAGTTCTAGATAAATATTTTTTCTTTCTTAACATGTACTAATGGGGATTGTTCACGAAAAATTACCCTCTGATTTTGTATTTTTATTAGGTAAAATAGGGTATTTTAAGATACTAATTTGAATATTTTTGTATTTTAAGCGTTAGTTTTTTTAGAATTCAATTTTAAAATTATTTCTCAAATGACGTCATAAGGGACAAGTTTACATTGATTTCTTTGCGTAGAAAACAAAAGTAATAAAACTTACTAATCATAGTAATCTGTGCTACTGCTATTTAAATGTCACTGTCTTTACTCATTACGTATCGTGATCATTTTAGTGTATTTTGTCGCTAGGCTTATAATTTTTCGTATTCAACCATTATTATTTTCTATAGTTATCGTTAATTTTTTAAAGTGGTCTTTAGGGAAAAATCCATGTTACAGAACTTAAATCAAATAAGCTTTGTACAGCTAGAATTTTTTTACACCTGAAGCAGGCAAACAGGCAGACGGCCCACCTGATTGGATTTAGTAAGGTCAAATAAAGGTCAAACACATTTCTTACAAAATACAAGAAGATCGTACGTTTTTTGGAATTTTAACTAGACAGAAATGATTAGGGACACTATTCCTCGAAATGGTTTTTCAAATGGCTAGATTGAAAAAAAGTGAACAATCCCAATTGAAATCAGACATAAACGTGCCAATTTTCAGACTTTATTGAAACGTATATAAAATACATGTGGCATCTTTTAATCGCTAAATTGTGGAACACTTGAACTCGTGAGATATATGTGTACTGTATTCAGTGTAGCTTAACTGAAGTTCAAACACAACTAAACTGGGTCCAGGCGACATTAGCTCCGTGTGCGCTGTTTGTCCACCGGTCTCTTTACTTTGTTTAAATGGTTTACTATAACTTATGGATGAATAAACTGGAAAATCTTTGAAATCTTATGAACTTGCAGGAACAGGAAGCTATTGGGTATAAAATCAAATTGGCCAAGTGCGTGTAGTCAACACACAGTACAGTTGACGCACTACAAGCGGCCTGTTATAAGGATTGTGTCAAATAGTATAAGATCATAGATTTCAAAGCGTTTTGTTTTTTGAAGTGACAATTTTTAAAATCCAGTACCTTGAATTTTCCAACATTGTTCACTTCATAGTTCAAAAGTTAAGACGACATGCATAATGTTTCGACTTTGTGACATAACTATTAGATTACCTCTCTATACCTAAAACCCAAAGACATTTGGTGTTTGATTAATCTATGATATCTTCACAGAGTACATTGTGTATAATTGAATACATAAAGAGGTATTTCTACTATCTACCATGTTTTGAATAGGCGTGCTCTGTGTATAATTTAAGATAACACAATTGATATTAATTAAATTTCCTTTTATTTTAAGAAAGCCGGTTCTTTTACTATATTCACTTGCTTTACCGTCTATTGAATTTTGACATTAGATGTATGGAACTTAAGTTAAATTTTAATTGATGATCGTCCTGTTTTTGACCAAACCCATCTCGTTTACATCATGCCGACTCAACGTCGGCAAGCCAGGAAGTGGGCAGCGCGAGTATGAAAACACATTATATATCGAAAATGACATAATCGCGCTAACCACTTCCCTGCTTGCTGCCGTGGAAGTAGGCATAATGCACGAGTGAAGTGGAGTAAACGTTTTAAAATTTCTTTTTTTATTTCAATGATCTATAAAAATCGGTTATTTTATAAGCAATAAAAGGCAAGAGATATATTAGACAGTTATATCCGTTGGAAATATTCCCGATTATTATAGGGCATTGTCTGAGGGCCCTCGGGCCCTTCGATTTGCTTTTGTGATGCTAATAACAATGGCTTAGGCCACTATTCACGGCGAAAGGGCACGAAACGCCCTGATTGGATCGACCTTCTTAAACGGATTTTATCTTCGCTGATATAAATTGAAATCATCTTTCCAAGGGGTAGTTAAGAAAGTTTCTGTCGCGAATAAAATAGATACAATCTCGTCTTTAGTGAAATCTCTAAATGATTCAATTAAGAATTTACTTTTGGAATAGGTTGTATTTAAATTTGACTGAAATATTTTCATAGGGAAATCAAAATGAGAGGTGTATGCATATAGTATTCTCGCCATACAATAAAAAGAGGATAACATTTCAACGCCAAGATTTCCGTTTTTCTTATTATCAGACAAGCAGATTTGCGGCATTATTACCCGGTGGGAACCTCGTGAGTCAGGAGCGTTTCGATCCTGACTTTTCTGGAGCGCACTGCAAAATAATGGAATAATCCAGAGTCTATGTTTCTTGAGAAATATAATCTAGGGGTCTTAATGAGTGAAATCGTATGTTTAAGTACTTCATGTTATACCGCGAGAAAACCCAATATCAGGTTAGATAGTTTCCATATTTTAGATGGATGGATTTTTTCAATTCAGAAGAGAAACGTGAATCATTCATTGTCATTGAATAACGTTGCATGTGTCGTCCTGTCTCCGTTTTTTTACTGCATTTCGCAAAATTAAATCAGATTGAACTGTTTAAAATCGGTATTATAAGTCTGAAAAAAGATTCTAGTGACAAAGTCGCAAATAAAATTTCGTTACTTGATAAACTTATATGAAGAAATATGAAAGAAAAAAAACTCCATTCAAAAAGCGCTTCAGTTCCAAAGGAACTCCCCTTATCACGCTCAAGAGTATTGGGATCCTTGGTGTCGACATCGCGAACGAAGGCCATCTTAAAGGTAAGGCGAAATTCGCCTCCAAGAAGCTGGGAGTGCTAAACCGGACCAAGGAGTATTTCACTCCGGGGCAACGCCTTGTGCTTTATAAAGCCCAGGTGAAGCCGCATATGGAGTACTCACACTTGTAGGCCGGGGCACCCGCCTACCAGCTAAATCCCTTGGACAGTATTCAACGTCGAGCCGTTCGCATTGTCGAAGATCCAATACTCACAGACGGCTTAGATACGCTCGGCCTTCGCAAAGGTTTCGCGTATTCTACCGACTGTGAACAATGGGGCGTGTTCCAAGGAAATGGTGCCTTCATCTTCTTTCTACCACCGCACCGCACGCCATCGCTGGGCGTTCATCTCCACTTTCTTGAGCCGCTTCGCTCTTTTACGCAACGGCCCACAGCGCTACAATATGCGTTCTTTCAAAGGTTGTCGTAACATTTCATCGAGGCCGGCAGCGCGTCAGTGACATCTCTGGTGTTGCAAACGTCCATAGGCGACAGTAACTACTTTCCAACAGGTGTGCCGTCTGCAATCTCTAGCTATAAAAAAAAATTCAATCTTGATCATATTTCTGAGGTACCCGTTGTGGTCAAAACGCATTTTCGGTCAATTTTCTCGATATAAAATAATTGCAAAATAACGTCCAAACTTTAACCACGTTACTTTACCCACAAGGATACTACGACCTCCTCGGATGGCCTAGAGGCGGTATTATGTAAAGCATATCATGCAAATTGTTTGTCTTTGAGACTCGAACACACGTTGTCTGCCGGGGCTACTTCCCATTACAAACTATTTCATAAAAGGGTCCTTACAAAAATAAGATGGAAACTCAACATTTTAGCCCCATACATCACTCACGCCCATCACTTCGTTGGCACGTGACTTAGTGTAAGGTCTTGTTTCCTGAACTCCGCAAAACATTGAACATGAACTCATAAAATACCCGTTTTATGGTAAAATTTCTGTTTTGATCTTTGTTTATGAGCCTGGTTTTTGGCTTTTATACAGGAAGATAGACTAGATTCTAAAACAAATTGTTTATGATTAAACATCGTACGGTATTTCTTTTGAAATCACTGAAACAAATAGATCACTAAAATTAAAACTTGGTTTTGAATATAGTATATTTTAAGAACAAGCTATAAATTAAACATTGTATTAAATTTTTATCTAACCGCTATTCGCCTTAAGAATATTTACTTAATTTTATCCCGGAAATTGTGATATTATCCTGGACAAAAGTATATTATGTCCATTTTTAATATAAAGGCAATATACTAAATTTCAGCAAAATGGCTTTTCAGTGACAACGTCCTAGAAAGACAGTCACTTTCACAATTATAATATTAAAGAATGGCTGTCAGCGGCGACTGTTAGATATATTATAAGCTAACTTAATTTAGTAAAAAAGTCAAGTGGTTGCCACTTCGTTTTCGCCGGAAAACCCACATTCTTTCATTGCTTTATAGTATTTTATTCATCCCTACCCCTCCACAGTACCTTAAAGAACGCCCTCCAGTCAACATAGACTTATTACTCCTATTCATAATACAACATTTTACATTGCATATAGCTATTTATATGTTTATTATGATTAAACGTACAATATGCCATGGGTTGTCTAGAAGAGATCGCTTTTTAGCGATAAGACCGCCTTTTGTACACAATTAGAATAATACTAGCTCGTAAGTTTTTCTGTAATGGTGTATGCACATCAAAGTGTTATTTATCTGTAAGCGCGCCCACACCTGTACTTTAGCCAACACTAAAATCTCTCGCTGTATTCTATAAGGCAAAGCTATGTTGGGTAGAGCCACTAAGAGATTGTCCATAAATCTATTTGGCGCTGTGGCGCGCTCTGGCGGACGTAAGTGGCGACAATAAACTCGCGCCACAATATTACAGCCACTCACTTACACAGCCTGTTTATTGCTTGACCCTGTTTACGGTTTCCTACGAGATAATAACAAATTGTTCCTTCCAGTTGGCAGCACTGCTACCAATAAACGCTCTATGGAATGTCATTTACGTAAATTGCCTATGTTGAATCAAAACACCAGAGTCTGGAAAAGTTGAACCGATTATAGCCTAACGCTTTATAGCTTAAGTTAAATAAGCCGGCTAACTCACTCTATATGAATAAGATCGTAAATATATAGGAGCTCTTTTAACAACTAAATACTGTTAAATAGGTTTTTTTGATTAAATTGCTTTAGGAAGATTTTTACCATACATGCGGTACAGGTAGGTTCTAATTGGACACAAAACATGCTTTTTTTGTATTAGAAATAGTGGTTATATTATATTAGAATGTAATAAATAAATGACCCGGTTAATGGAGGCTTAAACGATGTTCTTTTTAAGAACGAAATCATTATTTGATTAAATCGATTATAATAACCTTGCAGAACATATCGTATTGTTGATTGTTGCGTTAAATAAAACTAGATGGCGCTACACGTTTTTAAAATGCCAAACACCGACTTGTTTTCATACATCGTTACTTTTTGACCTACGTCATAACTTGTTCTGCCATAGTTCAGTGTCTAGTTTGTAATTAAATATATAATATAATAAATCCTTTGCTTAGTTTATATAAGTTTTTTAAAAGTAAACTAAAAATGAATTATGTTTATATATTTATCCGTGCATGAACGGAGAAAGAATACTTTTTCCTGCGGCCGGGCGGCCTGTCGTAAGAGGCGACAAAACAACCCACAGCCAGGTGGTAGGGCATTTGCCCGCCTGGATGGCTACCACCCCTCGTCTAAAGTACGTCGCCATAACAACCTTGAGTTGTGTTTCGGCATTAGTGACCAGGTTCCAGTCTCCCTTAAGAGAACAGCAGCGCATTTGTAGCACCTTTGGTGTTGCAATTGTCTATAGGCGACGGTAACCGCTTTCCAGCAAGTGGGCCCTCTGCCTGTCTGCTGAACTCCTGCAATAAAAAATTATATAGCTACTTCTAACTTCCTTTTATAATGAAAGGATAGAACTCCTTTAATTTGCATATTCTTATGCGAAGTATAGGACGCATTCTTCTTGTATCTCACCGCGCTCAAAATGCTCCATTGGCCGTTCCATATAGAGTGTACGGTCTTTAAGGTCGCCGTGAAAATGTCTCTAATAACGTCATAATTTTCGATCACGCAGCGCTCACAGACTCATTTCAAGAGGTGGGTCGAAGTGGGCGTTGACCACAGAGCATTAATTCTCTATAGGTATGTATATATACGTTGATAAGGGCGCGATTATTAAATTAACCATACAGCAATCAATGATATTTGTGTATTTCGCCGCTAATGACATCTACTCTCAATAATCCGTTCCACTTGAGTTTAAAATTGTTACGTCGCAAAAAAAGTGGAACAGGAAATATCGCGATGGTGAGCGTGGTCATTGTGAGCACCAAGAGGAAAATAGCCATGGCCGTTTAAAATCTATGAAGCTATGACATTCTGTAAAATATACAATGCGTGACAGTTGATTTTACCATCTGATACTCTATTGTATTTGTGAGATAAAAGGGTACGCACCTTGCACAAATTGTTCGTGTCCTTCGATAGCTTAATGAGCAGGCACCAGTATAACACTCTCTCACATCTTCTAATTTAAAAATATTAATGTTTTGCACACGTCGCGGCGCGGATGGATTGATTTTGAGTACTTATTTGAATATTTTGAGTTGATACTTTTTAGTTGGTGTACTTGCGTAGCGAGCGAGTTTTTGCAACGTCTTCTTTTGGTGCGGTACGGGGTAGAGGGGGAGATTTTGAATACGGAACGGGGAGGAGTGAACGAATGGAATGAACGGCCAAAAATAGATCTAGATGACCTAAGTTGCACTACTAAACAATACACTTACTCGCTTGTTTGCATTGGCTTACTGAACTAAAGATTAACTAAACTATGTTTTTAGCAGGATCCAACTGAATAGCCGCAGATGATAATTTCAGCGATACTGGACTTTGGGGGCCTCTCGTGTTTAATTAGGAGACAGCACCAACTAGTTTTGCACTGACTGAACTATTGGACTAAGTATGGCGCTATCTCTGACACACTATGTCCCAGGAAAGCTTAAAATAATTAATTATAATAAAGCCAAAACAACTGTCAGTGGTGGGATTATTCCCCATTGCAAGTGTTTCGAGAAATTTACACTTCAAAAATGTAAGTGCTACATTTTCCCAAATGGGGCCCATTTAATTGTAAAGAGCTGAGAGCACCTTAGGTGGATGGCACGTAAATTGGTTCACGAGATTTGTGAGGGCGCACCGCAAGTAATTCGCGAAGTTGGTCTGTGCGCGGCAAAGTCGGCCAAAGTGGTAAACTGCGGTAACGTGAGCCGAAGTCAGGTGAAGTGCGGCGAAGGGGTGAGTTACGAGCGCGAGCTTTGCGACTTGGGCGTTGGCTGATTTAGGGGTTGCTGGACTATCAGCGTGTAACGTTTTACTTTGTGTCTTTGGCTCCTCCTTTGATGGTATGGTATGGGTATGTTTGACGTGATATTGGAATCGTTGTCTTGATTATAGCTCTGCCGGCTCAATCGGTGTCATACTATGCTCTCACAGAATATCGGTGTGAAACGGCCTTGAACTAATCGTGCTTCGTGTAATTCTTCCGTGTAGAAACGGAGAAAGAATACAAATTCCTGCGGCCGGGTGGTCTATAGTAAGAGGCGACAAAATAACTCACAGCCAGGTGGTAGGGCACTTGCCTGACTGGGGCTACCTGGTCTAGAGTATGCGCCATAACAACTATGAGTTGTGTTCCAGCATCAGTGGCCAGGTTCCAGTTTCTCCTTCAAGACCAGCAGCAATATGGCGGCACCTCTGCTACTGAGAATGTTCATAAGCGACGGTAACCGCTTTCCATCACAGTTGGGCCGTAAGCCTGTTGGCTGTACTAGTTATTTAACTGTAAAGTTTTTTTGTAAAGCTTTTATTGTAAAGTTATTTTAAAAAATCGATAAATATATGACATTCTGATTTAGATCTGCTTTTTAGTTTTTTACTATAACCTATATTTTGATGTGTAACTTCTTTAGAATCATTGTGATTTGATTTCAAACTTACTCACTTACTTACGGACGGTCTCAGGTAGCTTGGTATACGCTCGTTGCGTTGATAGCTCTTCTCGTAAAGCAGATTCGGTTAGGCACCAGTTCTATTCTTCTCTTCTCTTTGTTTTAGGTTAGATAATCTGCTGCTTTACAGTACGTAGGGAACGATGGAGAGTCAAAATCTGGCAACTGCGTGGCAGACTACACACAATAAAGCGTCTCATAAAGATATCAAACATGTTTCCGCCACTTGGCCACGGAATTTTAAAAACATAAAAGACAACCAGAAAAACGGATGAACGGACATGACGAGTTCATATAGGTTCCCTAAAAGACTGCATATTCATATTTATAAGCAATGAAAAGGCCGCGAAGCGATATTTTAAATTATTCAGCGGAAATGGAGAACATGAAATGGGTACGGGATCAAAATAAAAAGAATTAAAAAGTTAAAAGCTGCAAGTTCTTTTAGAGCAGAGGTCGCTATTGTATTATACAGATAGGAGGAACTCACCTTGGCATCCTTCCCAATCGGGGCTGCCAGTACACTGGCAATTTAAAGATATTCAAGATTTTTAAACGGCCTCTGTAGTTGAGCTGGCTAAGCCTTTGCCGGCCTACCTCACTGCAACGCAGAAGCTCAGCGTTTCGATTCCTGGTACTGTAAATTTCGGATATGAGTTTTCTCCGTTATTTACTATGGTTTGAGTGTCTGGGATCGGCCCCAGAGTAAGTCCATTATGTAATACCCATAACACAAGCGTTTGCTTAATTTGGGGGATATACAATGTGTGTGTTTGTCTACCGATTATTATATTCTTTAATCGCAAAAAATTGCAAGATGCTAAAGGGTATGATGCACATTACGTACCTAGTAAATACTCCATGAATTCTAATTTTTATATTCAAATTTTGAAAAGACTTTATTAAGAAAATCTTAATTATTGATAAATTATTTGTTTGCAATAAAAAAATATAATAATGGAAAGAATGGGTTAAAATGAAAATAAGTATAATATTAACGAGATAGGAATGTGGGATTGTACGGCAACCAGACTATCTTTAAATTGGTAAGGTTAAAATGATCCACAGATGTAGTATAAATTTATAAGATTGCTGAAATGGTATAGCTAGAATGATAAAACATACCCAATATGAAATCAATTCCGCGTGAATAAGTATTTAATATTGATAGTTCTGGTAACACCGTTCGAAATTCAATTCATTTAGAATGCATTGAACCGCCAACGGCAGTCTCAATTCTCGGCCCTCGACTACGCGGTTCACGTGTGAATACCTCTGTACCGGTTCTACTACGTCACTCAGTTTCATCAGTATGCATAAATAGGTTTGTGAGACTTCATGGACTAAATGATATAATTTTATTTTTGTACGAAGCTAGAAAACAGGTAGACGCTCCAGTTCATGGATAGTGGTAACCGTCACCAGTGCACATTTGCCACAATAGGGCGATGCCAACGCGAAGCCTGCCTTAAGGATGGTATAAAGAGTCAGGAATTACGGGATGAGCAAAAGAATGGAAAACAGTTGACTGGTGAAGGGGGCAGTGTGTCATCAGACTCTTGCTCATCGCACGGAATATGATTAGAACATGGCTACGTGGCATCACACCAATGAGCCGGGACAAAGAGCTGTCATTAATAGCTCTACCGCATATGATTATGAAGTTCGTTGTAACCCGCGTTATTAGCTTCACCTACATGTAGTGTTTGTATATAACGGAATCTTTCCTTTACACGTGTGGTTTGAACCGATGACAATAGAATAATTTCATAACTATACTCTGACTTTTATGGACTCAAATTAGAGCTGCGATCGTCCTCTTTCGATGTTCGAGTGAGTGGTGCGACTTGAATCAACAACTCACGGTGGTGAGTAGCTCCAAGTTTGTAACAGAACTTCTTACGTGCTGTGAATTACAGGTGTGATAAAAGATATCCAACTTTACTACTTGATGAATATTAAATGCTAACACTCGAATCTAGACGACGATATATAGAAGTTACAACTCGTTTATAAGATAGTCAATAAATACTTCAATTGTATAGGTCTTGTGAGACACATATTTTATGCTGTACCTAGGACTGTAGTAAAACGGGAGATGCTCAAATATCAATTACTAGTATATGCTTTGGGCAATTGTCGTAATAGTAGTGGATCACGCTTAGCTCTTCGTCGAATTCTTATAATAAAACACTTCAATGAAATTGATATATCTTCTATAGTCATTGGCAAATCAAATATAAAGTACTAAACGAACTGTTAAATACGTTGTCGTTTTGGTAGTTTCGTTGACTTTGGTAGTTCGATATATGTGGTAGTTTTTGTACTTTTGGTCGTGTGTGTAGTTTACAGAGAGATAGACGGGGATAGACGGGGATGAAACTAGAACGGGTTAAAATTTGTATGGGACACCAATCATTTCTTCAGTTTATAGATATAAAAATTCTATATCATACATACATACATAACTTCACGCCAGGTCCCTTGCGGGGTAGGCACGAACAACAGAGCGCCATACAGGTTTATTCTTACACACCTCACTTGCTTCTTTGACATTCATAGCTAAATTCTATATCTATAAAAATAATGCGATAGTAACTCGATCTGTCTATCTGAATACTGAAAATGGACATAGATACTTTTTACCCCGGGAGATGGGATAGTTTGCGACATAAAATGAAGTAAATCTTCCTAGGGCAAATATCACCGACATAAAAATATAATACAACTAGAGTTTACCCCGCGGCTGACTGCTAATATTTTTTCAAATTTATGCATAAACACATTAAATCAATAAAAAAACATTACACACACTATCATGCATTTGATACACACACAGTGTAGCCTTGGAGAAATCTGTGATTATACAAGATGGTCGAATTTCGACCACGGGCGACCACTACTATAACATTAATCCTAAAATATGTACAAGTGAATCCGTAAGCAAGAGACAGTCGCGTACTACCTGTATCCATAAAAATTCCATTTCCGTACAGGATACAATAAATAAACGACAAGGAACTCGCGATACCTAAGCTATTCGAACATCGCCGTGTATTGTGTACATCTCCTACATGTACAATGTATAATTGTACATAGATGTACAATGTACATTCAAGTGAGCATTCGAGAGATTTATCATTTATGTAGTGTGTACTAATAGAAAATGTACTCATATTGTTTTGTCACTGTTTTCTATTCTTACGAAACTTCTGGTGCGGTGGGAAGTGTGATGTATTGTTGTGAAGTTTTGTTTTGTTTTGTTTAAATGATAGAATTAAAATTTTTACTGTTTAGTAAAGTGTGAAGTTGGAACTCAATATCAAAAGGTTTCAAATAAAATTATGACTAATTATATAAAACAAAGTGGTGTTAGTTACACCAGTTTAACTCAAGAACGGCTGGACCAATTTTTATATTATATACGAATTATCCCGGCAGACGTCGTTCTGACCGACAAAGCTTCAATCGATATGCCGACTGCAGCGCCACCTACCGGGACCAACTCATTGTGAACCAACTCAGAAACCTTCTTTGGCTCATGCACAACAACTTTGCTTAAGATCATCACATAATCAAATGTATAGTTTACGATTCTACGAAGGACATACAGACAAACATTCACTTTTATATATAAAGACAAGAAGATAAAACTGAAGTAGGAAAAATATTATATCAACTATTTTTCATTGACTAGCTTTCAAATACCCGCAACTAGCTTTACTATACTTTTAAATAGTTAAAATACAAACTCGAAAATGACAATTCAAAGTTAAAACACAAAATAGCGGTATACAGTAAATCCCTTGTGACCGCATAAGGGTTGCCACATACGGGCGAACAGTCGTCCACTCGTAGCGGTTTACTTGCCGCAATTACAACGCCGCGCCATTTAAACAATCTTGCTTCACATTGTATTTAAAGAGCTGGGGTATCTCCTTAATGTAATTTAGTTAAATATGAAATCCAAGTTGCCTTTGTTTTTGTGTAACTCTGTTTCTTACTGTTACTTAAAACTAATTAGTTATTTTGATGAAATTATTGAAATACTTCAGTTAGCGAGGAACACAAATAAAATTCAAGTTTATCAACGCAGTTTTAGGTAATTTATTATATATTATGAGATCCCATAGAGACCAGGGTTACTCAGCTTATTCAAACAGGTTTACAAACGTAAAAAAAAACTAGTTTATCTAAGTAATATTGCATCTCTAGGTAAGATTAAATCTCCATTACCGCATCGGTAAAGCATAAGCTTATGAAGTTATAAATATCATCAGGAGTGGGATAGCTTGGCGATCCTAATAGGGAAGACTGTCTCCTATCAATTTAAATAAAGAAAATTAGGCGGTTAAGCCAAAAACATAATATGATGTAATTTAAGGTTAAGCAAGTATCTACATTTTGGTGGATTTATCTGGAAATTAGTATTAAATCCCGGTAGCATTCGGAGCGTTTGCTTCAAAGTCTTCTTCAAATCGCGCGGTCATCG